>CM053503.1:123914046-123991774 GCA_028627145.1 Eidolon dupreanum | reverse complement strand
GGCCTGTGTTCAGATGTTATCAATGGTCCAGCTTGGTTCATATTCATGTTCCTACCCCTGAGGAGGGTGCTGGGCAGACTAAAATAAAGCCTTGCTATTCAAAGTGTGGTCCACAGACCAGCAGTGTAGGCATCTCTAGGAAGTTGTTAGAAATGGAAACTCTCAGGGCCCATCTTAGACCTACTGACTGAGAACTTGTATGCTAACAAGATCCCCAGGTGATTCGTATGCACCTGAACACCTGAGAAGGACTGCTCTGTGCTCTGGTACCATTTTCTCAAGTCGGCAAAAATATGGGTATTCCTTTCTCTTGGTTTCATGTCAAAGCCTCAGAAAAATACCACTATTCCACCTGTGCTGCTTCTGATAACAGCAGTGCCAGTACCAGGTCTTGCCTGGTTTGTCAGAAACCCAGTCAGGTTCCTTGCACTATTTCTTTTTCTCCATCTTCAGAGCTGGCTCTGACCAGGCTTGTGGGACAGGGTCTGTGGTTTTGCTGCAGTAGCTGATACGGAAGAGGATGTGGTGCTCTGGGCCAAGCAGGGTCCAGCAGCTGGCGCTTATCAGTCGCACTCTGTGATACACACAGATGTGTCCACGCTGACCTTCCTGGCTGACGATGTGTGGGAACTCAGAGCTTCCCATGGGACTGGATGACAGGGCATGGCATAGAGAAGGTTGATGTAGGTGTGATGGCATCCTGCCAATTTGCCCCTGAGTATAGCCCCAGTATCTCTGCTAGTCAGTGAGGGGAATTTATCTCTGAAAACTGAAAGCACAAACATATAATCTAGGCATCCGGCCACTCTGCTCAGTGATACTCTAGGTCTTCCCTGGAGGATACTATTTGAATGTTCGATGTACTCCCTAAGCTTCATGCCCACCTTCTGTGTCCAGACAGTCAACCAGTTTTTTTCCCTTACTTTTTCTTCCCTATGTCCATTTCCTTTCCCACTCCAAGAGGAAAGGGTGAAAATTAGTGGGCACTCAATAAATATTAGTTGAAGAAATAAATAGATGAATAAATAAAGAAATGAACTCTCTCACATTTTTGAAAGAAAGAGAGTTGAGCTTGGCTTTTATCTGCTTTGATGAATAAATACCTTCACTTCTGGGAAACTACATGGCATGACCATATAAAAATCATCGCTTCACTTTTGTTTATATCTTTCCTGCATCTCCACCCTCCACAAACAAGAAGTCTTCTATATATTTAAACTCCAAAGCTTCAATTTTTTATTCTCCCTAATATGAGCTACAGAAAAAGCCTGCCTTTGATCTCATTGACTTCTTACCAGCAGTTCCCCTAAAGAATAAAGATGATTTCCCCTCAGTTATTGGAATGCTTTCATCCCAAGAAGAGATATATTTCTATCTTCTCATTCCAGAGCAGAATTAGAACTGAGAGCTGGCCTAGCTGCTTCCTTTTGTGGAGGAGGCAACGAAATTCCAGGGAAGGGACGACATCTGTCCAAGGCCACACAACCGGGAAGAGGCGGGTAGTGAGTTTCTAGAGTTCTTATCCGGTTCTTTCTCCTTTCATA
This sequence comes from Eidolon dupreanum, assembly GCA_028627145.1. NCBI lineage: Eukaryota > Metazoa > Chordata > Mammalia > Chiroptera > Pteropodidae > Eidolon > Eidolon dupreanum. Next base: position 123,990,230 of record CM053503.1, on the reverse strand, counting down.
TCACAGGGTAGCCCATTAACCACCCTGCTATTAGCCCTCAACTTAAGGGCAACAGCACTGCCACTTCCCTGTGGCTAGAAGGCAGCTTATGAAAGGGCTCCCTAAGAGTTCAGCCCAGCAGCCCCATCTCTAAAGGTGGGCAGAGGAAGATGGACAAAGTAGGATTCCAGTGGCCAGTCCCATAGCAGTGCCAAAGTTACAGATCTGATTTTCCGAAAGCCCATTTTTTTTTTCTGTTTCTCTTACCCAGTCCAAGCAGCAACGGAGAGGATTTTGCTCAAACTTTCCAAAATAACTTCTCTTTGGGCTAAGACCAAGCATGTGTAGCTTTGGGCCAAAAGAATATTGAAAAGTTTATGAGCCACTAAAAATAGACAGTTACAACAGCAATTCCCTCCTACTTCTGCCATTTTCCCCATTGGCTACACAAATCCAAAGGCAGACTCCAATCATGAAGGGTGGAAAAAGCAGCACATGCTCCCAAGCTACAGTGTAGTCAGGTGGGAAATAAGTTTAAGGAAGAACACTTCAGGAAAAGATCTGACCCAAATATCACACGAGGAAAGTAGAGGACCCTCATCCTCAAGCCCTGGAGTCTTCCTCCCACAGCCAAAGGAGGGCAGAGGCAGAAGTGATGGCAGGACTAACCCACCGCCACATGGCAAACCCACCTTAGGCCTCTGCTCATTTGCAGGCTCTCATTTCTTTTGGGAATGGAAGCCAGCTTTAATTATGGTATAGGTTCAAGAACATTCCAGAATAACTCCAACAGGGCAAATGGTTTCTCTGAAGTATGTTTGAGCTGATTATGTGACTATTCCTTGCCTTCTGCCTAGACTAGGTCTGTACCTGGCTGCTTTAAAGATTCTGTTTCATTTTATTCACTTTATAGAGCCTGGAAAATAACCGAGCTAAGTATGGTCTTTAGGTCCCAATGTATCTGGTTTCTTGCCAGCCACATACCAGGAATCCTTGAAGTATATTCCACTGAGGTAAGGGCTGTAACTTAGAGGCTTGAGTTAGTCCAGCATCCTCTAGGCCTGTATGGCACTCTACAATGGCACTGGGATGAAATGACAGAATCCCACCAAGAATGAGGATCAGCCTCAGTGCTTAAAGAGACAGCAGTTTGGTTGGTTGGTCCTGAAGCAAATGACTTTTATGGCCCTCAGGCTCTGTAGGTATGTCATAAAACATCTGAAGTTACACAAAGGAAAAGAATAACAAAGGTCTGCAGGAAAAAAAGCATATCTTTTCTATCCACTTTGTCCATAAAGTGAGTGGGGCCCCCAAATAATAGTCCAGATTCTGGTTCTCCCCCAAAGGAAACATTTAAAGTTGTGCATGTCTAAGCATCACCTGGGCACTTCTTGTACTTGAACTCTGTTTATATACTCTGCACTAAACAGTGACCCACCATCATTAAGATGGCTCTGTTCTATTTTTAAAGACTCCCCAAGGAAGAGAAACAGACTCTTCTTTTATGGCCATTTTAGTGTTTTAATAGCTCTTTACAGAAAGTAAAATCATCCTTGTTCCTAACCCCAATCCCTCATGCTGGAATTTAAATCCATTTCTTTTTGTTTGGTTCTTGGTAAAGAATCCTACCTGTGTTTATTGCATATATTGTTTCAGGTTTCCCATTTTATTGTTTTTACCTTCTTATCCATCTCTTCTGAGTCTTCTCCAAATTCTTCATCTCCCTTTCTCATTATGAAGTCCAGAAGAAGTTGCAATACTTGAAACTGGACACCAGTGCCCATAATATGAGATCTATATAATTATGTAATATAAATATTATATACTATAATTTTATATATACAAGTAAATATATTTTAAAACCTCCCCCCTCCCCACCACCACTCTCCACCTCTGGCAACCACCAATCTGTTCTCTGTATGTATCTATTAGCTTGGTTTTGTTTTGTTTTAGAGTCCGTAGATAAGAGCGATCATGTGGTATTTGTTTTCTCTGTTTGACTTACTTCACTTAGCATAATGCCCTCCATGTTGACGCAAATGGCAGAGTTTCATTTTTTTTTTTTTTGTGGTTGAATAGCAGTCCTATGTGTAATGATTTCTTCATTCATCCATTGATGCACATGTAGGCTGTTTCTATATCTTAGATGTTATAAATAATGCTGCAGTGAACATGGGGGTACATATATCTTTTCAAGTTAGAGTTTTTGTTTTCTTTGCATAAATATCCAAAAATGAAATTGCTGGGTTATATGGTAGTCCTATTTTTAATTATTTGAGGAAACTTCATACTGTTTTCCACAGTAGCTGCACTAATTTACACCCCTACAAACAGTACACAAAGGTTTCCTTCCCTCCACATCCTCAGCAACACTTGTTATTTCTTATCTTTTTTATAATAGCCATTCTAAAAGGTGTGAGGTGGTATTTCATTGTGGTTTTGATATGTCTTTCCTTGATGGTTAATGATGTTGAATGTCTTTTTATGTACCTGTTAGCCATCTCTATATCTTCTTTGGAAAAATGTCTATTCAGATCTTCCTGTTTAAAAAATATGATTGTTTGATTTTTTGCTGTTGATTTACTGATGAATACTTTATATAGTTTGGATATTAACTCCTTATCAAATATATGACTTACAAATATTTTCTCCCATTCGGTAGGTTGCCTTTTCATTTTGTTGGTGGTTTCCTTTGTTATGCAAAAACTTTTTAATTTGATACAGTCCACTTGTTTATTTTTTCTTTTGTTGCTTTTGCTTTTGCTTCTGGTATCAGATTCAAAAAATCATTGCCAAGACCTATGTCAAGGAACTTACTGCCTCTGTTTACTTCTAGTAGTTTTATGGTTTCAGGTCTTACATTCAGGTCTTTAATCATTTGCAATAATTTTTGTGTATGGTGTAAGATAGTGGTTGTGTTTCATTCTTATGCATGTGGCTACCCAGTTTTCTTAACACCATTTATTGAAGAGACTGTCCTTTCTCCATTGTACATTCTTGGCTCCTTTGTCATAAATTAATCAATCATGTATGTGTCAGTTTATTTCTGGGCTATTTTGTTCCCTGATCTAGGTTTTTGTTTCTGTGCCAATACCATACTGTTTTAATTACTATAGCTTTGTAATATAGATTGAAATCAGGGAGCATGGTACCTCTAGCTTTGTGTTTTTATCTGAAGATTGCTTTAGCTATTTGGGGGTCTTTTGTGGTTCTCTACAAATTTTAGAATTACTTGTTTTATTTTTATTTAAAAAAATGCCATTGGAATTTGTAGGGATTGGGATCGCATTGCATCTATAGATTGCTTTGGGTAGTATAGACATTTTAACACAATATTGATTCTTCCAACCCATAAGCATGGAGTATGTTTCTGTTCATTTGTATCTTCTTCATTTTCTTTTATTAATGTCTTAGAGTTTTCAATATACCTCCTTATTTAAATTTATTCCTAGGTAGTTTATTCCTTTCATGCAATTGTAAATAGGATTATTTTCTTATCTTTCTGGTAGTTATTAGTATTTAGAAATGCAACAGATTTTTGTGTATTGATTTTGTACCCCACAACTTTTCTTAATTTGTTTATTAGTTCTAAGAGTTTAAATAATCTTTTAAAAATATACTCATTTGAAATAGCTCATTTGAGCATTAAAACCACCATTCTGTAAGATGAGTAAGCAGCTATTATTATTTCTATTTTGCTGACAAGAAAACTCAGGGAGTTGAAATGAATTGTCCAGGGTCACATATCTAGTAAGCTGGACAAGAAGCCAAACCCAAGTCTTCTAATTCTCAATTTAGGGCTCTTTTCGTGACACCTTCTCATCTTTTGTGGGTAAATCCTGCATTGCAGAAGGACTTTGCAGACCCTATCTATCCAGACCAGCCCTCCCTCCATTATTCCTCTGCGTTGTTTTCACATTTGTATCGAAGCATGTCTAACATTCCCTTCCACTTGTTTTTTTCACTCCTGAAGGGTAAAAACACCAGGTGCTACTGATCTTGGGATCCTAAATCATCATTCATACCTTACAGAGTAGGTTGGCCTGTAGGTACTCAACAGAAGTTATGTAGAATGAATATCAAATGATTTAAGTAGAGTGAATGAATGAATGAATGATGAATGGCACAGAGAAGGGTGTTCATACAATCAATTCTACTACAATGAGGCAAAGAGGCTTAATAGAATAAAAAGTACAATTGCACAACAACTTTAGAGCCTTAAAAGAAGCTTCCACCTTGACGATTTTTATGAAATAAGCTTAACTAGTCACAATCTATTATCCAGCATTATAACACTCAAATTATAAGCAGGTATTCCTGTGAATATAATATATTTAAATGTATATAATACTAATGTTAAATATTAAATCGTTCTGAGTCACTTCAAATCTAGGAAATGCCTTTCTCATGCTAGTAGATGGTCATATTCTCCATGGTAAAATGGCTCCTTCCCCTGCCCTCCCTCCCCCGGAATTTCAAACAGTTAATGTCCAAATCTATCACTAAGTACATGGCAAATATTTATTGCTCACATTGATGGGTAACATTTTTCTTCCTACCTTCCCACACAAAGTTAAATAGGATAACCCAGTTTAACATTTATGGAGTGTTGTCATTGCTTTCTGTAACATAAAAGGTAACAGTATATTAGAAAGCCCAACCTCTGTTTCTGTTAGTTTTCAATTTTTTATGGCTTTGGAGAAGTTATAATTTAGATAGTTAAAACTAAATATTAGAGCTATAGTTCCCATCTAAAAGCACAGTTTTAATTTAAACACTGCATATAGCTGGGAAATTTATGTCCTCAGTGACATACTGGAAAAATGGTCTTATTCTTTACTTGGGGGAAACAAAACCTTGCATTCAGATGCCGAGTCATGCATGGTTAGCGAATTAGGAGCCAGCGATGCATCAGTAAATGTCTTCTCACGACTAATGAAAGTCTTAAAAACTAAGTACTTATAACATTAAAATTTTCTTCCCATTTTTATTCACTGTGAAAACCGAAAAGAAATAATAGTGTTTGATGTTATTGCTTAAGTACCATTATAGGATTAAAAGAAGGCAAAGGCTGAGTAATTGTTTATGTAATTATTTATGGCTTCTTATCTAAGATCAATTTTTTTAATATCCTCCAAAGGGAGAAGGGAAGTGGTTATTTCCTGTACACAAAACTTGCTTTGTCACAATCAACAATTTGGAGACTGTAATAAGCAGTGTAGAATTTGATGGTTCCTCTACCAGAGAAGACGGCTCCATAAAGACTTTGAACTGAGTTCTTTGATTTCGATGGGCCCAAAGTTCTGGCAGCCATCACAGTGCTCGGCAGTGCGCAAGGGGAAGAAATTTCTGGCATTTTCAATTCTTACAGTTTGGAGACCCCCTTTGACTAAGAGAAGTCCAAAGTAAAGGAGAGAGGATGGAACATTTTCCACAAATAAAACACTTGATTGTAAGCTTAAAAGGTCATAGTTGGACTACAATTTGGTACAAAAGACATCTTAGCAAGCTAGAGGAAGAGCACAATAATTGTTAAGGGTTAGCCACATGGAGATTGTAGGTAACCAAAGACTGGCTATAGGGTGTTGGGCACCTTATTAGTCCATTGCAACATTCTTGTCCAAAGGCTTGAGTAAGAAACCAAATGAGAACCAGAAGTCTAGGTCATAGCCAGTGAAAGTTCAGCACTTGGTTTAGACAAATCAGGCCTCAGGTTCAAGAGAGATCAAGAATCTACAAAGCTGATAAGTACATGCAGACGATGAAAAAAAAAACAAATGTACAGGTGAGATGACAGGATTGAATGTCTAGTGTCTCAGGCTGGGTCATGTGGGAAGCATGTTCTGAGAATGTGGTTGGGATCAAAGTTAAGCAATGCCAAAAGGACAGGGAGGAACAGACAGTATCCTCACTAGGTGTGTGAAGTTCAAGAGTTTGGGAGGCACTGCCCAGACAGACACAGAGCATTGGTTGAAAGATGTGAAAATGACAAAGTAGAATAGGCAGGCATGTAGGTTTGACCTTAGCTCATGTCTTCAGTCTCATCTAAAACCAAACATTCCAGCCACACTGGACACCCTGAAACTTTCTGAAGAAACTAAACTTTGTTTGCCTTGCTTCTGGGACTTTCCATATGCTGCTACCTCTGTCTGGAAGGTACACAGTTGCCCCCACCCCACTCTACACATGCTTGGGAATTATTTTTTATGGAAAGCCTTCTCAAATCCATGCCTCATTCCCACGACTGGATTAGGTGTTCTTTCCCATGTACCTCCATGACTCCACAGGAATACCACAAGAGTATTAGAATGGTATATTTCATAGGATTTCAACCTTATTTCTAATTAACAGAGCACATTCCTCAAAAGAAGTCTTACTCAGAGCCCAATGCAAAAGAGCAAGCAGAGGCAGGAGAAGGAGAGAGACCCAAGACCTGCCTGCTTGACCCCATTGCTTACCCAAGAAGGTACCCCTGAGAAATTTCCAAGGAAATGCTAAAGGAGTTCAGAAACTGCTTTTAAAATACCAGGGCTAATATATATGATTGATTATACATAAAATACAGGCATTCTTCATTTAAAACTATCCCATGAAGCACTTGTTCATATTAACATTATTAATCACTGAAATAGTTCAAATCCACATGGCATGACATCAACTAATGAGAGATACACCAGCTTTTAACAACCAGTGTAGCTGTCCCAGTTCATACTAGAAGAATGCAAGCACTGATATATACAAAATCTATCCAGGAAATCCTTTATTGGTGTGTGTTTTCTCCATGCTATGCACCACTAGCACTCAGCTAACATTCCCCTGAGTTAACCATATTTTTAACCTGATGTGGACTTTCTTCCTGCCCATCACTTTACATTATAATGAACACCCATCATGGCCAATGAAGTGTGAAATGATGGAGACAGGCCTCCTAAGAAGCAATGGAAGTGACTCATGTAGAATTTGGAAAGCAAGCTTTAGGGTGCCTCATGTTACCTCCAAAGTGGCTGTGGAAACAGTTAAGTATCAAGATCAGGAGGCAATTAGGGATTGGTACACATCATAGATATCATGGTAGTATTAACTCACAGTTGTATGAATGAGAGTGTGTTTGTCAGTGTACCAGGAGTGGGATGTAACTCCAAAGGGACCCTGCTAGAGTGACTCTGTACACTTAACACTGCAGTCAGAGTCCCCATGTCCAGGGGCATCTACTGTATGCCCACTTCACCCAGATCCCCGGGTGTCCTTATGCCCATATCCCTGAAAGGATTTCAACTAATGAGTTGAAGTTAATGGGGAGGAGAACTGGGGACTTGAGGAGTGAGAATGAAATATTTCACCGAGAATCTTTCATATGATATGAATGTCCACATACGAAATCACTGGCCTTTTAATTTATCCGCCTCGTCCATTAAACTATAAGTTCCTTACAGCCAAAAGCCCTGTCCTATTCATCTCAGTATCCCTTGTACCAAATACAGCACCTGGTATGTAGTAGGAAGGTGATGGATAGATGGATGGATGGATGGGTAGATGAGTAGATGGGTAGATGGGCAGATACATAAATGCATAGTTATTGGCAGATCCACAGTTTTAGCACCAAAGATGTATGACAGCAGAGATCAAGGGCCTAGGCAAAGAATCCAGGGAAGGAAGATCTCCACAGAACCAAACAAGTGAGTCTCGGACTCTGACTGAAGAGAAACAGGGCAGCAGGTACAGAAGGACATGGCAGCCAGACTGACCCCTGCTAAAAGAGTTCTCCCTGCCCAGAGCTAGAGCTGGGCACAGTCTGGGGCCCAGGTTCCTCCCAGAGGCTTGTAGTAAATGCAACTCCATTGTGCACAGTTAGATTGCCAGGGAAGTCAACAGAGGGACATTCGAAGCCTGATGCTCAGTGCTTGTAAGATACTTATCTGTCTCTGACTTGAATGGCTTTCTCAGCCCCAGAAAGAAAATGAGCATTATGAAAGGGACTTAATTGGCCTGGACAGTGCCAATAGTAACATAAGTTACCATGGTAGCTAATGCACACATTTCCTTCTCAATAAATTATACCTCCTTATCTGCTTTCTAAACAGAATGCATGAAAGAAGATGAAAAGAAAGCAAAGCTACACCTCCTGCAAAAGATGCCATTTCCTTCTGCTTTTACTTTTCTGGATTCTAGCCGATGCCTGAGAAGCTGCCCTGTAATTATTTGGATCTCAAAGAGCAAACAACCCTTACTTCATCACAGATGTGTAAAGCCAGGCAAGGGAATGTTTGACTCTATTTGACTGCTGTAAGGTGGAGGGCACTTTGAGGCACCAGAGGGAATTGGTAGAATTATTCAGAGTCCACTCATGATGACATTTGCAGCAATTACGGAAGAAGAAATGGAAACACGAAAGCTTTTTGAAATGAACTCTCTCTTTTAAGTGGAAAGGATGATCTTACAACATTTTAGGATGACATTATGTGTGGATGCTGTTACAACTTCTTTGGTGGAGACAATCTGGAATCAGAACCCAGCTAAAGATTAAAGGACTTGGGGGTAGGAGGAGGTATGAACTTACTTCTTTGTTTCAATGGTTCAGTTCCAGTCTTTCTCCTTCACAGAAACCAGACACAGGAAAAAAAAAAATCAACTCTGAGGTCATCTTATGGATGCCCTGCAGGGTCAGTGCTAGTCTATTCTCCTTAGGTCTGAGTGAAGTGCTTTATTCAGACAATTTTGAAAGGATTTAAGCAATGCAGTTCCCACCACTTCCTATGGCAAGTTTTAGTATTCACGACCTTGAGCAAAGGTTTGGTGGGTTTTGTTGTTGTTGTTGTTGTTGTTGTTGTTGTTGTTGTTGTTTTGTTTTGTTTTACAAAATGGCAGGCAGATAATGGCTGGCTGTTGCTTTCAGGCCAAAAACCTACAGGCTCTGCTGTTGGCAGAAACGCCATATATGGAACAGGAACTTCACTCAGAGCATGCTGTTGTGGAAATGTAGAAACTTTCATTTTCTTCCTTTTCAGTTTGTTTTACATTCTGGAGAGAGGGAACCAACAACTGCTGCAAGCCCACAGTCCTTGGCTGGGGAACCACCTCCTCCCCGAGCCATTTGCTAAGAGACAGAACCAGGCAGGGAGCTCAGGACCTGGCATGAAAGCCTCTTCCCAGAGGCTTGTTGGTGACTAACCCGGGCCAATCAAATTCTGTCTCTTGTAGAATCTTGAATACAAGATACAAGAACACCGATTGGCAGTGAGTGATGAGAGTTCACAAGTGAAACCTAATTAAGAGTATATAGAAGTCATAAGTATCCCTGAACTGTGGACTAGCAGAAATCTTTGAGGTACAAAAAAATTATACAGAATGGAACATGATATAGGTGGTGGGTAGATGCTGGGAAAACCCAAGGAAAGACAAAAAGAGCTTCGCGACTATTATGGTAGAGATTCAAAATGTTACTCTGAGGGAGCAACAAGATAGATACTAGGGAAATTTTAATTCTTTTCAATTCCTTAACTCTCTTTCCTCTTCTGTGAGGAACCCCTGTCTTCCAGTCTGGGCTTTTGTGTGATCCCCATCTCCTAATTGCTGTGTCTGTCCTTACAACACCTCCCATTAGGCTGAGAGAATCTCCAGTCTCTCAGAACCTGAAGAACCAATCCCGACTCCAGCCCCAACCATACATACCTTGGACATCACACAAATGGGCTTGGGCCAAATAGGGAAGCAATGAGAGTGGAAAAAGAAGTTCTGGTGGAAAATCTATGGGATGTGAAGTACAACATAGGAGAAGGCCAAGTTCTAAAAACTCATTCATGAGCCTTCTTTTTGGTCATTGGCCTCTATTGGGGGATAGAATAAGTTGCCAGATATTTGGTATGTGGCAAAACCAGGAAGATACTCTCTCCTATTTGGGGTGCATTTTGGCCCTCGAGATGGACTCTGTCACATGGCCTGCTGCATGACTCTGAGTGAAATCTTACTGGGGCAGGCAGGAAGAGTAGGGGCAGAATCATAGGTCTGCTCAGTCCTTGTCACCTGTTTCCCTCTGGCAGCAAGACTGGGAAGCCACAGATCCAGGGAGAACAAGGTCCCTAATGATGTATGGGCCAGTCTTGCCTTGTAGCCCATTAGAAGGCCCAGTGGCAGGAAAGCATGTTCCCCCAGTATCTGCAGACCTCCCCCACCTGCCCCGCCCCCAACCCCTTCCCTCCAACCTGTGCTGTCTCACTGTTGCTTCCAAGAGATAGCTCCAACTTGATCACTTTTCAAACACCGGAGTCATTCTGCTCAACCCCCTTTCCCCCGCTCCCACTACAGCCCCTTTTGCTGTGGCACAAGAGGAGCCCAGATCAACTGCATGAGCTGACCATGACTTTTGGCCACTAAGAAATGGCAACGCTTCCTCCTCTGAGTAAGGAGCATGTGACGCAGGACCTGCTAGGGAGGGAACAGAGACAGCTGAACTCCCATATTCAGTTTGCCCTTTGATCAAAAGAAGCTGAGGGAGCGAAGGAGGAAAGATCAGTACAAAGCAAGCACATCTATCATTAAATTTCTTTACAGCAATTCATTATCAAAATAAATTGTAAAGAGAAAGAAATAGAGTAACTTCAAAAGCAAAAAACGCAACTTACTAGTGTGTTTGATTATATGTAGTCACAAAGTAGGAAGAGGTGACTGGTTTTTGGTGTTTTATTTTTTTAAGTTCAAACCTAAAAAAGGGTATTCTTTTATGAAAAAGTGGCTGGCAAAGATGCCTACTACTGGGGAAATATTTTGGCTCTTTCTTTTTTTCCCCCAATTGAGACTCTTAGAATTCCAAAAACAATTCCAGAAATCTTCTGGAATTTGTCGCCAAAGAAATAGGTGGGGTCAAAAGCAGCCCCTCTTCCACAGTCTTGTTCTTTTATTCAAATGCTGAATTCCTTAAATCTCTATGCACAGTTTTTGTTCCCAAAATATAGTTATGAGTTCAAGATGGCTCACTGCTCAGACCCTATGTGCTGATACTTTCTCTTGGCCATGGCTTACACCATGGTCCTAGGTCCTGGCAGGCAAAACCTCACAGGCCACACTGTACAATCCAGCTAGGGGAGCCTGTCTGGAAGCCACTCATGGGCAGGACACATCCAAGGAAAGGACCAATAATAGATATCATAATAGATAACGGCATACTCAGGCCTGCTTCCTTAAGAAATGCACCCCCTGGGAGTTTATATTTAACTGACACACCCCACCACCACTCTCAAAACTAGAGTGGGTCCTTCAAAAACTATGGAAAGTGTGTGCAGGTTGTAGGAAGGTCCTCCGCTGTGAAATGGCTGGAGAGAGGGCACTGTGTTCTAGGAGAGTTAGCAACGGGAACCACACTGATGGGGAGTAAGGGAATTCTTGCCTTCATTTTAAATTTAGAAATACTTTCACCTGCTGGAATAGAGCTGGAAACTAGGCAGCTTGTTGGCCTTGCATGCTGTAATTTCAGTGAAGACCTCTCCCCAGAGTTGAGCTTGTTTGCAGTAGGGCTTTGCACTGCATGGCTTTCCTGTCCTGATGGCTCCATTCCGTGCTTTTGACTCTCTGAAATTCTTTTGCAAAACAGCGCCTCAAATCTCTCGCTTCCAGGTCTATCAAGATTCTATATGAGGATTTAGAACAAGGCTCAGCATTCACCAGACTCGCCCGGCCTTCTTTTCTCTCCTTCAATTGCTATGCTAATGAATCTGTTGGACGTCGCTGTGACCTACAAGCTCCTAAGCAGCAGGAGAGCCCTGCATCTGAACTCAATCTGTTGCACTTAAAACGGAAGAGAGGCCCTGTCCAGGCAGAGGGGGCCACTGGAGTTTAGGAAGCCTTCCAGGACTCCCATCATTGTGCCGAGATGTAAAAGATCACAGTTCTCCTGTGACAAATGACCCGGTGGGCGGTTCTGCACCACAAGAATTGCTGAAATTGAGGAAGCCTCCTGGAATGAACAGCAATTGAGGAGGAAGCAAGAGGCCCATGACAGAGTGACCTTAGCAGCAGAAAAGCCATATGTCACATTGCTGTAATAATTTACAACAAATATTTCTCTGTCTGCAATTTGCCTTTAAATAGAAATTGCGGATGATGCAAGCTCAGAGGCATCACATCCAAGCACAAAGTCCTGTCAGTAGGGAAACTGCAGGGATGGGTTTCACAGGTTTGGGGGACTGCAAGTAGAAGAGCCCTGCCGTTTGAATTTCAGCTGCTATTTTTGAAAAGACAGTGGATTTGTGAAAGCTGTGACTGGAAATGAGCAAACTTTACCTCACAGTCTCTAAACCAGCTCAGGGTTCTCAGCTCGGCACTGTGTCTGAATTCTCCTAAGCAGCTTAGACCTTGAGCTCGTCTCTTAGGGGTCCCACCTGTGAGAACTTCACGGGTATCTCAAGCCTCAGAGAGGAGTAGCAGTATCCACAAGTCTGAACAAAGACACCATGTCAGCCACACACATCTCCTAGTTTTGTCTGCATGACCAGGTCAGGCTACCTCTTACACACAGGTAAGGAAATGCTCAAGTTTGTAGGAAACTGGGCAGACACTTTAGAGTAGGATTTTCAGGAATTCAAAGATGGTGCCATCACGGGCAGCTGGCCATAGGAAGCACTTGATTTAGGAGTAGGCAGAAAGTAGAGCCCCTGGGCTTCCCAGCTGGTGAAAGAAACAGTTGCATCCATTGGCTCTTGCCCAGGAAGCCCTGGTCTTGGGCCCAATTCCTTCAAACTGCAGTTCTGTCTGTCCTTTCCCAGTATTTGTTAGTCATGAACCTGCTTCCTTTTCCTCTGTGTCTCATGGAAAATTTCTATGTCTGCATTTCCACCGGGAGAATTTTCTCTTAGATAGTTGAGCTAAAGGACGGGCTTGACTTGGTCATCACATCTTAAATCCCTTATTCTTCTTGCATCCACTCCTCATCCCTCTAGCCAAATAGGGTGACTCTGGTAGTTATCAGGCAGTTAGCGAGGGCAAGGCATTCCGCTCTCTAGGGCTTGAAGTGAGTCAACAAGGAAACAGAATCTACTTGTTAAGCAAACATTCTCTTTATGGGTATTGGGTCCAAACGAGTTATTTTACATGGAGCACACTGATATAATTTAAAATGTAGAATATTAAAAACTTAGTGCCAAGGCTCAAAATAAACATAGGGGTGAAAGATTACAGAACATAGGTCATAATTCTAAAGTACAATGCAGTGTTCCTAAAGCAGACATCCAGAAAAATATCTGTTAAAATGCAAAACATGGTCAGAAACAAGCTCTGATATCAGGACTACACACACACAGAGGTAGGTTTATGTATGTGTGCATTTGTACCCACGTATATGTATAAAGAAAGAGAGGTGGAAGTGGGGAAGGATCTCTTGGCCACTATTCTGTCTGCCATACCTTACTTCAAAGAAACAAAGAAATGGCCCTCAAGATTAAAATTTTATGTTAGAGGGGACCTCTGGGACATTAGAGGCAAGGACATCAGTGTAGCTAATTGGAATTCTTTTTACTTTCAGATGACACCATGTGATTTGTCTTTTCACAGGACCCTGATTACCCAGGTCCCTTCCTCTCCTTTCCCTTTCCTCACTCCCTTTCTCTGACCTTCATGTCACTGCCCAAAGCAGTACAGATCTCTCTGAAGATACAGTACACACTATCTTAGGGAATTATCTGCAAAGAATCCTGTCTACCTGGTTTGTTTTGTTGGGTAGCAGCTAGATGAATTATTTTTTGGTCAACAGGCAGGAAAGAACAGTGTTGAGCCTAGATGTAAAGCTATGTTGGCAGAGGCAGCTCTTCCAACCACAGTCTTTTCAGGCAACACAACAAAGAGGATTGATTGATGTCAGCTGTCACCAACACTGAGAAATCCATGTTGAACTGGAACCAGGATTTCAGAGACATGGCTCTAGATAGAATCTGAGGCAGCAGGACATCAAAGCCCTCACTAGACTTCTGCTTCACTTCTCCTAAAACGAGCTGAGCGCTTTCCTCTTCTAGGAACAGAACATCTCAAAACAGAGTCTTTGCCTGTCTTCAGTGATGATTTTTAGCTATCAGATGTAGGGAAATCTTTGGTGTGTCAGAGCTAGAATGCTGATCTTCAGAGTTCCAAGATTTCTGCTGCATCAGAGCCTCCAACATTCTTCCAGAAAGTCCATAGGACCATACAGAAACAAAAACAAACAAATAAAAAGGAAAATCCTGGGTCTATGGAAGACTGAAATGAGGGAATTCATCTTTCTACCCACTCTCTTTATAAATACCATTACCTAAAGTGTGCTGAAGTTGATACATACTTTTTGGGCATTTAGCCAAAGTACCAAACCTTTTTCAATTTGACTAGAAGGAGAGTTATTCCTTCAAAATTGCTACCTTGATAAATGTTTTAATTTTATCCTCTGTATGGATTTAATTCAAAGTCATTTGCTTATTACACTGAGAGATTCAATCTCAGAGATACTTAATTATGCCTAACCTTTCTCCCATTAAGTAGATTAAGTCTAAAGCATTGGCTAGCCTCTTGTATGGCTGGTCTGTTAGACGTGTATGTTCAGTTGCAGCTTGCAAAGAAAAAGAAATTACATCAGCCTTAAAACAGTATTTATTCAGGAATTGATTCTATTTTGAGATTACACTTGACTTAATTGTACAAAGCAAGGAAATAATATGACAGTGAAGCCACTGAATTCATAAATACATTTCTGTTAGCGAGAAAGGCCAAAAGAGTCATCCAATGTAAATTTATCCTTGGCTACTGAGTGATTACTCTTTCAAGGACTTGGGAAATTGGCAAGACTTCTGATTATGTGCCAGTGGTATTCTTAAATGCGGTTTTATAATATGAGAAAAAAATAATACACCTTAAAAAGTAGATTATTTGGGCGAGGCCTCTCACAATGTAAAATTCCTTAAAGGGATTCAGGGTGAAATCTCAACACCGTCATGTCTTGTAATGTTTATGTACCTGCGCCAGTAAGCAAGCAGATAAATATCTTGGTAAGAAATATTAATTGTGAGTGATGACTATACTATAATATTTTGATGCATGGTAAGGTTTTCCTTGATATGCTGTGCTGAGACATATAGTAAAAGTGGTGCTACCTGTGTTAAAAAGACTATGGAAGAAGTCTACATTGGGGGAGGGAGGGTATTTGTGTGTGTGTGTGTGTGTGTGTGTGTGCACGCGCACGTGCGTAGTGGTATGCTGTTAAATGTTAAACCTTCTCAAATAAAAAGCCCTATTTTGTAGCATTTGCAAAAATACTCCCACCATGGCCAATTTCAAGCTACCAATATGACTTCACTGCACACAGGAAGAGATGACGAATAGCAGAATATATATCATATAGTATTTCCAGCATGCAGGTAGAATAGGTGTAAATAATTAGAAAGTGACAAATTTTGAGTATTTATCTTTGCCTTTAATATAATTTATTTAGTTATTGAATTTATGTACATTTTTATAATGGCTGTGTTTAGATGTTGGCTTGCAAAGTTCTGAAAATTTAACAATTGGCTGTCAGGAGCTGGCTCCAGCATAGTGTGTGTGTGTGTGTGTGTGTGTGTGTGTGTGTGTGTGTGTGTGTGTGTGTGTGTGTGTTTATGTTCACATGAAATATAGCTGAGGTCTGAGTTCGAAAAAAATTCGAGAGTAAAGCAAAATGCCTAGCGGATAGAACAAAAATTGGCCACAATCAGGAATCCAGAGTGACCCCAAAAGCCACAGTATAAATTTGACTCTTCTAGGGTTTAGATGGCATTAATGTCAGGCTGCAAATGAAAAGCTGCTTCTGCTTTGGCTGGCCCACCCCACAGCGCAAGATTTTAGTACAATCCTTTCAGCTAATTACTCAGAGAACATTTTTTTTTACAGTATCTGAATTTTTTTACAGTATCTGAATTTTTAGCAAAAATAAAATATATATATACACACACACACACACACACACACAAACACATTTTTTTTTCATAGCCTAAAAACATCCTCGATTGTGGATCAAAGAGCATAAAAGGAGAGGGGCTGCTATAATTCTCATTGACCAATTCTCTCATGTAGTATACTGTGGTCATGTACTTTTCGTTAGGTCTAAAAACATCAAGCACGCCCTTCTTTCTGTAACTAATCCAGTCCTCCTGACTACAGAAGTGGTCAGAATTTATAAACCCAGGTCTGCCAAATTTAAGCATTTTACCCCTCTGGGAATAATAATTTATGGCATCTATATTTGACTCCCTAGATCTAGCTGAGATTAGACTAATCCTTGGACTTCTCAGTTCTCAGTTATATAAGCTAATCAACTGCTTCCACCACCACCACCACCATTACTACCACTAAGCCTCCTCCTCTTCCTTCTTAATTATGCTAGCTGGTTTTTGTCACTTGCATCCAAGAGTCCCAACTAATAAATTGATTGGAATAGGCCAAAAATATCCCTCTTAAAATCATATGGAAGGAAAGGAGGAAGGGAAAGAAGGATAAATAAGGGAGAATTAAATTTAAGTGATAAATTCATGTGTGAGAGGTAGTTGGGAGATTCACCTAACAGATTTGTGGTTGTATGGGGATAAATATTTATGCATCATTACCAAAAGATCATTACAAATATTCTCTTAAAACACTCAGTACTTTCCAGATATGTTTTCACAAACTCTTTCTTAACATAAGTTTTGGTTATAAGGAGCCAGGTGCAGTGGAAGGAGAAGTGATTTGCTCATAGTAACACTATGAAGATACTAAACAAGAGTGTTCCATCTGAATACCTCTGCCCTCCTCACCTTTCCTATTCTTTGCCATGGCCCTGAGTTGGGCCCTCTTTATCTCTTGCTTGGACTGTAGCCACACTCTTTTGTCTGTGCTTCTTGGTTCTAATCTCTTCTTTATTTGTGTAATTTTTATATTACTATATGAATGATCTTCCTAAATGGAAATCTGATCATGCAAATAAAGTAGAAATGCCTTGATGCTGGCCCATGATGTCCTTCACTCTGGATCATTACCCACCATGCCCACCTTTCACCCTGGCATTCCAGCCAAATTTCCTGTGGTTTCCCACATTGGGCTTTTTCTCATCGTTGTGTTTCTGTTCCTGATGTTTCTTCTTTCTCAGATGACTTTTCCTCTTTCTCTTCCTAAAAAAATCCTAAGCTTCCTTAAATACTCAGTTTAAATGTCACCACGAAGCCTTCCTGAAATTCTCCACGGAAAGAGCTCCCTTTCTGCACATTGATAACACTTCAGTTCATACTTTTATTACTGAAATTATTACAACATAGATGAAAAATTTATATATTTACTTCTCCACTAGGCTATGAGATCCTTCAGGAAAGGGACAGTTTCCTGTGTTACCATTACCTAACACGCTATTTGGTACATTTTGGATGCTTGACATATTATTTGAATGAATAATTGCATGAATGACCAAAATAATGATAGCAGATATCCTTTAGGCACTTATTATATACTAAGCACTTTACTGGATTATTTTTGCTTAATTCTCACCAGAATCCCATGAAGTAGGTACTATTATTGCAGCTTACTCAGGAGGAAAATAATGCTTAGAAAGTTGAGTCACCCAAAGGTCACACAGGAAACAGTGGCAGAGCCAGGATTTGACCCAGGACACCCGACTCCTGCTCTTACTCCTGTACTAAACTGCTTCCATAGATTGAAAATCTCCTTTTTACTCCAGATATTCAGCTATTCCTTTTCCGCCATCTGGGATTGGAGATCTACAAAGTCAGCTCTTATTCTGGAAGCCATTGGACATCCCAGGAAAATTCAATCCACAATCCCAGTTTTGCTCTTACTTGAGCTTGGAAAGAAGATCTGCCTAACCCCATCTCTGAGATTTCTGGGTGCAGGACAGAAAAAGATTACTCACCCCGTGCGCCCCCCCCCCCCAGGGGAGAGTCCTTTGGGAGAACTTTTTTCTGTCCTCCCAGGGTGGGGCTTTAAGATTTAAAGAGCTAGTCTTAATTAGAGCACTTCCTAGCTGAGTAAATATTAACCTTAAATTCAGCTACACCTTTGTTTAGCAAGTCACAGCTTGAGGCTTCACCTTCCATGTTTCCTTTCAGGTTCTTTGCCAGTGTGTGTGGGGGGTGGGGTGGGGGTGGGGAGTGTGTGGGAGGAGGAGGAGGCAAGGGGTAACCACAGTCTAAGGAACAGGGAGACCCCAGTAGTGCTGACAAAGCAGAGATCAAGTCAACTTGTTCTGCACATCTACTCCTAAACCCCATACAGTCATTGCCCTTTTCAACTAGTTAACTATTAATCTGTGGCATTGTTCCTGCCACTGGACATTAATTAGGCTTTGTTAAATAAGTAATTCTGAGAGTCACCTGCCAGGAAGGCTACCTTAAGCAAAGCAAGGGTTTCTCCACATTCTAAGGGACCAGACAATTGGCAGTCACAAACGAAGGACTCCATGGTTATATGGGCTATTGAGATGTCACTGGACTCAATCCTGGTTTCCTCATTTTAACTAGAACACTGGCTAGAGGACCCAAATGAAGATTGCTACACTTGGAAACCCACCTAGCCCATCCCCCAGAGTTCATGGGAACATGACAGACTTTGCAATGACCTATACATACTAAGAACTGGGGACTAAGGGCAGGACAGGCTGACCAGCCACTTTATTAGAGCTGCTATTATTGTGGGAGCTATTGTATGAACTGATTTGGATCTTTTAGGAAGCTCTAGGTTCTAAAATAAGAAAGGTTAGAAGCTGTGAAAAGTAGAGATTGGAAACTGAGCCCAAAGACATGCTCTCTGGCATCACTGGTCAAGGATGTCAGCACCTAAAATATTTAGCAGACAGTGAGCCCTCTAACCAGTGACCATCACTCTTCTGGACGCAGTACCCTGATTTTGCCCTAGTGAACTACCTTCTCTCCTTGGGTGAGACCATTGATCAATGCATTTGCCCATCCCCAGCCAAGGAGAGGTCTTTGACACAAGACTGTTCAGATGCTTTCTCTCAGGAATCAGAATGTTGAACAAAATGACAAATGACTGTTGCAGTCAATTCCTCCTAATAAGATAGCATCCACCTATTCTGCTGCTTAGATCACATCTTCTGCCACCACGCACACTTCACAATTCCTGTCCATCTTAAATCTTCGACTTCCCTTTTGATTCTGTGAGTTACTCCACAGAGTTCAGTATGACTTTTCCGTTTGTTACAATTTGTTTCTCTTGCTTGATACCTAAGAATCTTAATTGATACCTAAGAATCTTAATAAATGTATGCAAATATATGTATGTATTTACATTCTATTTATATGTTGTGTTTATGGGTATGTGTTTAAAAATCATCCTCTTTTTGCATATTCTTCTGTTGCCTTCCCACCCCCATGAATATTTTTCACCTATGTTGGTTTCTGTGAGTGAAGTCCACCCACTGGACATAGTTTGAAGCTTTTTTAAAATGCAGACATAGAAAATAAACAGGTATAGAAGTGATCAAACACAAATTGGTGCCAACCAATTGAATCAGATTTCTTTCCAGCTGCCAAAAGGGAATGAAAGTTTTGTCTGTGGGGAGGGAAAAAGAGGTGCTTGGGGCCTTAATTGAGCAAGGGGAAATCGAGCAAGCGTGGGGAGTATCCCGATAAAGCAGCTTTAGAGCACTGCTGCCAGTGAGGGGGGCTCCACGATGTGAAGGACACAAATAAAGAAAGGTCTGCAGCAAATGCCTTCTTCCTCCCTCTTTCTCCCTCTTCCTCCTCTTGATCCCTGGGTCTCAGCTGCCAGAAATCAGGTCAGTGCTATCAGGATAGAAGGGTGGCTTTATTATCAGTTACACTGGTGTTTGTGGGAAGGCCTGGGACTCTAAATGTCTCTTTAATATTGTTTTTACAACAACATGTTTTTCTAGTATCAAGGAACTGACACATTTTTCTGGACCTGCCATTTTCTAAAGGCTCCATGTTCCTGTACCTCCTCTGTTGTTTCTGTTATCACTAGTCCACCTGGGAGGCTTGATATTATTACTGTCACTTGTTGTCTTTTTTAACATTAATATGAACTAGTTACATGTTGATATCTCTGTTATCTCTGTTGGCCAGGATTACCCAGGCCCTGGCCAACCTTGATTTTGGCCAGTTATTCCAGTTAATAGATATTTTAATATAGATAAATACACTCTAATTACTACACAATGATGCCTGATAGGTAAGAGAAGCTATAAAATCAGTTGCCATAGATGAGCAAAATATACATAAAAATTTGGCCACAAAGAGATTTCTGGGCACTTTTGCTTTTATTCAGTCCTGGAACATTGATTATAGTTATAGGTCAATTTATAAACTTTTTAAAGAAGTTATTTCCTAGACCAGGCAATAGAAATTCCTGTCTTAACCCTTACTCATCAGTGATCCAAACAAAGATTTAAAAAAAAAAAGTCAGGGCCAGCCCAGTCCAGTTAATTCAATTTCCTGAATTGCCTTAAAAGTGATCTCCCCAGCATAGCTCTAGGCAATGTTACCTGGGGGTAAAGAGAACAGAAATTCCACTCTCCCCTGAGTCACTCACTGTAACCAGCATCTTGGGTAACTTACTCAACCACCTAAGGCTTTACTTGCTTGAGGGATAGGATGAGGATGAAAAAATAAGAAAATCAAGTACATAATATGGAAGATGAAGGAGAGATTGGTGAGGATGTCTTCAAAGGATTACAAGAAGCCACAGATAACCTTTTTTGGTAGGAATATTCACAATCAGAAATGTAAGTATACCTCATTATGTATTTTCTTCCTTTTTACAAAATTTTCTCTCCACGGAAACAATTAAGACCTTCATTACTCTAAAGACAGACAACTAAGATTGTAACAACCACATTTCAACAGTTCAAAAATACCTATTTCCACATTTTATCATTCCTGAAATCTCGATGTATCTTACAGTTATTTTCATACCACTGATCTGGAGATGTATCTTAGAATTCATGGTATCCTAAATTTAATGACATGCAGCATTTCTTTTTTCACTTATACAAACAGGTCCACACAGAATTACCTCTTTTGACCAAATGGCTAGCTGAAGGGATTGTGGTGGCCCTAGTGGCTTTAGAGCCCTGAACTTTTGCAAGGGGTTAACACATTCAGAGGTAACCAGCAGCACCCTGAACCCAGTAGGACAGATTCGTTTAAAAGGGGGGTTGGTTTGTGAATGCTCTGACAGAGGACATGCAGAATTCTATGAGATCAGCCAGCCAGATGTGGATTGGAGGATTGTGAGGAAGGGTTCTTGAAGAAAATGCTGTCCTAGTTGACTACAAGAAAGGGTTATCTAGAACACTGCTACTCAAAGTGTCCACTAAGTCTATTTGTTAACAGCCTTTCCTGGGTAACTACAGAAACTGTGAATAAGCATTTAGAAACTTTTTTAACAGCTAGATAAAGGAATTTTATGTCTGTTAAGTCTAATACTAAAAAAATGGGAAATGTACTTTACATGTCTGTTTTCAATTTTTTAGTTTCCCTGGTAATTAACTTTATTCTATTTTATAAAAAATATATATATCAGACAGGATAGATTTTAAGTTTAAAAAAAAAAAAAAAGCAAAAAACCAGATCTTTGGAGAAACATTGGAGAAATATTGAGCCAGAAGTAGTGATAAGGAAAGACTTCGGAGAAAGCAGCAGCATTTGTGAAGTCTCGACCCTGAGAGAGAGAGGGAGAGAGGAAGAAGAAGCACAAGTGATGAATGTTTTTATAAAATATCACATGAGAGTTAGCGGACTGGAGAAATACTGACCAAAATGTTGCAAGTCGATTATCTCTGGATGGTGGTATTTCATAAGATTTTTGTGTCCTTAATTTTAATTAAGCTTTCATTGCAGTGAACCCTGTAGCTTTTGCTGATTCAGCATCCATTCCCTTTCTAAGGGAAAGGTTCTCCAATATTCTGCTGGGAAATCTCTGCTCTCCAAATGTGTATGGTCTTGGAGGGACTATCCACAAAGTGCCCTGCTCTCCCAAGTCAAAGAGTGGGTATGGGACTCAGGTGAGGCCAGAGGTCTCTCTCCCTGAGATTTACAAGCACAGAAGAGTGCTGGAGCTTCTTCAGCCCATCATGGCAGTGTCTATTTGGTCCTGATACTAAGAGCTCCAAGATACTCGGGCTTTGTATGGTGTGAGCCTGAGTCTTCAGTGTTTCCTTACAATCTGAGCTCATATTCACTTTGCACATATTCACTTTGGTTTAAATTAGTAGAATCAGTTTCTTTGCTTGCAATCAAAGAATGTTGTCTGTTAAACATGTATGTATTACTTTTGCAATTAAAAAAGTTGTTTGTGAAACTAAAGCCTCCAGGGACTAAATTGATAGCATTGTGAAATGGTGAAAAGCATGGGTTCCAGAGTTAGAAGGCAAGCCTCAAATCATTCTCCAGCCACTTATCAACTATATGGTTTTAGGCAAATTTCTAATCCTATTCTGTCTGTTTCCTCCTCCTAAAGAGAGAATGATAAAAGCACCTACCTCAGGATTATGGTGAGGATTAAATGAGGTAATATATGCACAGAGCTCAGAACAGTACCTGGCACATAAGTGCTGTGCAAGCATTTGCTGTTCTTGTTTCGTGGACAGAGATTTGGACTTGAATACAGTGCAGCTCTGGACATGAGGTTCTTTCTTTGTTGATTCAGTCTTGGGAGCTCATCGGTTTCTGCTCCAGGACTCTAGCAGCTGTAAGATTCATCCACTTACTCCATCTCTCTTCTCTTCAGATTTGTTCCCTATACCTGAACCTTACTCTTTGGCTATGTTTTATATTCAGATCCTCAGAAGAAAAGCCAATAATTGGTCCAGTTCATCTCCATCATTATCCCTATTAGGTAAATGCTGTTGCCAGGACATCCTATAGATTAGCAGCCCACGGGGCAGAGCATCTTCTAGTCCAATCAGCTCTCATTTGCTGCACAGCTGATCAGCGATGGGCAGAGAATGACCTTGCACTGCCTCCCTCATCACCTGGCAACTAGGACGTTTCCAGGACGCAGAAGGTCTAGCTTTCTCGTTGTAGCAACATCAGGCCCCAAGAAGCCCACCCATTTTGTTCTGGTTCCTCAAGCTGCCCAGAATTGTCAGAGGTTGACAACAGATAATGCTGTCTGAAAGCTGGATTCCAAGAGGTTCTTACGAACACTTATAGAAAGTACTGAGAGCAGGAATGTTTCTCTACCTTCTTTTCCTCACATAGCTACAGGCATATTATGTCAAGAGGAAACTTCTCAAAAAAACTCACAGGGAGAATGAGCTCTCATGTAGAAAATAATGTGCTTATAAGGAGTTTTAATTTTCCCCATTTACTTAATTTGGGTGCCTTAGTGTACTGAAGTTTGGGTAGTTTTATAAGATGGCTGAGAAGACGAATTCAGGAATCCTAAGAAAAAAATCATAACTGGACTTTATTCTCATGGTTGCAGATGTTAAGACATCTGTGATTTATCAGACTCTTAAGTGAAGCAGACACATGGCAGCACCTGCCTGATGGACTTCTTTCAATGTTGGAGTATCTGGGGCTCGATTCTGCTGATGCCACATAAATTTTACCTCTCTATAAAGCTCTCCTCCCAACCACTGGAGAATACTTAAAAGGAATAAAGATCAGGGAGCCATATAAAATGTGGGCTCCGGCTTCTGTTAGTCAAGCCTAGGAGAGGGAGCAAGTAGAAATAGAGTTCAAAACAGAGGAAGTCCATTATAATGGACTTAGGGAAAGAGGACTAATACCTGGATAATGTACTAAAGCGTTAGTCCATCCAGCTATTGGGGACATGATTCTTGTATAATGAATCTCATGTAACAGGCTGCATTACGACGTATTTCTACTGCTCAAGAATTAAAGTGTTGAAAATTACAAGCCCCATTTTTTGATGTACAGGTAATTTTACAGCTTCATTTAGTTTCTGCATGGAAGTCAGGAGCTATGGACGTGGGGAGAAAAATCTGTATACTTCTCAGATAGCAACTGGAGAAGGAGAGATGGAAAAAGTTTAACCTGGAAATTCAGAAGTTTTGAAAAGGTGTGTTGTGGTTCCCGGAGCCACAGGGGGTGAGGGTCATATCAAAGTCATGGGGCGCCCAGGTGGAATCACAAGCCCAGCTTTTTATCTCTTAGGAGAAATAAATCAGAATGGAGAAAGTACACACAGTTAGCCCTTGTAGGTTGTAAAACGTATGACTCAGTTCTAAATTTTTTCTGTAACATGTAAGAATCATAAAGATTTATAAGATAGAAAGTAAAATCAAACAACGTTCTTTCATTGTCTGCATGTAGTGGATACCGCTAGCTATTCCCTAAAATCCATTCTTCCTTTCTTTAATACAAAAAGAGTGGTAACTAGACATATGGTGGCCTAGCCAGAAACTACCTTTCTCATCCCCATTCTCAGCTTGCAGCTATGTGTGGCAGCGTTAGAATGTGAGCTGATGTGATCTGTGCCACTTCCAGGCCTTAATGCATTGTTCCTCTATAATCTATCCCCTTCATGTGACCTGAAACATGAATGCACTGTGACCCAGTTTTGACCACTGCGTCAGTGAGCTATCTCTATTGTAATAAAACACCCAAAGCTCAGGCTTAAAACAACAATCATTTGATCTCTCAGAGGGTTGGCTAGGTGACATTACTTCAAACTATGGGTCTGGCAGGGCCTGACTCCTTGCTGGGGTTGGGCTCTGATCTGCTCCACAGTGTTCATTCTGGATCCCAGGCTGGAGGGCAGCAGTTACCTAGAGGAAACTCTGATCATCATAGCACAGGCACAAGAGGGCAAACCTAACCATGCAAGCACATTTCAAGCTTCTGCTTGAGACAGACCCACCAACATTCTAACCTTGGCCAAAGCGAGTCACATAATACAGTCCAAATTCAAGGAGAGACCCATAGAGGGTCTACCTCAACTACACAGACAAGGATAAGTTCTAGGGTGGAAAGGAAACAATACAAAAGGAACCTGAATTCCTCAGTGAGCAGAGCACCTGGCCTACCTACTCCCACTGTTATGTGAGAGAAATCATTTTTTCTTTAAGCCACAGAATTACTGAGTCTGTTTGTTATAGCTGCTTAGCTTTTTACCCTAATATAGCACACTCTCCACTATAACATTTATATGCTATTTGCTTTTTTCTTTTATTTGTTTTTATTTCCCCATTAGAGTTTCTTGAAATCAACAAGTATGTCTTAAATGATTTTTGAATCTCTAGCACCTAGCACAGGATCTATTTACAGTAAAGTAAGTGTTCGGCAAAGAATTGCTAAATGATTAAATGTATTTCCTATATTTCTGTCACTTTCATCCAGAAAATAAATATGTTAAGAAAGCCTTGCTGAAGGTGGTTATAGAAATTACAAAAGCACATTACAGGCCCTAGCTGATGACCTCCTTAAAATGTGCTGATAACATGAAGAAATGTCATTCTTCCCAAAGAAAGTGGCTTTAGGAGGACATTCGTTCATTTATCGAATCATTGTACAAAAACTTACTTAGTGCGTACTCTATGTCAGGCACCAACTAGATGATGATGATATAGCAGTGAATAAAAAGGACAAAACTCCCTGCCCACAAGGCGCTTACATTCTTTTGGTGAAAGAGAGATACGATAAACAAATAAGTAGGTAAATGATAAGGCAGAATAATGAAGGTGCCAGGGAGTTGGGAGGGATGGAACTCTCTGTGAGAGTGACATTTGAACAAAGACCTAAGAAGGTGACGGAGCAAATACATAGCTCTCTGAAGAGAGCTTCTGCATAGAGGAAAGGTGAAATAACAAGGCTCTGGTATTGCTTAAGGAAGAGCAAAGATGCCAGTGTGGCTGCCTTAGATGTTGGATTTACCGAAGAAGCCCAAATAGGTTTGACCATCTATATGTCCCTACAGCCTATTTAGTCAATTAATGTTCAAACAACGGGTTTTCATGGCTGTCCAAGATTATGAAATCCATACTGTGGAAGTGTTATATGGTCTTTGTGAATGATGAGAGCAGTTTTCAGCAGCCGGGTACTCAGAGCTCAAACCCACATATATGTTTGGGCTCACTTATCTATGCTCCTTCTCCAAAGAGTGATGCTGGAAAATCAACGTCAATACTCAATCAACATCAAGTCCAAGATGGTCCTTTACGTATGACTATCAGGAGCTTCACAACAGGCGTTCATGTCTCTTCTTCACTGCTCAGAGGCAGATGAGACTGAAAGACAGGGACTGGATTGTGTCAGGCAGATCCCACCCAGCATCTCTGTAAGTCATATGGGCCACATGTGTCTTCACTTAAGTTCCAAGCCCATGTGTTCCTCTCTGCCCCACCCTTGCTCCCACCACATTCTTCTTTAAAGAAAAGCCGTGGCCATATTTTAATTGTTGCTTTTCTTGTGGAAAGGTGATATTATGGATCAGGAGAGAAAACATTTTCAACAGAATGAACAAAATTGAGAGCTCCTGAACATTCTGTCTTAAAGCAACCTCTTGGGACCTATGAACTGACTTGAAAGAAAGGAAATTAGGACTGAGGGAGTAGGGTTGAATGCAGCTTCCCCTGCCTTTTTATACATTCTAGATGGAATAGTTTGGATAGTAAAAGTCAAATGCTGTAAGGTTATTGCCTTTCAAGCCGATCCTATAAAAACATTGTCAGAACTGGTGTATTTCAGATGTGGTAAACACCAGAGCAGAGGAGGAATTTGGGAAAGGGTGTGCTCCATTCTCTGGATTCTGACCTGTTTGTGATCTGTTGTTCTGGATTCTTTAGAATTTAAATGAGTCTCTAGACTCAGCATTTGGAATCACAGGTTTCTAGTTTTCACAAAAAGAAACAATCTTGTTTTTGTGATGTATTTGCCTAGTGAATTATAATTTTATTTGTTCTATTAAGCAGCTGAAGTTCAGCACATTTTTATTCATTTTGTACAATAGGCACTAAATGATTCTGAATGCCAGGTACCTAATCAGATTAAGAAAATCTGATGGCTAAAGGTTTATGCTTTTATGCTACAGTGAATTTCTCCATGATCTGATCTAAATAGGAAAGCCAGCTTTCTTCTCTAACCCATATCAGGGAAGGAGGTGAAGCAACCCAAGGTTTTCAGGGAAGATGCTTCCTCACAGGACTTATCAGATGTCCCCCTACCACCATCTTGGTCTTTTATATTAGGGCTGAGGCTGGGGTAAATGGGCCTAGTTTCATGGAACTAAAATAAAGGTTCAATTTAGAGTTTCTCTTTTGGGGGAGGGGCAATAAAAATGTTTTGGAACTAGACTGAAGTGGTGGCTGCACAACATTGTGAATGTACTAAGTGCCACCAAATTGTCAATTTAAAACGGCTAATTTTATGTTCTATGAATTTCATCGTAATAAAAATAAATAAGTAAAAGCATGGCAGTAAGTTCCCCTGGTACTTTCATTGCAAAATAGTCCAACACACACCCATTAGGACTTAACGATGTCACTTGTCTTCCCACTTTAGAGAGCTTATAAAAGTATATTTTCAACAAAACTGGTGAGCTAAGACTTACCAGTGGCTAAGAAAATAAGATTTTACTTTTCCCATTCACCCAAGAAAATATCCTAGATAGGTAGTTCATAGAGAATAGGCTCTTGAAATCCACTTGGTCTAGACCACAAGGCTTCTAAGGGCTTTGCCTAGGTCCACGGGAGGAAGTGAAGACAAGCCAAGCTAAGACACCAGTCTACACTAAGATGAGTCCCTTTAGTTCAGAGACCATGAATCAAATCATAAGATTGAAGAGCTGTGCTTATTTAGGGCTACAGCACCAGATAAGGATTCTTGCTACAGTGGGTAGAGTGGTAAGGCAGGTAAGACTGAGGCTTTGTAAGCCACACCCCAGCCAAGCCATTCTACAGTCATCCTTTCTATATTAAAGTCATTATAGGTATTTTGCACACTCATCTGTTTCTATGATTTTGCATTTTGTTGTGTTTTATTTTGTTCCTTGGTGAAGTTCCTTTTGAAAAATTCTAATTTTGGGTCTCAGATTTATGTCATATTGCCTACTTTTGGCTATTTTACTGCTGGAGACAGATTCCAGGGACCAGTTGGCACTGTACCATCCCTTGACAAGGACATATGGAGGGCAGGGCTGCTGGTGGGGAGTACCAGTAACACCAGCTCATGTTGTATAGCAGGTCCCATATTTTATCGCATTTAACATTTACAATGCTTTAAAACAAATATTTTTGTTCCCATCTTAGAAATGAGAAAATAAACTTAGAGTTAGCAAAATAAAGTGACCTATAGATGCCAAGTAAAACCCAGGGACACTGGGTCTGATAATGAGGTGAAACCCAAAAGGAGGTGTTATAAATTGAATTATGTCTCCAGAAAAAAAAGATATGTTAGAGTTCTAACCCCCAGTACCTTACAATGTAACTATATTTGGGGATAGGGTCTTTAAAGAAGTAATATTAAATTAAAATGGGTTGAAGAAGGGGATTAGGGTTTCAACATGAATTTTGGGGGAAACACAATCAGCCCCTAATATATAGTGAAATCATATTTTGGTTATTTGGGCTTAAACAAAATATATTATTAAAATTTAAATTACAAAAAAAGGGTGGGGACATTTTCAATGTACTTTGACTCCTCACAAATTTGCCTCACAAAATAAACCTCCCCATCCCCCATTCTCCACCAACCCTGGCCAGAACAAGTGCCGTTAATGAGAAATCCTAGGACCTTGGTTCTCTGGGTAGTTTGGGGGAGCACATGGGGAAAGGAGGCCAGAAGAAAGTCCTAGTCGTGGTGATACTGAGGGACTTTCAAGGACAGGAGGAGGAGATCTATTAAATCTGTTTACCTGTTCTGAAACCATGACTATCATCCCCAGTCACACACCAACCATCTCTTCAAGTCTTGAGCAAAATCTGTCATACCCTTAAATGTCTTGTTTCTTTAAAGAAACCGGGGGAAGTGCCTGGTCCACATGAACATGAGAGGAGAGAGCAGCCAATAGCGGTGAGATGTGCATGAGCCCAAGGCCAGCAGGAGGAGGAATGTGGAAACACAAGTAACCATGATAGCCTTGGGAGTTTGCAAAGATCTTAGGGAGGGCGTCTGACTTCCCACAGGATGTGTGATAGGGGGCTTGAGCTAATTTTATTTTGATCTCACAGGACAGGGTGACGTCAACTGACATCTGGGTTACACTTGTTATCAAGGAGTTGAAATGAAGACACAGGAGGCATGCTTATCAAATTTGTAGAGGACAGGAAGCTGAAAGGAACAGCAAATACATAATTAGAATCCACAAAAGTCTCAACAAGCTAGAATGCCAGCCTGAATTTAATAAGAGGAAACTCAATAAGGATGAAGGGAATGTCCTGCACATGAGAGAAAAAAAATAATAATAATAAAAATTTTAAAAATAAAATAAAATAAATAAAACTATATATACAAAGCACATGGAAAAGGGTCAGGGGTTTGACTCAGATGAGGACCCCCAAAAACAATGGGATCTGAAGCTGTTCTAGTGGAAAAACAGATGTAAAGGAAGGAGTAGGCAATCAGGTTTATTCTTCCTGGTTAGGCCCCTGGCATGTCAACTTCGGCTCTGCACACTGTACACTAAGAAAGATGCAAACTGGCATGCATTCAGAGAATGAATGACCAGAGTGACCAGGGAACCCCAAATCACATGAGGCAAGAACAGTGCTGTGTAGCTGGAGAAGAGAAGCATCAGGGGAGAAGTGAGAATTCTCTACAAGTATCTAAAATTTTGCCATTGGGCTTGTAATGTACAACTCTGAAGAGAGAAATAAGAACAGTGGGTGCCTGCTTTAGGGACAAACTAGAAGAATATATAACGAAGAAAACAAATGTATCCATTAGGATTTAAGTGTAAGTAACAGAAAACCTGATTAATAATGGTTTAAACAAACAAAAAAAATATTTCTGTTATTTAAAAAAAAATTTTAAAGCCTAAAAGTAGCCTGTGGTTAAGGCCTCAGACTTTTCCGCATCTTCTCCACCATCCTCAGAGTGTTGGTTTCGTCCTCCTATCTATTGCCTCATGGTTACAAGATGGCTGCTGAAGCTCTACAAACACAAATCAGCATTCAAAGCAGGAAGGAGAGTGACATGAGGGGGCAGCCAATGTAGCAAAGAGGACCTTTTCCTTAATGGTGCTATCCTTTTGTCAGAGTAGGAAATAATTTCACAGCTTTCCTCCTACAGCTCTTCAGTCATACTGGATTACATGACCAATTCTACCTGCAAGAGTAACTGGAAAAGGAGTATCTAGCCTTTCCAGCCTATGTAGTGGGAGGTGTCAAGAGAGAAGGGAATGGCTTTTTAGTAGCCCTCACTAGTGTCTGCCACAGCAAAATTGCCTATAAATCAACTACCAATAGATTGTCTTCGTCTTTTTAATATGAATATACATATCTTTATACAAACATATGCTCACTTATAAGTTTTCACATATGTATCTTGTAAATGGTTCTATTTCCTGCTTTTCTTAATATTTTGAGTATCTCTCATAGCATTTTGAAATTTTTTGAAAATATAACTTGCAGCAGCTGCATAATATCCTGTATGCTCTTCTACATTTGACCATTCCCCTACTCTTAGATATGTAGGTTGTTTCCAGTTTAGTAGAACTTTCTAGCCATCACTTCCAGAGACAGAATGGTGTGCCTTGGAAGGTAATGAGTTGTCCACCCTTGGAGGTATCACAGGAATGAAATTGACAAGACACAGCATGGGAAGGAGGGTCATTGGACTCCATGACATTTCAAGCCCTTCCTCGCCTTCTTGAGATGCTGATAGGGTGTGCAAGAGATGGAGACATGGTCAGGGAGGATCACTGTACCCACTGTTTCATCTTCCAGTCTGCTGCTTGAGCTCACAAGCTATGTAATGTTCCTACTCTGGATGCCCCCAGCGTCATTCCCCCCACACACTTGTCATACCATCTCTCTCACTATCTATTGTGAACAAGAACAGCCTGAATCACTCTTAACATGCTTTAAAATTGCCCAAATGAAGACAGAAACGTCTCTGGCTCTTATCAATGTGGCAAAACATGAGAACTGGTGTGAAGGACCCACGTCTGGACCAGAGGGGCCAAGGAGGAAAGAGCACAGGACACCAAGAGCTGATGACAACATTCCAGTGATGTGCCTCTGCTGCCTCTTGCTGCTTTGCAGCCTATTTGTGGCTTTCTGGCATGCCGGGGGACAGGCAGGGGCAGGTATCTTCATTGTGACTGCTCAGCAAACATCGCCAGGGTCATGTAGGTGAGCTGGGTAATGGAAGGAATGAGAAGTGTCATTTCCCAAGGTTAGTGTACTGGGCAGGTAGGTCACAGACTCTGAAGTGGTTTTGGGTGACAGGATAGACACCTGCCTTATCGGTGGAGGGGTTGATGCCTGCCTTTGCTATATATAGTTATATTTCAAGGGATGTGATCTGACCTAAGTCTAAATGAATCCAAATCTGCCTTCCATGGAAATGCATTCCCATGGAACTGTATTCCATGAGTATTCCTTCTCTTCAACACGGTCAACATGCCAAGCCAACAATTAAAAAACTATAATTCAACCAAGTTTTTTAAGACACAGCAATTTATAAGATGACCACTAGCAGATAGCCATTAGCAGCTTTGCTGGTTTATTCCTCCAGTATCTTGCTCTTTTAAGTGCTTTTAGGGAACAAATATTTAAAAGTCGAATGATTTCTGTGAACTTTAGTGATATAATATTGCTAGCACCGAGCACAAAATAACTCAGTAAGAAGAGTTGCAATGATTTGGTCTCTTTTTTTGAAATGGAGATCCAATTGCTTGCTGCTGTATGGAATTGGAAAAGTCATATGATTTGCAAGGGTCAGCAGCCCCAAAGGTCATTTTATTGCCTATGAGGCATTGAGTACACCAGGAATAGGAACACCACACAGCACAATCACATCTGTATCGCCAGCTCATCAGGGACAGACCAAAGTCTGGAGCAGGGGATCTGAGCAGAAGAACTCATTGTTGTCTCAGCTCAGCCAACAACTATCCAAAAGCATGTCTCTTAATTTCTCCATGCATAAGTTCTTCTGTGGGGGTCCATGAATCTGGCCACTGGAAAGAATCTTGAAAAGTCTTTTCTACTAATAGCTGCCCCTTCTCTAGATTAATGTCAAAGAAACCCTTTTTAATTTTATTAAATGAATAAAATAACCCTTATAATAGTATTTTACCTTTGGATTAGGGACAATAAGTCTCATTCTGTTAAGCACAAGTCTCTTAAAATTTTATTGAATATAAGTCCTAGAACAGAACAAAGTATTAGTTTAAGATGTTAAATATCTGGCTTATATTCTCTATTGCAACACTCATAAGATGCAGGATATTGTATGAGACAATCTGCTGGTTATGGAACTGGGTAGGCCATGCCCCTGGTCTCCAGGAACTTTCAACACGGAAGAGAAAACAGTTGGACAAATGATTGATATAGATATTAAGAGAGAAAGGAAAAGAGATTCATCGGTTACACATAAAATATGAACAGCTATAGTAGACATATCTGGGATATCTGTACAGCCTACAATGACCTCCTTTCTCTGAGAACTGCCTCCTCCTTCAGATACTATACCTGGCATCCATGCTTACACACGATCACCCACCCCCTACCTCAGCCAAGCCTGAGTGGACCAGAAGTAGATACCTGCCCAAGCTGAGCCAAATTCTCTCTCCTGAGAATCTGGAATTGTGATTCACAGCACCTGTAACTTCAGACCATGTAGGGTGACTATACCTCTGGAGAAGGAGGACAAAAGAGAACAGAGAGATGCAGCCCCCACCCTCAGAGACTGAGAAGATGACTGCCTTGTCCGCTAATAGCTTTGCCCTTTCTGGTTCCAGGCCCCACGAGGGCTCTGCGACATTCCTATCTTCATGAAACATTCTTGTTTCCTATGAGAAGTTCCTCCTTTTCCTTGAGCTGGCTCAGGTTGCTGTTACTTATGTTCAAAACAGCCTTGATGAGGACTTAAGCACTAACATGCCTCCCCATATAAAAAAGATACAGATAATCCAAAAGCCACTTTAGGCAATGGAGGACATTGTGAAATGAATGTTTAAATTGCTGAAATTTGTGACACCTCAAATGAAGGCACAAGCCCACAACAACATAAACTTGATTCGCAGAGAGCTGCGAAGCTTGTCCATTTCTTTTGTCTTGCTCTAGGCTCTGTTCTTTTCTGCTCTCTGGTCCTTATACAATGAGGAAGCATGCTTCTTCCCCTCGCCCCAATCTCATCTCCCCAGCATGCCCAAAGCTGCCTCCATTATGTTCAGCTTAGCACCCCACATCTTTTTTGGAGTGGGGGGGTAATTTTTTTAAAGGCCCTTCCTGATAACAAGTGAAAGAGCCTGCAGCCTGAGAAAAAAGTCCATAGAAGAGGCAAGAAGACCTCTGAATTCTTTTTAGAGTTTATCATTGAGCTTCAGATGACTTATAAAACTAGTAATGCCTAGAAGAGAAGTGAGGGAAGGCACTTGAGTGGCCAAGTTCCTGGCCAATGAGGTTTCCGGTGTGGTTCAGAAGTTTGGATAGAAACGCCTTATAGAAAGAAACCTGTTTGAAGATCCATAGGAATAAAAACTGCTGAGGGGAAAAGTGGGAGAGGACTATTTCAGAGCTGTCTGAATGTCTTTCTGGGTGAAGAGAGTGTGCTGAGCAGGGGAGGGGGTGGAGGTAGAGTAGGTGTCATGGAAACCCTTAGGCAGTAGTTACAAAGGAAACAGGATCCACCAGCTGCATTAGAAGAGATTTCTTTGTATAACCCAAGCTTTCCTCATGGCAAAATAACTTTTCCTCTTACTCTTGGCATCTCCCTCACAAGTAAAATTAGGATAGAAACACACACACACTCATACACTCTCACACACACTCACAGACACACACACCCACAGCACCACATATTCTGCTGCATGTCCCCAGAGTTCTCATCACTACCCAACACCTACATCTTAAGCAGTTTATGGACCTATTGAATATGACAGTGACCAAGGATCACGCCTAGGACCTTGTGGATGTGCACATCAGGAACAGTTTCCGGTTTATAAAGGACTCTGTCATGCAGATGACTTGATTCAGTCACAAAACAAGGAAGCTGGAGGGACCTCAGGGAGCCCCCTTCTAATACGACTACCTCAGTTTCCAGATGAAACCAAAGCTTGTTGTTGTTATAAGAAAGGATCCTACTCCAAAGACCCCCTTAGCCTTGGCCAGATTATTCTTTGTCTCCCAATCCAATAGAACAGGCCACCCTGGGCTGGCTCCCAGCCCTCACATGTGAGGGTTTGCCAACAGGCCTCACAAACGTCCAGCAGGGAGGTTGCCAAGCTCAGGCCCCACCCTGGCTTGTTATCTGCAGGCAGGGTTCTCCCATGGTTTTCTGGCTGGCACTGCTGCCACCTCTCTTTGTGAGACAGCTGTACGAGCTTGGCTGCTGGTGCGTTCAGTCACAGGTCCCGCCTTTGTTTGGTTGATAAGCACGGTCCAGTTCCCAATCCTACCGCTACGACACAGGCACCCCTGCCCTGATTCTCTGAGAAGCCAGCACTATCCCGGCACTTTATCACATAGGACCTAGGGCAACCCAGGCCTGAGGCTGAGGCACAAGGCAGAAAAGAAAGCCACAGTCTCCAGGAGTCTCAGCACCAAGCTTCTCTCTCCAGAATCACCCTCTCGTATTTCCCTATAGTTGGTTCCTTTCAATTATTCTTTTGTGCCTCAATTATTATAGTTCTACCACATCCTGGAATGCTCCTTTCCTGGGAAACACTTGAACCATCCAGTAGAATCACTGACTAGCTTAGAAGAAGATCCAGGTCAATGTTTCTAAACGTGAGGTCCACATCAGAAACACTGGGTATTTGTTAAAAACAAACAAACAAACAAACAAACAAAAACGAAGGC
Organism: Eidolon dupreanum; assembly: GCA_028627145.1. Classification (NCBI taxonomy): domain Eukaryota; kingdom Metazoa; phylum Chordata; class Mammalia; order Chiroptera; family Pteropodidae; genus Eidolon; species Eidolon dupreanum. The sequence goes on along the minus strand of CM053503.1, from coordinate 123,955,312 downwards.
TGAGGGTCCCATCCCAGGCTTTCTGAATTAGAATCCCTTGGAGTAGAGCCTGGAAATCTGATTTTTTAAAACAGCTCCCCAGATGAATGTGATGTGTGCTAAACTTGTAAGACCTAATGCGGGTCTGACTCAATTACATCTGGCAGTATGATGTAGTTTTTGTTCCTTAGTCCTCCAGATCTTTTCTTCTGAAACTTCTGTGAAAAAAAGTACAAAGTACTTGGAAATTGTCAGCTTACTAAGATTATAGTTTCTTGGGGGCAGGAGTCCTTTTTTCTTTCTTTCTCCTCGACTTCACCTCATCAGGGATCAACGCCACGGAAGATATCTAAAAGCAGGGGCTCATGGACCTTCCATGCCCCACTTCGCAAAGAATTTTTAGCCATCTGCCTCAATCCTTCAAGATCCATTTCAAAGTTTAATGGCCACTTTGGTGGCACAAATCTGCAGTGTTTCTTTTTGTCTAGCAAAGGTCTCTGGTACTATTGACCCCCATTTTATCTGTTAAATAACATGAAGATTCTAAGAACTTTTTCACCTTTATTTTTAGAAAGAAGCCCACAGGAATGCAGAAGACACCACTCCCTTTGAAAAACAAATTATATCCAAGATACCAAGATAACTAAGATCTTATCCTTGTACCCAAGATGTCTTTTTATCCATTGACAGAGGGGTGACAATCAATTTTAGGTCTGTGTCCTTGTTCCAACCATGAGCAAAAAGCTGACAATACATCCTACACATATATTATGTCTGCATCTTGCCTCTAAAGAATCCAAAGCACTTCCACCTATCTCTGTGTGACCTCTGTTGTGGAGGAAGCATTTATCTACACTGTTCATAAATAATCCTTCTGTACCCAGAAATACATGTGTTTTGTCCAAGGTAGAGCACTTAAGTAACAGCAGGATTCTAGAAATTAATTAAGGTGGCTTGATCCTTGGGCCAGAGAACCAAGCTACACTTTCTGCACGCAGTTGTCTCGTTGGGTATTCAAGATTTTTTACTCTTATTGGCATCCAGTCAGCACATAAAGCTGACCCATAGGGAACTCCATTGCTGTATCCTTTCCTATACCTAAAGAAAGTGATGTTGGAGACCTGGAATCACAATGTTAAATAAACCTAAAAAATAATCTAGCCTGGAGACTTCCACTGTGGACAAAGATGGAAGAACTAAAACTGGATTTCTTTTCTTACCTACCTGAAACAACTAAAAAAAAAAACAGACAAAATATATGAAATGATAGTTCTCAACACAATGAAGGGCAGTGATCTTTGAAAGATGGGAAATAGACTTAAAGTCACAAGTCTAAGGGTCAGGGTTCCTTGAAACATGGTCCTATAGAATCAGGATGCCTAGGCACCTGGTAACCCACGTTATATTCATATTCCAGGATATCCTGATGTCAATTATGTTTAAAAACACTGTCATATGGTTTGATCGAGCAATTGTACTTCTAGGTATTTATCCAAAGAAAATCAAAACAATAATTCGTAAAGATCTATGTATCCCTATGTTCATGGCAGCACCATTCACAATAGCCAAGATATGGAAGCAACCTAAATGCCCATCAACAGACAATTGGATAAACAAGTTATGGTTCCTATATATAATGGAATATTACTCAGCCATAAAAAATGAAATCCTACTATTTGCAATGACATGGATGGACCTAGAGGTTATTATGCTGAGTGAAATAAGTCAGAAAGAGGAAGATAAAAATCATGGGATTTCACTTATATGTGGAACCTAAGGAAAAAAAGGACAAACTAATTGAAAACAGACTCACAAATATAGAGGACAATCTGGTGATGGCCAGAGGGGAAGGCAGTTAGGGAGCTGGAATAAAGTTGTGAAGAATTAAAGAAGTTCAAATTAGTAGCTGACAGAGGTTCACGGGTGTGGCAAGCAAGGCAGAGGGAATGCAGTCAGCGGTAAGGTAATGGCCATGGGTAGAGCCAGAGGGAAGATAGAGTAATCAGGGGGATCGTTTCATAAACTATATAAATGTCTAACCAATGTACTGTATACTTGAAACTCATAATAAAATTTTTTTAAAAAAAGAAACACTGTCATATGAACTAAATGGAACTGGACTTCTCTTGTTCTTGGTTTCCTTGCATGAAGTGGAAAATGATGAAATTTTTTCATTCTGTGGGCAGTACTATAGAAATGCAACATAAAACTATAAGATTTCTTTTAAACACAGTTCTGTTTTACTCAAACTGCAAACTGAATGTTCCTTTTTCCCTCAGGTAAGAAAGTGGTACATTGCTTTCCCTTTTTCTTAAGGAAGCAAACTTTCCATATTGGGTGAGAGAGGAAGTAAACTCCCTCCTTGACATCAGAACCTGAGGCTACTACTGAGAAGACCTGAGAGCTCCAGAGATAGTGGGTGGTCAGTCATTCAGGGTGGACATGCTGAAGCTTACTCCAAACCCTTGGGCAGCTGCTGAAAACACTGGTCTTGTGTTTGTAGTAAACACTGCAAAACCACCAGCACCTTCTAGAATCTTTTAGACCTTGAACAAGAGATAAGGATCTACAGCATATATTTTAATCTTTTCTTTTCCCTGAACTATAGCTCTTCTTAGGGGTCTATTAAATCTAAATCTGGGAGTTCTCAGAGCTTAGAAAAAAAAATTTTTAAAGGCAGGAGGGTAATTGATTTCATTGGCAGGTGCAAAAACAGAGCCATGAGAGGAATCTTCTGGAAGAGAAAATCAGGGCCTGGACAAGCTTCTTATCAGACAAGTAGAAGCAGAGCAGAGGCACAGATTTGCTCTTCAAATGTTAATGAGTGTTCTTAATCAGATGAATGCGACCTTCACAAGCACTTCTGCTCCCACACACCCTAGTTTGAGGCTAGCTAGGTTGGTGAGCACTTGATTAAACTCAGGGAGGATCTTATCCCAAGGCAGGCCTAGTGTTTTTCTCTTTTAAGTAAGTCAACCAGAAGGTTTATAATAAGACAATTTAGGGAATATAAATCCCCCTACCTTTCCCAGTTCCAAACAAACTCATAGGAGCACTCATCTATTTGCCCAAAGGATTCAGCACTTTGCTGAAAAAATACATCAGATTCTATAAGAAAAGGGGGGGGCAGGGGCGGGGGAGAGGTGGGGAGAGAGAGAGGCGGGGGCAGTGAGAGAGAGAGAGAGAGAATGAGAGAGAGAGAGAGACAGAGAGAGAGAGAGAGAGAGAGAGAGAGAGAGAGAGAGAGAGAGAGAGAGAGAGACTGAGAAAATGGAAATAGGAGCCTAGGAGCCTGTAGAGACTGGCCATTTCTGGGCGGTGCAGTCTAGGGCCTTCACTTGTGCTGGCTCCTTTGCCTGGCAAGGTGAAACTGGGCCTCAGGCCCTGAAGGGAGAAGAAGGAAGCCTCTCCGGAAAGGAAGCACTGTGTCTGGCCAAGGGCCCTTCCCACTGACCTGTGGGGAGGTCTGCAGACTCACTGCTGGTTCCTGAGGGTCACGGATGTTTGGCAGCAACTGCTGGTGGCATCCTCTTCTCCTCCCGTGAGAGGTGCACACTGCTTCCAGTACAGCCCTCTCAGCCAAATAAAAGGTCCAGGAAGGCGGCCTCTTTGTAAAGCACTGCAGGAATCTGTAATTTATAGGAGGGAGACATATTTAGGTGTGAGAACACAAACCCCAAAGAAATAAGGATCTACAGCATATATTTTAATCTTTTCTTTTCCCTGAGCTATAGCACTTCTTAGGGGTCTATTAAAATCTAAATCTGGGAGTTCTCAGAGCTTAGAATAAAAACTTTAAAAAGGCAGGGAGAACTACAATAGTCTGTTGACTAATCTAGCTTTTTCCTTTTGCCCCAATTTTTTCAAGAGTTTATTACCATTGCATTTAACATCCAAGCTGTGGTTTTTCAAGACATAATTATCTTGCATTGATGTTTGCAAACCCAAATTCATGTTAATGCCAAGAGAAAATTTTTACAGCCTCTAGGACATCAAGGTAAGGCTGGCTTTACCCCATTGGACAGTAGAGTGCTCATGAAGTCACTGCTGGGTTTAAGGCTCAGGGTGGGGTCACTGGGAGGAGTCACTGGGACTTAGCCATTAATCACCACCTGAGTCCTTTCTGTCCTTACAACCCCACACCAAAACATAAACACCAAGAGGGAAAAGAACTTTGCATAAATATCACCATGAAATCAAAGAACAACGTGTATTTTATCTGCCCATGTGAACTCAGGCACAAAACCATATTGGAGACTTCTTTTTCTCCCACATTATGTAATGACACTGTTTCAGAAGAACAACTCCTGTACTCGCAAGCAAGGGGGACCCAGATCCTCTAACATGGAAGGGGTTAGGAGATAGCCAGGGTAAGGCTGCCGCCCCTGAGAAGGCGAAGTAACCAGAACAGGGAGTGGAAAAATGGAATTAGGATCCTTTTCAAGGCCCTCCCGTGGCTTTTATCATCTAGTAGATTAGAAAGCCCAATAACATAGGTCTCATAATGAAAAAGACAGTCTCCTGTCCCCCTTACCATCTGTTTCCTTTAGCTCTTTTCTTCTATTTTTCCTCTAGGTTTTGAAATAATAAAGCTTATACTGCTCTAGATGTACTCACTTAAAAGATGATTTACTGGTTTCCTATTATGTTAGATGACTTACATCCTCTTTCCTATTTTGCCTCCTCCTATTCTCCCAATATAGATAAACTATAATTTTTGGTTAAATTAACAGTCCATGTTTACGTTATTAGATGTTACCACAGAGGGCACGAATGAACAGCAGTTTGATTTCTATGTCTTCTGGAATCCAGTGTTGCTATCGAGAAGTCCTGTGCCATTCCAACTCCTGTTTCTTTGAAGAGAAATGATTTTATTCCTCTAGAAAAATGTTTAGGATCTTCTCTTTATTCACAGTTTCTGAAATTTCAAAGTGGCATCACCTGGTATGGATCTTTGCAAATTCACAGGAAATTTTTCTGTTATTATTTCTTTACCAGTCCTTTTACTCTCAGTCTCTTTATTCTCTTTCTGGAATTCTTATTAGGTGAATGTTGGCCCTCATGGACTAATCTTTTAATTTTCTTATTATATCTTCCCTATTGTAAAGCTCTATCTTTTTGTTCATCTTTCTGGAAGATCTTCCCACTTTATTTGCCAAATTCTCTTTTTTAGCTCTTCTATTTTGAATTTCTAAGAAATGGTCTTTCTTATTCTCTGATCGTTCCTGCATTAAAGCATCCTGCCCCTGATTGGCAGCATTAAAGCAGCACTCCCTCTTAATGCTCTGAGAATATAAAATACATGTTTTTTTGTGGGTTTGCAAAGTTTTACTCAGTTCCCCTGCATTATTTCTCTTTTCTCCTGAATCTTTTTCCCTGTGCAAACGATTCTGGTCTCTTTCATCTTGGAGGCTTTCCGTCAAGAATCAGGTGATTCCCTGGATGTCCATTCATATTGAAGACTAAGATCCAAAAATCTGTTTTGTGGGTTTGCTTTGAGGTGTGTGAGCAGGGCTTGTCAGCTGGTGAATTTTACTGACAGAGACCAGGTAGTGAACCAGCCTTTTCAGGGTGGGATCCCAAATGGCATTTTCTGCAGAACCTTTCTCTGCAGCCACTCAAGTGCCCCCAGGGCGGAACCTCTGCATTCCCACCAGACGGAATGATGCCTGGCTGCCAGAAAAGGCAGGAGCTGGATGGCAGAATGATCACCATTCAATGATTGTAAGTGCTGACTTTCATTTTCCCTCTGGTATCAGCCTCAAACTTCACTCCTGCCCTCCACTGTGCACTATATTCAGAGTCCTTTTGGTCTAACACCTCAAGGAAAAAACTTTCCGCCCTATGCAAGCAGGCGTCAGAGGAGGAGGAAGAGGAATAGTCCGGTTGCATGGGTAAGGGAGGGCACATGGGGATCTAATCCCAGACTTCCAGGCAATACCCTGTATTCAGTTTCTCAACTCCTCCCTGCCTCCTGCAGCACCTGGTGCCACAGGACCTCAGCTTTTCTCCTGGGGGGTGGTGGAGCAGGCACAGCTCACTCAGCCTTAGAATGCCCCTCTGTAGGCTAAACTAGCCACCACCTCTCCATCTGCTTTCCATCTGCCAAAACCATGCAGCCATTTTCAGTCTGCGAGGCTCCCCTTCCAGGGCATCTGTTTTGGGTGGGTGGGTGGGTGGGTGGATGGGTGTGTGTGTGTGTGTGTGTGTGTGTGTGTGTGTGTGTGTTTCTACTGGAATTTTTAGCTGGGATGTTAGAAGATACAGTTTTTAGTCTGCCATATTTAACCAAAAGCCCTTTCCCACTCTTTAGATTTCATATTTGCTCTGCAGAAATCTGCTTGCCTATAATTCATGGAGCCCATTGGTGTGGAAGATCCTAACCTTGGATCTGTCAGGTATCAGCTGTGTGGTCTCATTTCCTCATGTAAAAACTGGGATAGAGGAAGACTCTGTTTATTAAAATTTGGGGGATAAATTGTTTAATTATCATTAATAGAATTAAATTTCCTGTTGTGTCAAAGAGAATATTCATAATAATAACCAAGTGGGTTAGGCACATATTATACCCATTGTTCAGCTGAGTCCTACAAAAAGGCGTCCTTGCCCCTCTGGAGTATGGGAGGAGGTGTCCCTGTCTGATGCCCTGTGACCTAATTCTTTCCTCATTATGTTCCAGCTTCTATGTGAAATCCAGGTTTTCCATTAAATGGTTGATTCTTTAGTTTAAAAAGTTAAACGCGGTAATTTGGGGCGGAGAGGGAAGCAAACAAAAGATTTCTACCTGGTTATTTTTAGGAATATAGAAGGAAAATTAAGGTCTATAACTGTAAAGAGGTAACTTGGTCCATTAAGGTGGCTTCAGCAAAGCACCATGGACTGGGTGACTAACAGGAAATGATTTCTCACAGTTCTGGCAGCTGGACATCTGAGATCAAGGGGCCAGGAAGACTGGGTTCTTCCTGGTTGTAGACTTCTTGTTGTGTCCTCACATGGATGAATGGAGAGTGAGGGGACTCTCTGGAGCCTCTTTTGTAAGGGCAGTAATCCCATCATGAGGGCTGCACCCTCATGGCCTAATCACCTCCCAATGGCTCTACCTCCTGATATCATCACATTGAGTTTAGGACTTCCACTTATAGGTTTGAGGGGATATAAACATTCAGTCCATTGCAGGAGGGGATATTCTAGTGTCCTTGCTTTACTTTATTACTTTAGATAATCTTTCTTTACTGAGATTATCAAACCGTCAGTTTCCAATTTAATATGGTCTCACACTTTCCAATACATTTTAAGTCAATAATCACACTCAAGAAAGTGAAATTTTTCTGTATATTTTGCCTCTTAGTAAACAAAGTAAGATTTGATGGGTATATCACCTGCTGAACATGGATTCCCCCATGAGGGCTTAGGGTTGTCTCTATTCTCTGTCTCCCACGGAATATAGCACAATGCCCAGCACATGCCACATCACAGCCTTTAGGGCTACAAGAGACCTTAAAGTTTATGGTCCAGTCCCCTTCTTTTATAGATGATCTAGGCAAGCCCAAATGAGATGAAATGATTTACCCAAGGACTCTGAGGAACAGGCCAAGCCAAAACTCGACCCGATCTCCCAACTCAGAATTAGCACCCTCCACTCTACCATACTGCCCAGAACAGGTGTTCAGTAAGTATCTTGTGTCCACATCACAACTTAATATTCCATGTTCTCTCTACTGTGGCCCAACTTTCTTTTTTCTTTTTAAATGCTGTTTGTTTAACAGCAATAATTCTTAACATAATCTTAATAGCTAATTATACCAAGAGGAAGAAAAGCTGGGACCTTAAATATTATTTGATTTCATACCCTAATACAATACACAATCAAAAATACTCTCCATCAATATTTTCATCAGTTTATTCTCTCATAAAGCATGTCACAGGTATGCATATTTTCTGCCAGTGGGTGCCAGTTTTTTGTACCTACAGAGTCTTCATTTAACCTGACAAAACTAGCTCCAATTCACCTCTGTGCTCTTTGATCTTAGTGCTACCTTTGTTAGAGCCACCTGACTGAGTTTAGACCTGAACACTTGACTGCAAGTAGATTCTAATTGTTTGCTTTTGTGTCTCACCCAAATAGACTTGCCCACATCACCGTTCACTCATCCACTCTGGAAACGGTCATTGTGGGCTTACTGTGTGCCAGACACTGTTCTAGGCCCTTGGAATACAGCATGAGCAAAACAAACACCCCTGTACTTAGGGGAATTACAGTCTAGCAAGAAGAATTTTTTTTTAAATAAGTAAATTATGCATTTTGCAAGGTGGGAAGGGCTGTGGGAAAAATAAAAAGTACAAGGTAAAGGTGGTCAGGAGTGCTGAGGCAGAGTGGTCAGGAGAAGGTAATGCTGGCACAAAGACTTGAAGGAGGTGAGGGAATGAACCACGGAGATACCTAGGCAAGAGCTTTCTCAGCAGAGGGAACAGACAGGTCCTCAGGCGAGCATGTGTCTGTTCTGTTCGAGGTAACACCACCTCCTGCTGGGTTACATTTAGGAAAATAATTCTAACTAAGAGTTATCATTCCCCAATTCCAGAAAAATATAAAATAAAATTTATAGAAAGAAAGAGTGAAAGAATGAAAATCTGGAGGTATAGAATCTGTAATAATGGTATGAGAGTGGCATGGAAAAAACTGGGAAACCAGACAGTATAACTGAGAAATAAAGGTAACACTTTAGATTCAAGAATTGCCACAGGTATGATTAACATGGGGACTGAATCTCACTCATCTTTAGATTCACGGCATCTGATGCAGAGCAGAGCACATGGTAGGCTTGAGAAATGCTTGTGGAATGAGGAATGACTAAGTGAATGGAACCGTTCTCAACACGTGACTCCTTTTCTTGTGCTTTGTGCAGTAAAGGACTGGAATCAGCCCAAGAGCTGTGCTGTGAGGTCTGCTGCAAACTTGTCCTTGAACTTAATTTACTCATAAGAAGGGGATTCATCTCAAAGAAAAGTTTGGCAACACTTCTTTTATTCATTGATTTATTTAGTCTGCTTAAATGGTTGTCAAATGAATTATAGAGTCAGAGAAATAAACATGCTGCTAAGACATCTAGGCATGTGGGAAGTTGCACTCCAGTAGTTAAAATGAGCAAATGAGTGCAGTGTGTGTATGTGTGTGTGTTTTAGCAAGATGTATGTTAATGGAGTAGGGAGGAATGGATATTAATAGTCTACAGATATACAAACCTTTTAAAAAGGTATTTATACACCTTCCAGCACGATATCGAATTACATCAAGGTTCTTTTGGTTAAAGTAACAGAAGGCACTTCAAACTCTCTTAAGCAATAACAAGGAAAAATTTATTATAAAGATACAGAAGTATATCCTGGAACCTCTAGGGAAGATTAGTCTGTGGGGCCATGTGGTCTCTTATTCCTGCCTCTGTGCATGTGTGACGCCCCTTTTTCTCTTGGCAGATATCTTTTCTTCCCTATCCATCCATACAGCCTCCTCGTCATGCCTGGGTTTACATTCCTTCGGTTTCAGCAATAAGTGGAGCTTGAGACCAGTATTTTCTAGTTCCAATTCCAAAGTTACAGGACAAAGGACCTGATTGGCACTGCTTGGGTCAATGTCTCCATCTGCTTCAAGTAACCATAACTAGCGGCACAGTCACTTGCTCAAATGTGGCTGCCAGGGTGTTGACAACTAACCTAAGTCTTTTAGACCATTCACATTCATCTGGTTCTGAGGGTGATCTCCACTGGTTAGAGGCATGTGAGAGCCATATTTCCCCTCCCCAACTACCTCTCTGCAAGGAGGTGTGTGAAAATGAAGGCAGGTCTCATTCGGAATTCTGCCACACATACAAACATTTACAAATAAGCAGGCACAGAAATGTCATACTACCTATTTATATAAGCTCAGAGAAACAGCAACTGCCAATACCTTTGCATGGAATGCTCACTCGGGGGAGGTAGAAGTGATGGCGCTCCGGCAGCAGAAGCAGGTCAGCTTCTAGTTGCATTAGTGGCCAATCTTCCAGGATGTATCAGGACACAAAACTCAGCAAAGCCCTTGTCCTAGCGCCTCTCCAAAAGGCATTAAGCTGTTGGGCTGGCTCTAATACGTACCACATTAGCACAAGGGTACAGGTGCCTTTACAACATTCCCAGCTAACCCACACTCCATCCATGAAAATCCTCATGCTAATTAACAGACTAACAATCTAGTCAAGATTCAGGCAACTGTCTTCTGCCACTTTTGAAGAGTGGACACCTAACCAGGCCCCTCCAAATGTACCTACAATGCCCGGGGGTGTGGATTCCTAATTAGGGACTGCAAATGTCAACCAACCAGCCCCAAGTTTAGAGGAAAAGAAGTGTGCATGTGTATGTGCACACACACACACACACACACACACACACACACAAGCACACACACACGATGGTAGTGGTGGTGGTGGTGGTGGTAGGTAAGTAATTTGGTTGCAAAAGGGCCCCTGCCAGATGAATTGGCCTCCTTTAAAGGGTTGTCTTGAAAGCTCCCCTGTCCCCAACTACTGCTTACATGTCACTGGCCAGCCCTGTTAGCCAGAGTCTGGGAATGTTCTTTTTTAACTGGGCATATCATTATCTAAACAATACAGGGGTTTAGTTACCAAGAAAGAGGAGAAAATACCAGTTGAGTGGGCAGCCAGACATCTCTATTATACCTGCTGATCTAAAGCAAATCTCTTAACCCTTGTCTCAGTTTCCTTATCTATCAAATGGATTATCGATACCAACCCTTCCAGTTTCTCAGGGCTTATGTGAGAATCCAATAAAAACACTTTGAAAACTGAGAAGCCTAGTTCAAATATATTATTTTGACAGTTTATACAAGAAACCAGAATGTTGTATAATCATCAGAAGGGTCATTCTTTCAAATCAAAATATAACCGAGCATTATTCTTGATCCTCAAAGCTTACTTATATTCTCCAGACCAAAATGAAAGTATCATTTTTTTCTTTTTAAGGTCATATGTGGCACTTGCTAGTTTATGAGAGGCTGACTGGTCATACATGGAGGCAATACAAGGTTATGTAACATTTATTGTGGCTTGCTCTGTGCCTGGCGCTGTGTTTCACACAGATTATCTCACTTAATCCTCACACAGACCCTTGGCTGGTCACTGCTTTATCCTCCTACACCACAGATAAGGAAACAGAGACAAAGTGCAATCAGCGCCTAAGTCAGGCAGAGAGCCTGCATTTGACTCGGCCATATCTAGAATCCCTGAGCGACATTCTTTAATTCTGAAATGCCGTGGCTTCTATTTACCTTGTGTACTGTACAGTACTGTGTCCCCCTGAAAGATAAATCGAAGTCCTAACCCTGGTATCTGTAATTGTGACGTTATTTGAAAATAGGGTCTTTATAGACTTAATCACATTAATATGAGGTCACACTGGGTTAGAGTGGGTCTTAATTCTATGACTGCTGTCTTCCTAAGAAGAGGGAATTTTGGACAGACACAGAGGAGAAGGCCATGTGAAGGTAGAGGGAGAGCTTGGAGCAATGTATCTGCAAACCAGGGAACACCAAGGATTGCTGGCAACCACCGGAAGCTAGGAGGAAGGCATGGGGTGGTTTCTCCCTTAGAAATCCCAGAAGGAACCAAGCCTGCCAACACCTGGATTTTGGACCTCTGGCCTCTGGAACTGTGAGAGAATAGATATCTGTTGTTTTGAAGCCACCATCTCTGTGGTGATTTGTAACAGCAGCCCTAGGGAACAACTACACCATGAGAATGTGACAGTCCTATGAGAGTCTGGTGTGACCTGCTGTTCTCTCCACCTGAAGTGCACTTGAGGTCAGACTAATTTGGGAGAACAGCCTCAGCTTCCTGAAGAGGTGCTGTCTTCACAGACCAAGCAAGTCTTTCCCCAGGCCCTCTCCTGATGGTGCCAAGCAGAGGGTGGTTGGGTCCCTAAACACACCTGTAAGATTCCGAGTTCAGCTAGAGTGGTTCAGCTACAGCCAAGAGAACTGACCCAGGTGTTCAGGCCACCTGATCTATTCAGACAGAGCAAACTTTTATTTGGATTGCACTGAAATCTTTGTAGGGAGCTGGATCTATTTGCTGAGTGAGGAATCATTTGCATTTTCAAAGATCAGGATTTCCTCTACTCTTTGGTTATCCCACCTTCAAAAATATTTGTCCGATCTACATATTACCTGTGCTTTTCTAAAAGCAGTTTTATAATGCTCCTCCAAATGGAAAGCCAGAATCACCTGCCATGAAAAAAAAGTAAAAATGTTAAAAAAAATATATTTACCTGTTTACTATATATCAGGGAACATCCCAGCCAGGAAAAAGATGTTCGATAAATTGGGGCAGGAACAATGCTACTCTGATAGGCCATAGACATTTTACGAATAGAATTACTTTGAAAACTGGTGAAAACAAATAAGTAACAATATGAAAGAAGTTTGTTATTGTAAACTTTATTACTGCACTGCTGTGAAGATTCTCAGAGCACCACAGATCCACCTGTTTGGCAGAACATTCCGTGGAAAGAACGTTCCAGGACAAGATAAATCAAACAGGCTTTTAAATACATGAGTGCTTCTCACATTTAAAAGAACAGGTGCTGGTATTTTAAGTCTGAGAAAATTAACAGTACGGACATCTGCCATCTGTATGACCTTGCTTAAGTGTCACATTATCACCCCTGCTAATAACTGGTGATGTGTCTTGTCTTGACTGGGGAAAATAAATAAGACTACTAGACTAAGAAGAGATCTTTTCTTTGTGCTGGTAAGAGGAGAAATCTGGAAACCCAGCCAAAGAATACAGGCTAACCTTTGTTCAGAGACTCTCATGCAGATGAGAGGAAAGGGCTGCTAGGATAAAGAGATATTTGTGTTTCCAACTTGCCAGGGCAGATGGGATGTAGCACTTCACAGCACACAACAAGCCCTTCTACTACACTAAGGCTCGACACAAACAAATGTGTCTATTTTGGTCTAATATTGTTTTTCCTGGAGTTCAAGGTGAAGACCCCTACATGGATGTGATCTCAATATGGAGAAGGAAATGTGAGGAATGCCAGGCAAGTCCCCAGATCATAGACATTAACATTCAAGCATTTGATCATGGTGTAAAACACCAAGAAAGTGGCGCATGTGTTTCCTGCTATCACCTTTTCCTCTGGCACACTGCCATTTACAGAAGCTGTGGGCTAAGAAAATGCAAACTGCTCTCCATAATAAGACCCCTGACTCTACCATAAACAATTCTAATACAAAACGACTCCGAAGAGCATAAAATGACCAGGAACGTAACATTTTTCTTGAAGGAAGCCAAAGGGAAAGGGGGCAGTTAACACCCAATGCACAATAGTGGATCTATTATAGTAAATGTCCTGGCCAAAAAGAGATGAGACACTCGACTGGAAGTTCTAAAGAGACTTCTTAGTGATGGCCCATTTGTTGGAGGGTGAGGTTAAGGAACCAGCAACAGCAGAAAGCTGTTGCCACCCTCTAATTGTTTGCTAGGGCTGCCATAACAAGGGTCCACAAACTGGATGGCTTAAGCAACATCAGTTTATTCTCTCATAGTTCTGGAGTCCAAAAGCCTAAAATCAAGGTATTAGCAGGGCCATGCTCCCTTTCAAGGCTCTAGCAAAGAAGCTGTTCCAACTCTCTCCCCTATATTCTGGTAGTTCCTTGGCTTACAGCAGCATGAGTCCGGTCCTCTAGTCTCAGTCTCCCACAGTCTGTCTCTGACACTGTGGCTGTAGAGTAAAACTCAGAATTCCCAGCATGATGGCCCAGGCGGGCTCTTTGTGATTTGGCCCCTGCCTACACCTCAGGCCTCATCTCCCTCTCATCTATCCTCGACACTTCCCTCTGGTTCACAGTAAAACTAACTCACTCTGTCAGGAAAAACTGAAAATTTTTGAAATGGGCCAAAACAAGATTACTGAGTGTTCTATCCAGTGCACCCTACAAGGGTTATCTTCACCTTTCTTTGTCTTTGAGCTCTTTTACAACTATTTTATATTTTATTTCTGTAAGTTGTACACTAGTGAAAGTGATACAAATGATTCTTGGCCACAGAAGTACAAACTGTGCTCCTGGAGATGCAGTAGGTTATGACCCTGTGGATCCTGGCCAGTTTTGCATCTATCTGTAGATTCTTTTTAGCATTTCTGATCACTTATATATGAGCATTCTTTGAATTCTCCTTTGAACCATTTGTAGTATCTTACTGGTTTCCTCATTAATTAATAAGTAAAATAAAACCTTTGACAGATGCTGAATTTATAATTCTATAAGAGTCACAGTTTTATCCTTTTTAAAATTTCTCTTTTAATAACTCCTGTGGTTCTTTGATCGAGCCATACTGTTTCCTGACTCTCTTTGTACAAGCTGCTGATACTGTCCAAAATGTCCTTTCCTATCTCCGTCTACCTGTTGAATTTCTAACCATCCTTCAGTGCTCCTGAGTATTCATGCACTTTGTACATGTCTGTATTTCCATGGTTAGTATGTGTGTCAGTATCTGCTTCTCCTATTAGACTTAGAGCGCCTGTAAAGAGGGCTATATTTTACCCATCTATGACTTCTTCCATACTTTGAGAAAAACAACTCTAAGTAAGTTATCAATTCACTTTTCTCTCACCTCTCCTTTCTAAGGGAGGCACAGAGTAGGCACTTAATAATATTACTGAATATTTATTCAGTACCTTTACCTGAGCTTCCTTTTAATCCTCACAATGGCTTTATGAGGTTGGTAATATTTATATCTCTCTTTTACAGATGAAGAAACTGATCTTAGAGAAGACAGAGTAGCATGCTCAAAATCACACAGCCTTGGGAGGGTCTGACCTAGTGTCTGTGTCTTCAGACTGAATATTCTTAACTGCAATGTTATACTCTGTGTTGATTCAGCAAATCCGTAGCCCTCTGACCCTCTTTAAGTTATACTTAAACAGAACCAATCATGACTTAGAAAACTAAGCGTATGCTTTTGGGTTTTGTTTTTTTATCAGAGGATAACATATCTTAGCAAATGGAAACAATAAAGAACAAAATGGTTTTCAATACCTTAATTTCTCCCTCCTAAGAAATTAGCCAAAAATCAACCAAAGAGAATTGGCTATCCAAACGAATTCCTGGTTATTACTATACACTACGACTTAAATGGAAATCAGTTTCTTGCTCACAGAAGCCCAGCAGGTTTCTGTCTGCAGGTGTGCTGCACAAGGACGTTCACAGTGCAGGGCACAGCTGCCCAAGGGGCAGCCAGAGGAGCCCTACCCCATCCCCCTGGCCACCCTGCCTCATCTCAGGGGTGCACCTGGGGCTCGGAGCTCATGGAAGACTACAGAATATTTAAAAAATTGCTCGACTTTGCTAAACATGGGAAGAGTGAAATAAATGCTACTTAACAATCTAGCTAAGTGTGTAGCCTACATCCTCAGGGCACCTCAGGGCTGGCGATCTGACCTCTTGCCAGCCACTCACAGTGTTGACTTAAAGGAAGCATATTGCCATAATAAGGGAAATGAAGGGCAGGGCTGGGCTTCGATTACCTGGAGTGGTGTGATTAGGGTACTTTTGATGTTGATAAACTCTGGAAGGGACCTTCATCTCAGCGCCCTGTCCTTGGAGGTTTGGGCTCAGGCAAGCCAGTGTAATCATTAATCAGGGCTCCAGATTGTGCCAGAGAGCAGGCCATGTGGAGGCATGGGGAGCAGTGAGGCCAGGCTGGCCGCAGATGCGTTTCCCCCCAGTGCCAGGAAAGGTTCTAATTCAAAAACAAATGTATTTATCACTTCCAACCGCTCTGCAGGGCAGGGCATCCTGCCTCAGGGTGGAGTGTCAGCTTACAGTGGGAACAGTGGCCCGCGGCCAACGGAAATTTCACATTTCACCAAGGTTCCTGCCACTCCGCAGTGGTCTTGCAGGCCCACCATCACACAGTGGAGAGTCCGGCCTTCCTGTCAGCCCTGGACACCCAGGCTCCAGGCAAGAGCCAGGCCCTTAAACCACCAGCCAGCCAACCCCTGCCTAGTGGGCTGGACGCTAAGACTCACTGAGCCAACCCCACTTGATGACAAATGTTCTTTCTAAACCAGGAGTATAGGCCAAGGGGGAAATCCATCATGAGCAGGGAAGTGGCGCTTCATCTGAATACCCATGTCATATGCCCCCTGGGCTCTCTGTGGAAGGAGCCAGAACTTCTAATCTAAGACAATGCCACCTTTGCCTGGTGGTCTTGGGAGGTCGGGGGCGCCAGGGCGGGGGCGGGGCGGGGGGGGGGAGCAGGGGGACTGGCTGGACATTTTCCAGAGAGAAGAAAAGGAATTGCAAACAGCTGTAATTTTCCAACTCATCAGACTCTGGGCTGCTGAGCAGTCCTTTCCCACACAATCTAGGCTTCACCACTGCAGGAGTTCTTTCTAAAACAGATTAGACCTTGTCACTATCCAACAGAAAAATCTCTTGGAAAAAGTCCACACCCCTCTGGGTGCTATACCAGTTTCTTCCTGTACCTACCTGTTCTGTCTCAACACTTTCTCTTTCATGTGCCTGACTCCACAGCCCACAGCTCCCCAAGCAAGCCACATGCTTTCTTCATACCACACAGAATGCCCTCTCACCCTCTCTACTACCTCCTCCTATTCCTGCTTCAAGGCCAAGCTTCAATATTACCTCCTACATGAAGACTCTCCTGCCCTTTCTACCATCATCCACATAGAACTTGAATGCTTTCCTCCCCCTTCATGGGCATCCATAGCTTTATGTACCTACCTTTACTATAACATTAAACTACACCATAGCTGACTTACTTGATTATATGTCTGTCTCTCTGACTTGAGCATGAGCTCAATCTAAGCAAGGGCTCCTTTCTTATTCATTCATTCTCAGTAACCACTACAGTCTCTAGCACAGAGTAAGTGCTTAATAAATGGAAATAATGAACAAAAGTCCAAAATCATTCCTCTTTCCTTGGAAAACTTGTCTTAGAAGGAAGTAATCTAAATCTGAGCCTTGTAGGGGTCAAAGGACATTTATCTGTGGGAAACTGTTTGTTCTGGACAAATTCTGCCTATCTCCCATCCCTTGAGACTACCCAAGGCAAAGAAGGCAATGTGCAAATTAACTGCTTCCAGATAAGTATACTCTCAGATGCTAATAATTTTCCTGTGTGTGAAGAGCAAAGCCAAACCACACACAGAAGTGAGACTTCCTGATCTTCCCACACCAAGTATTTAGTTTACTGCATCTGAGAAAAGATACACTGTGCAAGAATAGAAAGATTATGACGTTTGGTTTTTTTTTTTAAATAAATCTTTGAGCATTAACTTCTGAATGCATTGTATCCTATGAGAAGGTAAAATGGCGCCATATCTTTGGTTTATAACCTGGGCTGCCCCATTCCTATAAATTCTGAACCGTTAGTGTCAGAACTGTTACTCTCTTTGGATTCTTCTGCTTGAAAAATGATCATTACTATCCTTAAAGATAAAAATAAGATAAAATCTGAAGCAAATTTTCCAAATTTCCCAAAGATAAAATTTATGATTCAATATTATTATAGCAAGATCAAGATTCGATTAAGCATAATAAATAAAGTAATATTTATACAGGGGCATATCATTTACAAAGCAATTTCACATATATAATTTCACAGGTAAGTAACTTGTCCAATTCATCAGTTCTACACTTGGCAAAAGGGACAAAAATTTAAACCTTCTCCTACTCCCAATATTGCTGAGCATCTCCTCCCCCATCTGCTGCCCACCCTAGGTGGAAAGAAAACCAGATATCTGTTCATGTCTACTTCCAGTTCCAGGAAAAGGAGCTCATAGCTCTCCCTCACAGAAAGAAGCAGAGCCCCTCTCCCCACATCCTGACCCTTCCCTCTCTCTCCAGCCTGTTTCTGCCCACTACCCCTTACACTCAACTATGGCCTCACTGAACCACTTAGAGCTCTCCAAATGCACCACCTCCAACACCCTTCACCATCTCACTCTGCACCTTGTTCCTACTCAGCTTCTGTTCTAAATTAGATATCACCTCCTTTCAGAAAGTCTTCCCTTAAATCCCAAGGCTAAGTTAGGGTTCTTTCAAACTTCTCCTAGCTCACCCTCTCCTTCCTAACGGTAATCATATTGCCTGATGAACATCAATTACTCATGAGCACCCTCTAGAGCAGTGCTGTCCAATAATAATATAATGCAAGCCTTGTATGTAATTTTTAATTTTCTAGCAGCTTCATTAAAAAAAAGAAAAACTGGTGAAATTAATTTTAATAATATACTTTATTTAACCTAATATATCTAAAATATTATGATTTTAACATGTAATCAATGTTAACAATTGATAATGAGATATTTTACATGTATTTTTTTCCCTACATAGTCTTTGAAATCTGGTGTGTATTTTACATTTAGAGCACATCTCTATTCAGACGTTTCAAGTACTCCATAGACACATGCGCTGGTCTCTACCATGTTAGACACTAGGGGTCTAGATCCTGAGGAAGGGCATGGGCTCAACCTCTCACACTAGTATATCTTGCACTGTACTTGGCACAAGAACAACAATGTGAAAGTCTTAGTCCATTTGGGCTGCTATAACAAAAATACCATGGACAAGGTGGCTTAAACAACAAACATTTATTTCTCACAGTCCTGGAGGCTAAAAAGTCCAAGAATAAGATACCAGCAGATTTGGTGTCTGGTGACAGCCCACTTTCTGGTTCATAAATGGTCATCTTCTCACTGTATCCTCACATGGGGGAAGGAGTGAGGGAGCTCTCTGGGATCTCTTGTATAACCCCGTTCATGAGGGCTCTACCTTCATGACCTCACCAACTCCCGAAGGCCCCACTTCCAAATACCACCACATTGAAGGTTAGGCTTTAACATATAAATTTTGAGGGGACACAAACATTCTGTCTATAGTAGTTAACAGTGTCTGTGAATTACTTTATCCCCCAAGGAAGGGAAGCTAAGCGTAGAAGCTCTGCCCTGTGTCCCAGACTAATGAACATCTGTCATATACAGCAGTGGTCCCCAACCTTTTTAGCACCAGGGACCGGTGCCCCTATAAGAATCTAATGCCTGATGATCTGAGGTGGAGCTGAGGCGGTGATGCTTGCCCTGGGGAGCAGCTGCAAATACAGATGAAGCTTCGCTTGCCTGCCCACTGCTCACTTCATGCTATGCGGCCCAGTTCCTAACAGGCCATGGACTGGTACCAGTCTGCAGCCTAGGGACTGGGGACCCTTGATATACAGTATAAGTAAGCACATGTGGGTTCAGCTAAAATTCTGTTCAGTGAAATTCTCTAAAGAAAAGAAGAGTGGCCATAGATGGGCTGATCACATTCATATGTCAAGCATTACTCCAAATGTCAGAAATGCCAGTTCAACGAAATACACTGATCAGCACCTGGTTATTTAAGATAGTGTAATTTAACCTTTACATAAAATAGAGACCAAAATGGAAACACAATGTCTCCAGGAGACTTCCTTAAAATGGATCAGTCTGAAACATTCTCTGCTACAGGACCAGGAGGTAGGAAAGAAGCCTGAGGCTGATGAAGAGAACAAATGTGAAATTATCTGAGTCCCCTCTTTGTTTCAAGATTCCTAGAGTTTTTATACTAAAAGCTGGTTCTTTTAAAAGTGCTTGCTAGAAACAGCAAAGCAGTGGTGCCAGGAAAAACAATGACATCAGCCCCAAACCCCAGAGTAGAAGGCTTCAAGAAAACTTCAAGGACACATGAGATGACACTGCAGAGGTCAGAGAATGCATGGTCTATTTTTGCTATGTCCATCAGATAGTTCTAATTCCCAAATATGTAGATCTCAAGGACTTCTGACAGAATAGTTGCTAAAATAGGAGTTCGCAGGCTTTAGTGGGTATTAGAATCATCTTGGGTGCTGGTTAAAAATTCCAATTGTTGGGCCCCACCCTTCAAAGAGTTTGGTTTAGTTATTCTGAGGTGAGTTCCAGGAATACACATTTTCATCAAGTATTGTAGGTAGTTCTGATAAGGAGTTTCATACTTTGAGAAAAACAACCCTAAAAGTTATCAATTCATTTTTCTCTCACCTTTCTTTTCTAAATGCCCCAAAGCTATGTCTTCTGGGCTACAAGAATGGTTGTATAGTTCACGTGCTGCATAGTGACTCCCAGCTGAGAGGACAAGTGGGAGCTAAGATCTAGGTGCCTGACTTGGGATTGTGCCCACCCAGAGTAATGAACACCCTTCTTTGAACAGAGGCAGCTCCAACTTGGAAGCTTTATTCCCTAGTGTGGGGCTGCATCGGCCCAGAAGGGGCGCTTTTTTCCCTATTCATACAAAGACATTGCATAGGCTAGCCCTGAATCTGTTGTCCAATGCCTTGGAAACCACATCTTCTCAAGACTCCAACAACCAATCGCTGCTCTTGAAGACAGAAACCAGAAGTGGGCTCGATGGCTCATCATCTGTCTTATGCATCATGAGCCAGTCGACAGCCAGCCAGGTCTTTCCTGAGCACCTACAACACCCTAGCAGTAGCAGGCCCGGCAGCGTCAAGCCTGGCAAGTGGGTCAGCTCCTCCCTGAGCAAGCTCAGCCGGCTTCTCTGTTTGAATGAGAAGTTCACTGTTCTTCACTGTGCCTCTTTCCTGGAAAGACTACTTCACTGATTTTATGATCAGATGGCAGATTTCTCCTGGGCTTGGTAATTACTTAACCGGAATGATGGCTTCACGGGAATAGCTCCTGGACAAGGGGGCAGATTGCTGGATGGGACGAATACCCAAGTGACCAACTATATTTTTACTAATTTTCTTCTTTTTCTTCTATTCCCCACAGCTTTTTCAATTTTATAAACTGGATGAAAACTTTGTAACAGACTGTGTGTGTTGGAGCAGACAAAGTGCAGGTCATTGGACCTGCTACGACTCTCAGACAACCCCCGGTGAAGTAAAAGAGGACTCCCCTGAGCTGTTCAGAGTAAGGAAACACAATCTGGTCTGGGCTGGAAACTCTAGCTCTGCTACAACCTGGCTAATTGCTATTGGGCAGAGAGACAAAGAATAGATAAGAACTTATAGCCACAAGAGAAAAGAAATCTCAAAGGGATTGAACAGTTTAGTAAAAAGACAGCTGAGATCTGAACCTAGCTCCAATTGTTCATGGAACAGCTATGAGGTACTCTTCCCAGCATGTCACAGTACTGACTGTCCCAGGTCCAGGGAGACACAGGTACTCAAAGAGCTCATTCGCAGAATAGCAAGTGGCATAGGTATAAATACTTACAATAAAATGTGATGGGAGCAAGAAAGAGAAAGGAACCAAGGGCTGTGGATGCACCCAGGAAGAAAGGACCCAGAGGATGATGGTAGTTGCCTGGGTGAATCATAAGGAAGAGCAGAAAGAACAGCATGTGCAAAGGCAGAGAGACCAACGAGCATGCTCTGTAAGATGAATCACAAGCAATCCTGCTTTGATGAAGTGCAGAGTAAAGGAAGGGAGCAGCCAGAGATAAGGCAGGGAGGACAGGCTGAGGCCAGTTGTAACCTTTGCATAACACATTAACTTAACTTTATCCTGTGGCTGCAGCTGTTCCAAGCCTCAGATTCATTCTGACTCATTTTGATCAGACAAGCTTTCATTTTACATGAAACAGTTCTGAGACCAGGGAAATAATGATGGATTGATTGTCTTCTACCAATTGGATCCACCCTGAGGATGGGAGAAGGGTCAACACCAACCAACCATTAGAAAAAGGCAAAAGGGAATAGATGCTAGGGTAGCGACCAGCAAATGGCCCTTACAAATTCCATCATCCAATTACCATCATTCATTTCAATAGCTCCTACTAATGGCCCTTTAGCTAGTTTCCAATCTATTGTCATTATAAACAATTGAGATCCATGCACATACATCTTTGCATGTATAGGATATCTGTAGGATAAATTCTTGGAAGTGGAACTTTGAGTCAACAGGTGTCTGTTCCCATAACTCTGGTAGACATGACCATGTTGCCCTTCTAAAGGGCTGTACCCATTCACACCTATAGCATCTCTGATTGTTCACTTCCATACATACATCCTTGTCTATGTAGTGCGAACTTTCATAGATCTGTATTTTCAAAGTTAAGTTGCACAACAGTGTGGTCATTGGATAGGAGGGGCAATAAGAGAAGAGGTAAAAAAAAAAGTAGTTATGTAATTACGATAATAAAAGGACAAATGATAGGACCTGAACTACGGTAGCTGCCATGCATTTGAAAAATAGAGGCAGGATTAAGACATGCATGTTTTCAGCCCGATGTCTCAAAGGAAAATGTAATTACTTTGCTAAAAAGTTTTCATGGAAAAGGCTTAATTTTGACAAAAAAAAAATGAGAAAAAGTTTCTGTTATTAAGACTTTCACCAACCTAAATATCCTTCAGAAGATGACTGGATAAAGAAGATGTAGTACACATATACAGTGGAACACTACTCAGCAATAAAAAATGATGAAATATTGCCATTTGCAACGACAAGGATCTTGAGAGTGTCATGTGCAATGAAATAAGTCAGTGGAAAAGGACAAGAACCATATGATTTCACTCATATATGGGATATAAAACAGGAAGTGACAAACAAAACAAAATAAACAAAGTCATAAACACAGGCAACAGTATGGTCGTTGCCAGAGGAGAAGGGGGCTGGGGAATGAAGAGGATGAAGGGGGTCGAATATATAATGATGGAAGGAGACTAGTCTTCAGGTAGTGAACACACAATGCAATATACAGATGATATATTATAGAATTGTACACTTGAAACATATATTACTAGCCAATGTTATCCCAATAAATTTATTTTTTTAAAAAAATATCTTTTCTGATTTGAAATTTAAAATAAACATCCTAAATATCAAAGGCTTTAACAAAGACCTTTCACAGAAAATTTCAGTTAAACACGCTCAGATCTCAGAAACAAACCAACGTAGAAATGTAATAACAGGTTATCAGAATACACAAGTTATTTTCTGAAAGTGAATTTTGTACATTTTAAACAGTCTAGAATGCAGGAAAAAATGACAATAATGGCCTTATTAAAGCAGAATAAAGCACTGAATCCTAAGGGCTGCTCTTCAACTCATGAAAAATCTTTCATCTCTCAATCCTACAGACCGGAATATTCTCAGTTCTGACATCGACATGCCTTGCACACTATGGACGTGATAGCAGGTGCTCCCTTCAGTAGTCTAAGATCAATCTCTGACAACTTTCCATCATTTCAAAATGATATTCTTGATTACATATAAAATCTTCTCATGACTATAAGGTACTGTACATGATACACTTTGCTACCGAGGCATACAAGTCCCTCTGCGTTGCTCACAATTCTTGGAATGGCTGAGACTATTTCTCCACTGGGTGCAGAAAAAGAGATTTCTTCTTTTAAATCCCCTGACCTTGTAACTACCCACCTAGTCCTGCTTTTCTCATTATCCGTACCAATGATTTTGAGATCTTTCTGCACCAATGATTTTGAGATCTGTCTTATAAAATTCATGAAGGAGAAAACAAAAAGGAGAACATTTTTGAAATAGTTTAAAAGCAAACAACAACAACAAAAAAAGGAAACACATTTCTAAGAGGTTTAAGGTGTCCCTGGGGTGGGGTGGGGTGGGGTGGGGTGGAGTGAGGTATGGGGTGGGGTGGGGTGTGGAATTTATCCTGGGCAGAATAATTCAGGTCATACGATGCTGTATCTGGTGGAAGTCCCTGGAGGAGGGACCAAGAGGTTTACAGACCTGAACATCAGAGCTGGAGAGGTTTACCAGGCATTCTGGAGCCACATGGGAACCAGTAGAACTTCTCGGAGCAGGGCCATGTGCCTCATTGAGCCCAGCCCAGTGCAGCCACCTGCTATCTGCTCAGCTGTAACTTTCTCCAGCAAAGGATCTGCACAGAGGCTCTGCACTTGCATGGGTGGCACGCTTATTTCTCCAGCCAACAAAAACCTTCCTGAGCTTCTGCCAGTGTCTCCATCAGTCTCTCTTATTTCTGTGTGTGTGTGTGTGTGTGTGCGTGCGTGTGTGTGTGTGTGTGTGTGTGTGTGTGTGTGTGTAAAAGTGCTGCTTCTTTTCCAGGACGGCAAAGAGCCCAGAGGCCAGAGTTCTCTGAGCCCTCAAACCCAGATCGGCCAAGCCCTTCAGTGTAGCCTTCAGTCTTGGGTCCAGTCCTGCTCAGTGAATGACTGGGAGCCATAATCCCTGGCCAGAAGGAGGATCTCATGGCAGGAAAAGTTTTCACTCAAAGACTTCACTACAGACAGGTTTAAAGCCAGCTCAGGAATGCTATGTCCCCTGAACCAGAATTCCATTTCTTGTTTCTGTCCTGCCACCCCTCAATGCTAGGAGACCTATGTCTCCCATGACACCTCCTTTGACCATCACCTACAAGAGGCTGTTGTCTGTCCTCCAATCCCTGCTGTTTGTGATCAGCAGGAGTGGTTTCCTCAGCAAGAGCTCCAGCCTTTCAGCACCCACAGGTTCTTCAGTCTCTCCTCAGTGGGAAGCATGGTGCCAGTGCACAGGGCATACTCAGGCCATTAAGTCAAGAAGATCATGCTGTCTTACCATCCCCTAAAAACCACAGTCCAATCGCGGAAAGAATCTGATGTTTCTTGTAGCTAATCACAGATAGCTGAGAGTTCAGAGGATGATAAAATCATCTATTTACTTCCGATCAAGTCACCCTGCAGTCCCTCCAGAGTGAAATTCTGGATATGACTAAGCTCCTCCTCCCTCAGTCTTTCTCTCCGCTTCCTTTCACCCTCTGCCTTGTACCCATCCACCCATTCCCATCACCAGCATCACCAAGGTCTCTGAGCCATGAGACTTGTAGAGCCTGCCCTTCATTCTGAAAGAAATGCACAAATTCTATTTTGCAAATGGAGCTCTCATAAACAAACGGACCTCTCTCTTGCTAATATTATAACCTCTCACAAAATAGTTTTGATGTTTTATTATGCTTTAAAAAAATCCTCTCATCAAGGATGAGGGTGAGGTGGAATAAAGTGAGTAAAGAGACAGCTCGTTCTGTCGCAAACTGATTTTTTTCTTTCAAAAATTACTTAAGAGGCTTGGAAGGCCCCTCCCTCAAAGGTACTAGGTGTTCTCAGGAGTGGTGTCCACAAGCCGGCCCCTCTGAAGGGCCTGGAGTGACACGGCTGGCCCTGAGCCCATGCAAGGCAGGAACTGCACCATACTCTGTGCCCAACCCACCTCCCCACTCCCCCACCCCCACCCCGCCCATGGCACTGAGGTAGGAGGCAATTTGTAGGCAGCCACTAGGGCTCCGTTAGGCCCTCTGAGCACCTTGCCTAACCCATGTGTTTTCCCTTTCCTTACAAAGCTGTTTCCTCAGCAGGTTCAGTGAGGAAACCCCTGAATAAACAGAGAGTGTGCTGCTAGCCCCAAGGTTTTTCTGAGGTACTCCTCAGGGACACAACCCCAGGCTAGACCCACTTCCAATAACTCTTGCCAGCCTTGCAGCCAGTCACAACTGTTGTTTCCATGAAGTAGTTTCTTTCAACTACATTGCTTCAGCTTCTGAAGGAAGAGCTTAGGTCTCCAGGCAGCAAGGCAGAGGAAATCTCTGAGGCAGCTGTCTCCTGAAGGCCCTGAAGCCCTGTGCCCCCCCCTGCCAGAGGACCCTCCCCGGCAACAGAACAATGGCCGCAGGCACTCCGGGGAACTCCACGGGCTTCCAGGTTGGCTCGTTTTCAGCATCTGTGTGGTTCAGGGGCCCCATCTTGTGTTTGTGTGGTGGGAGGCAGGGTGTGTGTGCAATAAATAGATGACATGTGAGGCCACAGAGGCATAGATATGGCTATTATCCCCATTTTATAGGTAGGGACCCTAAGGCTAGAGGTTAATATCTAAGAATTGACAGGACCAGAATTCTAGCCTAAAGTTATTGCCTTCAAATCCTATATCTTAACCATTACTCTATCTGAAGTGGGCTATTTGGGTACATGGGGCCAAGGCCACAAATCAGGCTTACCATCTGGATAAGGCCTCACTATACTACCAAGCTCAAGGACTGGCTCAAGAATTAAGTGGGCTATACCTCAGGAGGGGAACCAGGGACAGTGGCAGTAGCAGAAGACCAATTCTTTGCCAGTATTATTGTTACTGTTTTTGGTCCAGAAAGCCAAGAAATAGTAGATAATCTTCACCACTTACTGATACAATCGAACAATTTAATCTCTGTATGCCTCAATTTTCTCACCTGTAAAACAGAAATAATAAGAGCCCTATCGCATATGGTGGTTGTGAGGATTAAGTGACTTAATATGTGCAAAGCACCCAGAACAGTGCCTGGCATATCGTAAGTCCTATATACTGCTGATGATGTCGTCATCATCAAGATCCTCATCCTCATCATCAATATCACTGTCATCTTGGTCTGACCCTCCTTCTGCTTCTCCAAAGGCAGCAGCAAGCAGTCCTGCTCATTGCTCCCACAACCTCTTATGACACCTTTATTATAGTCCTTACCACTTTGTATCAGTGCTCCTAATCTGAGCGGGAATTGTGACTTTTCACCTCTGCATCTTCAGTGCCTTATACAGTGCCTAGCACATAATAGGCATGCAATAATTGCGCGTTGAATGGAATGAAAAATGGTGCTTAACTCTAAACATAAGGCTTTCAGATAAATCACAAAGGGTATTTGATTTTTATAAGATTTTTAAATATGTCCCCCCAACACACACACAGCTCATGCCATAGAGATCAGAACGATATGTGATAAGAAGAGTTAAAGAGGATGATGAAAGACATTCTCTCTTTGCTGCATCTACTGTGAGGATGAAGACCAATCAGCAATCAGACTGTTGATATTCCAGAAAATGTGGACATCACTCTGAAGGGACGCACAGTTATGGTGAAGGGCCCTAGAGGCACCCTGTGGAGGGACTTCAGTCCATCACTGTAGAACTCAGTCTCCTTGGAAAGAAAAAGAAGAGGCTCCAAGTTGACGAGTGGTGAGGAAATAGAAGGAAACTGGCTACTGTTCACACTATCTGTAGTCACATACAGAACATGATCAAGGGTGTTACACTGGCTTCCGTTACAGGATGAGGTCTATGTATGTTCACTTCTCCATCAATGTCGTTATTCAGGAGAACAGTTCTCCTGTGGAAATTGAAATTTCTTGGTTGAAAATTACATTAGAGTTTGGATGAGGTCAGGTGTTGCTTGTTCAGAATCTCAAGCCCGGAAAGATGAGATAATTCTTGAAGAAATCAATATTAAACTTGTACCAAATTCAGCTGCTTTGATTCAACAAGCCACAACAAGGATACCAGAAAAGTTGTGGGTGGTATTTATGTTTCTCAAAAAGGAACAGGTCAGCAGGCTGATCTAAGTTGTCCAGCTACAGTAACGCCAAGACGTCGGATGATTCTTTGGACTTATTTGTGATATTTTAAAGACGCAATAAAAGTTGTGTATTTAAAAAGAGAGAAAGAAAATTGGAAGGCCTTTAAACTGTGACATTTTAGATGCATGTAAGAGATTTCCATTGTGACAATCACTGCATCAAGTAATAGTAACAAACTCCACCTGAGGCACTGAGTGTCTCCAAGGCCCTAGAGACACCTCCCTTCAGCATTTGAAGACTCAGACATAGGCAATTCCCAAGAATATCTCCATGAATCTTGCTCTAAAGAAACGTTTCTCCAAGGAATTATCATCATTTGGAATATTTCTAAATAAACTTTCAAAGGCGGACTCCAAAAATATAATACTGACTGTATACCTCCTATGAACCAGACACTGCACCTACAAATATGAGTTAAGACATGTGTCTAGAAGGGGAAACAGACACTTGAACAGATGATTCATAAATGGTGAACACGCCCAGCATGTTCAGAAAGTGCAAAGGAGAAGCCCAATGTGGGGGTTTGAGGATTTTTAAATGGCAATAGAGACTGACCTAGGACAACATATGTATTTTGAGGCTCTTTCCTGGGCAGCTGTGGTCCAGAAATACCAGGGACTGCTAAGTACCCCACTGCACATCTTTGGAAGGTGCAACTACCACTCTAGTAACCCAGAGGGAAGGGGCTAGAGAGAGGATTCCTCTCCCCTGGCAGGCCGTACTCCCTCCCACTACTCAACACAAAGTCATCTTTGTTCAAACAAAACCAGCACTGTCCCTCACTGCTACAGGCTTCCCCACAGCCCTCAGGCCCTCTCCACTGGGTCTATGAATAATAACTGAATGTTGTCCACCTCGCTTTGAAATGCTGGCCACCCATCAGTGCCCTAAGAGCGTGATCCTGTCATGTTTGATGATGTTCTTCCTTCAAGCCCAGGCCTGTGCATCCATTGGTCACTATAGGTGTGTTTCCAGTTGTCAAGGGATGGCTACTCTTTGTATTTGGATAATTATTCTTATATAAATGAAGTGCTGTGAAAAGTGAAACAATAGTGCCTGTTTGCGAGTAATAATCTTTCATTCACCTTGTCCAGCTAGATACTCTAGATTCTGGCATGAGAGTACAAATAAAGGGAGCCTAAGGGTTAGAACCAAAGAATCTCACAGCTCAGTCCCCTTTCAGTCACTATGGCTGCTGGGACATGGCTTCCTCAAAGGGCTAGCTGCCTGTCTCTATGTAGGTGGGAGACTCTGAGGGTAGGGCCTGTAATGTAATCTCTTGGGGATTAACGCCAGTTCTGTGGAGTCTCTTTGGAGATTAACACTATTTGTGCCATGTCACCTCACCTAGTCCAATTATCCTCAAGTTAACTTCCCTTCCTTTCAGAGGCCTCAGGGCCTGTGAAAGGCCACTCCATCGCCTCCAGACACCTGGCAATGCGGGTCCTAGGAGAAAACTCAAAGCTGGGCTGTGGGGAGAAAGAGGCAGAGGAGAGAGCAAAGAAGAAGGAGCAAGAAGGCTTGGCAATTCCTAAGTTGGCACTGGGCCAAGGACATTGGAATGTAGAGTAATATGCTGCTTTTGTAAACTGAGACGTTCTCCCAAAATAAATTGCACACCATCAAGGTGCTTGCTGAAGTGAGGAAGACAGAGGAAGGAAACACCAGCAGGCAGTAGCTGATAAAACAGAGCCCTGTGGAAGAGCCACCAGATTTGTAAAATGGAAAAAGTGAGAACTTCTAAAAAAAAAATTGAATTGTTTAAACTTTGAAATATTTGGCCAACTCAGATATTGGGTGATCTTCGCAAATCATGGAATTTTAAAATAACAACAACATATTGGTTTCTCTCTTATTATAAGTTTACAGCAAAAAGTTGCAAAAGCACAGAAAAGTATAAAGAAATAATCAAAATCGCTAGCAAGCCAGCCATCCAAGAATAACCACAGTTAACATTTTGTGTACCACCTCCTCATCGTTTTGAACTATATCTACCTACCACCTAAGGTTTTTGTACAAAAGCCATATAATATTGTCAATATAGTTATATATTTTATTCAGTTATCTCACAAGTATTTATTGATGGCCTACTATGTGCTGGAGATACAGCAATGAGCAAAACAGACAAGTTCCCTGTTCTCATGGAGCTGGGATTCCTCATGGGGAGACACAATAAATAAATAAATAAACATGAAAATATGTAATGTGTCAGGCAGCAATAATTGCTATAAGGAAAAATAAGGCAGGGTAGGGGATGGGAAGGATGGGGTGGCAATGAGGGGTTAAACAGAGGCTACTACTTTTATATGGAGTAACCAGGGATGGTCTGGCTGATAAGGTGAGATTCAACTAGAAACCAAAGAAAGTGAAAGGGAAGCTCTGCATATAACTCAGGGATATTTCAGGCAGAGAGAAGAACAAGGCCAAAGTCCTAGGGCTACAAATAATGGACATATTGGGAGAATATTCAGTACTCCAGGGTTGCTGGAGTGGTGTGAGTGAAGGGCAGAGTGTAGCAGATGGGGTTAGAATAGGAGAGGAGTTGGGGGGGGGAGTCAGATTTTGGAAGGCCCGTAGGCCACTGTATATCCTATTTTGTTTCACTTATATTGTGAGTATTTCCCCACTTCATTATATTTTCTTCAAAACAGAATTTTGTAATGACAGCATTAAATTCCACCATGTGGAAAAACCGTAATGTATTCAAACAATGTATTTTGTGGTTGTTTTGATTATTTTTCTGCTACGAATAGCATGATGCTTAACATAAAATCTTTGGACGCTCTCTGGTTCTGTCCATACAGCAAAGTTCCTGAAGTATAATTGTTTACTCAAAGAATATAAACATGTAAAAGGTTTTTGATACACTTTGCCAAATTTGCCCAGATTTTGATAAATTATAATTATGCATGTATAAGAATTTCCATTTCATCACTGAATATGACAACTTTTAAGAATCTTTAGCAAGATTTGATAAATGAAGACCTATACTACATTTTTATTATAATTATCACTTACTTGATCACTACTGGAGTTTTTTCATATGTTTATTGGCTATCACAAATTGTCTGATCAGCTCTTTTATCCATTTTTTATGGAGAAATTTTTTCTATTGATTTGAATTTTCTGTTACTTTTTTCTCAGTTAATTATCTTCTATGTTTGCTTAATTATTTTTGTTTTAAATTTTAAATTCCGAGGTAATCATATCAAACTTCTTAATTTCATCCTTTCCTTTCTCTCTGCAAGATCCGATAAATACCTATATTTTCTTTATTTTAAAAATGGTTTCCTTTAAAAGGATTAGTCCTGTTGTTTATGGGATAAATATATAACTGATTTTTTCCAATTAGCCAACAAATTATCATCCTATGATCACTAATTGAGCAGTGTAGCCTTTTCCTACCAATATAAAGCATATAATTATAATATATAAATTCATGTGTGCATGCATACACAATTACTAGAATTTTCTACCCATTAATTTGTAAGTCTATTCTTGAAACAGTACAGATTATTTTATATATTCAGCATTTTAACAATTTTGATGTTTCTTAGGGAAAACCTTCCCCAAAATTCTTATTTTTCTATATTTTCTTATTTATCCTCTTCCATTTATTCTTCCTATAACTTTAAATCACTGTTATTACAATCTATAAACAATTTCATAGTAATTTTTATTAGAAAGACTTAACAAATTAATTCGCAGAGAATGTACACCTTCATAATTGAATTTTTTGAAATGTGGTATATCTCTAAATTTAGTCAGCTCTCTTATGTACCTAAAAACATTATAATTTTCCACATATAGAGCCTGTGTATTTCTTTTAACATGCTTATCCCAAGGTATTTTGCTTTTTATTACTATTGTAAATTCTTTTTTTTTTTTGGTAGATCCTATTATTATAAATGCAATTAAATAAGCTGGACAAAAGAAGAAACATTTGTGATGTACACCATGAAGAACAACCTCATTCTCTGCTAAATCAATTAGAGCAGGCAGCCCTGCTGGACAACTTGCTATCCACGGGACATACTCGGGGGGTGTGGGTAGAGAGTACGTGTGTAGTATGCGTTAGTTAAACTAAAAGACTGGGCTGCTATAACCAAAAGACCTAACAATACAGAGTACAGAACAAAGAAATTTATTTCTCTCTCATGTGACATTCAGAGATGAGCATATCAGCCTGGTGAGCAGCTCTGGTCTAAGAGGTCAATCACGGACCCACGTTTCTCCCAGGTTATTACTCTGCCATCGCTAGGGCACTGTTGTAATCAATATGGTCAAAGCCAGAGTAGAGTGCCTCTATGTCATTGTTGCAAATAGTGCAAAGGGAGAGAGAGTGTCAGAGGGGTACCCACAGGCTTCAGGTCTAGGCCCGAAAATGACACAAAATGCTCAGAAAGAACTTGATCACACTGCCACATCAAAGTGCAAAGGGTGGGAAAATACAGTCTAGGCGTGTACCCAGAAAGAAGGAAAGGACAGAGTCGGTGAACATCGACTAACACTGTCTTCCCAGGGAACCTCCCTAAAGATTCATTCAAATCTCTGGCATAAAGCGTGCAGTGACCTAGCTAAAGCCATATGCCCAACCTTGGGGTAGGGGAACAGAGAAATGTCAGACAGTCCTGCGGTTGGCAGCCCCTCCAAAATGCGATGATTGGAGAAAAGTCAGTTTCCCAAAGAAAGGGATGCTTGCCTGGCAAAATCAGAGATGTCCATTCACTGTCTAGCCTTATAAGCTTGCCATAAGGCTTAATTAAATAAGGTCATGTACCTTCGAGATTTTTTTTTAAATCTCTATAAATGTATAGTTCTTACTCACTTTTTCTTTCTTGAATTTAGAGGTAAGCAAGAGCCTTTCCTTCTGACACCCTACTCTTCAGAGGCCTACATGGAGCTACAGCAGTCTCAGGGGCACTAGATCCTGCAGGTCCACAGCTACAATTGTCATCAGGAAGGGAAACCAACAAATTGTTTCCAGGAGTCTTGTCTGTACCAATAATTGGAGGCCTGGAAGAAATACAATTGCTTGGCCTTTATCAGAGAAGTGCCTCTGAGGTGACCATTTGCGTCTCCTTCATTGTCTGTGAGACACCCCTGAATGGAGCACCCATGAGGTAATGCAGGAGGATATAGTCCCCAGCTTCAGCTGCAGCTTAGAAACACCATCTGTGCTGCCAAGTCAAGAAAAATTAATCCACTGCCAAAGGAATTACAAAGAAATCATAGCAAACCCATCTTAAGATCATGTAGTGCAAACCGCTCTTTTCCCTTCCTTTACACCAAATGCCAGTTCCAAAGCTTTGGCAGACTGATTTCTCACCCCAAATACCTCCTCTCCCCTTTGAGGTCCTCAGTTTGTAATGTCTTTTTCAGATTCTCGCCTCCCCGAGTATAGGATTTGGCTATTGGCTCCATTTCCTCTCAATCACAAATAGAACTCTGGCAAATAGAGGTACCAAGGAATCCACCCGCATTCTGGAGACAAGTGGGAGAGTAGAAATGCAAAGTTCCTTAGGAAGCCAAACATAGGCTTGAATACTCCCATGAAACCATCTCTTGCTCCTTATTTCAGGCATGAACCTTGAGGAATTGCAAACAACGTAAAGACAGATGACCAGGCTGAGGTCAGAGCCCACCTGGACGGTCCCATTGGACCCAAGGAAGACAGGTGTACTACAGTTTTGATCTTGCCAATGTGTGCCTGCTTGGCAACCCCTCTCTCCTCCTCTGTGTCCTGGAGGGGAGTTTTCTTTGTTCCCAGTTCTTGAAATGGTAATGATTTTCCTTGTCATCTCTGAAACTTGCAATGTTGTCATGGGAGACAAATGCATCAGTGTTCATAATCCTTAGATAAAAGGTGCTTTACATGTGTGAAAGAATTATCTTTAATTTCGTCTCTTGGGTATATGATGAGGATTAATTAGTTAATCTTCAGCAAAGTGCTATAATTGGCAGGAGGAATTATCAAGACTCTGGGGAAGTTATTGCTTAGAGTTCAGTTGCTTAAAACTGTTCTGCTGTTATTAGCAGCTGAAGTAGCAGTTCTAGTCTCTCAGATGTCACAGACTGGCTTGGTTGCCAGTAACATCCTAGACCATACATGCCTGGCCAGGGGTGAAAAGGTGAAAATAACTTTGAATGTGGGTGAGGAGAGATCAATATACAAAGAAAACTCGGGACCTGAATCAATCTGAGATTCCGTTCTTGCCATTGACCCTCACCTGGGTCCCCAAGGGCATTTTTGTGAAATGGAGTAGGAGGGAAAAAATTTCAACACAGCTGCTGGGTGGGTGCTGACCCAGCACAGAGCTGACCCCAAGAGAGCAGGGAGGGCAAGGAAGGCTTCCCAGCCCCCGCCATACAGTAGACAGACCCTAAACCTCTCTTGGTCTCCATGTCCTCAACTGTAAGATAAAAAGGGGGAGCCAGATGTTTAGGTTTTGTAGGAAGACATAATAATAGCAAATGCTTACACAGAACTTACTACATGTTAGCCATTAGTCTGAGCTTTTACTTGTATTAATTCAGTCATCATGACCACCCTGAAATGGTAGTAGGTTACTTTTCCCCACCTTACAGAGTTGGTAAAGGTTAGGCTTGAACCCCAAATGTCAGGTCCTACAGTCCACGCTTTTAAACTCTATGTCACGCTGCCTATTTAAGCAAAAATCTGTTCATTAACCTCCCTGTTCATGAAGAACCTAGAGGAAGGGAAAGCATTTTAAAAGCGCCAAATATGAAATTCTTTGAGGATCTCCACATATTAAGCCTGGGCTCATAGAAATAAATAGCTGTTATTCTTCCAGGTATCTGAACTACTACAGGATATAAAAATAAAGAGATTGAGAGTACAACGGCTTTCTCTGGGCTTTTAACCATCCTAAAGTAAGTCACATGTTGCCTTTTTAACCTAGATTGTATCTGTAAACTAAAATAGTTATTTAGACAATGGTGCTTTTGGCAGTCTCTTAGCAAAACTAGCCAATTATGTGAACTCAAAACGCCAAGCTTATCTGGTTTGCAAAAGTCTCTTGGAGATTTAAATGCACTGATTTGGGTAATTTTTTAAGGGAATCTTAAGAAATCTAAGCATGAGGATTTTTATCTACTCTTGTCTGGTCCTCCCTTTTAATACATCAATCAGTCAGTGAACTGTTGACATTTCCATGATGCATAGAATAGATATGAGGTTCATGGCTATGCCAAAAATGGCAATTATTTATGTCTGTACCTGATTTTTACTTGCCCTCTTTTTCTCAGTCCAGTTTCTTCTAAAACAAGCAATGTATTTAATAAGTAAGCTCTTACTTAGGTGAATTTCTTCCATTCACAATCGCTCATTAGAAACTACACCTCAGTTTTCCTAGGTCAGTGCTTTGGCAGCCATGATGTACGTAAGAATTCCCTGGGCCCCATTAAATATGATTTTGATTCAGTAGGTCTGGAGTGGGGCCCAAGGTTCTGCAGTTCCTAGGTGATTCTGATGCTGCTGGTCCCCTAACACACTACAAGGCTCTAGCTTTTATGCCACACTAAAAGGACAAAAAGAGACAAGGAAGAGATGGCAGCTCCCAGCAGTGGCTTTGGTGACAAACCAACCTGACTAGGAGTCAACAGAGGTCATGCCTTTGTAGCATGGTTTTAAGAGCTTTGCTTAGGAAAGACCTCTCACTTCCAAAAAGGAAAAGGAAAAACAACAACAGCGAATCAGACATCTGAAATTTTATAGTAAGAAAGTTACTTCTTCATTTTCTTAAATATGAATGCTCCAAGAAGGGAGATACCAATTTATTGCAGGGTTTGGCAAAGACAGGAATTAAGGGCAGTATGGGTGTTTGGAGTCAGCTAAAGGATGTAGACATGGGGAGGGATCAAAAATGACTGGAGTGAAGGCTGGGCCTTGTGTCCAGAGGAGACTCCGCAGGTGTACTGTGCCTTCTACTGGTGACAGGAGGACCCTTGATAAAGGAAGGTCTGGCTTTGGGCTCATGGCTTTGCCCAATGTTCCTGCATTTTGGAGGTGGTTGGACCTAAAGCCTCAATAAAGGGCTTTCCTGATACAAAATGAGAGCTAAAGCTTAGAGTCTACATGCAGCATCAGATAAGAAGGAGAAAGCAGCAGCAAGGGAACTTTAGAGAGGACTTAATAGCAAAGCAAGAAAGAGCACAGGCTCTAGATGCAGATAGGCTGGGTGCAAATCTTGCCTCAATCACCAACCAACTATATGTCTTAGGGCTTTAACCACTCTGTGCCCTGGTTCCTCACTGGTAAAACATGATGTGAAGCATTTACTTCAATATCCACTCTCATCTTCTTCCTCATAACTGAACTCAAATATTTACATTGTTAATTGTTAATTTCCCAGTGTCCCTTGCAAATAGATACAAACATGTAACTAAGTTCTGACCAATGAAATGTAAGCAAAGCACTGTTAGGATTTCTAGGAATAAAAGAAGGTGGCCCTTTCACCCTCTCTTATGCCTGAAACAGAGATGTGATGACTGGTGCTACTGAAGCTATCTTGGACCTTGAAGTGAACTTTAAGCTACATAATGAGGATGGTGGGGCAGAAAGATAGAAATCTTGATGACATCATGGAGCCACCATATGAATAGAAGAATGGCCTACTTCCAGAAGTTTTGTTTTATTTTTTTGTATAAGAGAAAAACATCTATCTTATTTAAGCCATTATTGTTTAGGACATTTCTACATAAGCAGCTGAACTGAATATTAACTGATATATGAGATAATATTAGTTACTACCTCAACTTGCTTTTGTGAGAAGTAAATGAGAAAAGGTATATAAAACTCTTTGCTCCATTCCAACCACACAGTAAGTCTCAATAATTGTTTATTATCATTATTAAGTGATTGAGAGAGTCAGAGCTTAGAATGATATCTCAGAGCTAGATTGACAGCTATGAGAACTAGAAGAAAACTTAATTACCAATCCCAAGCCCCAAATCTTAAATAAGATGATTAAGGCCCAGAGAGGCAAGGGTACTTGCACAGGGCACCCATCCTGATAGACAGCCCAGGTCTCCTCCCATCCATACATTCCAGAGCCTTCCTCAAAGCTGAGGACATAAATGTCCTGAGAAGGACAAAATGTTTAATTCCAAGGCTTTCATTCAAACTAAATTAATCCACATTTGATTATTTAGTGAACTATCAAGAAACAGGGAGGGGGCTAAAGGGAATGAATAAGTAGTTCAGGTTCATAACCGACTATGCAGTGTTTGTACCTGGAAGCCTGCCGGGTCTGTCAACCACTGCACTACTGTGGATGGAGGCCCGTGACACTGGAATGAAAGAAGCAGGCTTCTCTAATGCCTCTTCTTCAGTTGGCCCCTGCCAGGACCCAGGGGAAAAATGTTTTCTGAAGAGTCCCTTTAGGGCCTGTCTGACTCCAGGGGCCTATGACTGCTCGCTCACTCATTCACCTTCCCAACTGTGATGTGACCCAACAAAATCGCTTACCTGCCTTAAACTAAATCAGAAGTAGCCTTTGTCTCTTTGAGGCTTCTCAGAGGAGAGGGCTGATTTCCTTGGATTTGTAACAAAACCACAGGTGGCAGAGTTACCTTGACGACTTGAGAGCATCCAGCCTCTAATCTGCTCTGAATAGCAGTCTCCATCCCAACTTTCATACATTTCTATAAAATGCTGGCCCTAGTAGCTCAAGGAGGCTCTATGATAAATTGATAAGTCACCCAGAAAGCCTTTGGGGCAGGAGTGGTAAATGGATTTTTTTCATGTGCCACCTGCTTAGTTAGTGCTAGCCTCTGCTTAGTTAGTGCTAGCTTCTTAGAGAGCAGTGTTGAGAAGGATTCTGAAGCTTAGCAGTAAGGATTTCTGCAGTGTAGTAACAACATCTACCATGGGCCAGGCAAGAGACAGAACCATGGGGTCACATGTTTGCCATCCTTAGCCTCAGATTTCAGAGGTACAAAACCTGTGTTCCCCCATCAGCCTCAAACTAGACCACAGACCTGTATCTTATACGGAATTTTGGAACGCCAACCTATGGTTCATAAACACATTTCTGTGCCTTTCTCACAGGCACTGCTCACATAAAGGATAAATTTCAAATTGCATTAATTTTTGCTATTTTGCACTTGGAAGAATTTAATCTGCAAAACTCACTAAATGGCATATTATTGGGTGTTGTCTCTGAACAATTAAAGCTTAAGTAAAACATAAAACATGTACAATATTACTTTGGTTCAAGAGTTAGCACTGCAGTGTCATAGATCCTTCTTCCCTGGAAGCAATCCCTCTTCTCTTGAAATCCCCACTTCTCATCTTTAGAGACGGATTCCAAGCAGGTATTCAACCACAAGATCCTGGTCATAGCTGCTTGGTGCTGAGGTGACTACCTCCCTCAAGTTGAGCCAATCTAATCCACTCTCCTGGGAATGGCATACTGGAACTGGAAGGCTCAGAGGATGGGAATTGAGAATAGAAACTTGTAACAGCCCAGAGCTAGAGCACATATCTCAAAATCAGTACCCTGCATGGGCCAGCTGGGTAAGCAAGCCAAGTGCAATAAAAACAACAGTGCCATTGTGAAATAAATAGCAACTAACACTAAGTCTGTGTTTGGGTATAGTAAGGAGTGTGTCCAACAAGAGAGATGTACCCAATCTAAAAGGACAGGTGCTACTCAGCTCCAGTGAATTGTTGCCATGAAGGAAAAGAGCCTAGTGTTGCCACATTGTTTAATATGCTTTTTAAGAGAAACCAGAAATCTATATTTTTGTGAAGATCTTCCAATTTTTTTAAGTTGTCAACTAGGTTTCCAAGCTGTCCTGGTCAAATCAATCATCTTTGGTAAACTATTGCCTGAGAGCCAACGATTTACAATCTATGATTTTAAGGAAGTATCTACATCAGTCAGGGTCCTATCAGGACATAAATTGCTCACTCGGAGAGAAGGTTTCTATAAAAGGACAATTTACAAAAATGCAATGCAGATTGGGACTAGAGTAAAGTGAATGAGGCACTGATGTAAGGTGCAAAATTTAAGGGGACACCAAAAATCTCAGTAAGCAAGATAATATTTTAATGCAATATTTTAAAAAATCTAAATTAATGAAAAATATTAATATTTTAAATAAAAACAGGATAAGTATTATGGATGTTTCCCTTTTGCTTCAAGCATCAATGTGGCCCAGCATAGCACTAATTAAGGTGTAGGGAAACTAAAAAGGGTAGTGCAATTCCCTGGGGATGGTAAAAACAGAGCTCTTGCCATAGCTAAGGCCAAAGGGATGAAAGGCAAGAAATGTTACTAGAACTTGGAAGGAAACGGTCATGTTGAAAGGCCACCTAAAGATGACCTGGGAATGCTGGCCAAGAGATATGGCCAACCTAAGGCATTCTCTAAGGTAGGAGCTAGGGGGAGGAATGTCTTGACCTCACACTCCATTGTTCCTCTGATCTCCTGACAGGATTCACCACTGGCTAAACACAGCCAGAAGTCAAGAGAACAGGAATCCATGGATATAGCCTATAGAACCCACTGACATAGTCCACAGAAGCATAGAGCAGGATGAGAAGAGTAGAAAGTCAAGTGAGAGGGCAAATGGAAAAAACCTAGCACAGGCCTAGAGCTCTGCCCTTAGGAGTGTCCAGCCTCCTGAGAGCTGGGAATTCACTGATTTCTGGGACTCAGTGAGTTTCCCAGTGTTCCCCCAGTATAGCCCTTTTCCTGCTTAAGTTAGCTAGAGTTAGTTTCTGATATTTGCCACCCAAACAATCTTACCTAACATATCCAGCTTATATGAGGATGACTAACCTGTAGCTAGACAGTCAAATCCTAGGTAAATTCTACCAGTACTCAGCCATGCCTGAGCAGTCCCAGCTCACACACAGACTTACCTCTTCCTGCCAGCCACCAGCATTTTGGGACTTGGCTAACATGATATTTCCTAATAACAATCCATTGAAAAAGTGATTGCTCATGATGAGTCATCAAGAACAAAATAATAAAGTTGAGTCCATCAAGAAAAAAAAAAAAGCTTAAGTGCGTTATAATGATCCTGCCCTAAATTTAGGTACTGAAGTTACTGCTTGACCTACAATTCTATGGATTTTTCCCTTGCAGGAAAGTACCATTGAATCCATCCTGCTCAGTAGCCAT
The DNA here is from genome assembly GCA_028627145.1 of Eidolon dupreanum. Classification (NCBI taxonomy): domain Eukaryota; kingdom Metazoa; phylum Chordata; class Mammalia; order Chiroptera; family Pteropodidae; genus Eidolon; species Eidolon dupreanum. Next base: position 123,915,730 of record CM053503.1, on the reverse strand, counting down.
AGAACTTTGACCAAGATAATTATGTGGGTTTAAAAAATAGTCTATAAATAGATCACATGAGAAAGTCAGAAAATTTACACTGGTTACTCGACAAAGGAAAAAAACAAGCCACTTTGTAAGAATAAATTTTACCCTGAAAGTGACTTTCATTGAGAACCTTGTTTAGGCACTGTTGTGGGTTAAACAATATTCCTTGAAAATTCTTATGTTGAATTTTGAACCCCTAGAATGTGACCTTACTTGGAGCTAGGGTTCTTAATGAGGTAGTTAAGTTTAAATAAGGTCATCAAAGTCGGCTCAAATACAATATAGTTGAAGTCCTTATAAGAAGAGGAAATTTGGACACAGACACATGAAAAGATGGAGAGAAGATGGTCATCTACAAACCAAAGAGAGAAGTCTGAAACGTAACCTTCCCTCATGACCCTCAGAAGAAACCCAACCTTTATCTTAAACTTCTAACCTCCAGAACTGTGAGAAAATAAATTTGTATTGTTTAAGCCGACCCATCTGTGGTACTTCATTATGGCAGCCCTAGCAAACCAATACAGGCACCATAACAACAATAACAGTAAATACTTGTAAAAATTTTTTTAAATGCCAGGCACTGATTTGAACACCATATATATTAATTCACTTAATCTTCACAACTTCTGTGGGTGGTAAGCATATTATCCCCATCTCATAGGTGAGGCGAGGCATCAAGAAATTAATAAACTTGCCTACCATCACACAAGAAATAAATGGGAGAATTTGGATGATAAACTTCAGTCTGAATCCAAAATCTATGCTTGTAACGATTATACCCTACTACTTCTTTGGTGTAGAACTTTTCTACAAAAGAAGATTCCTTCCCATACCTCAATTCATAAGCTGTTAACCAGACAAAAGGAAAAATCAGGTCACATGGGTATATCCATACCCAAGTCATCAAACCCCTTTGATGAATCTGATAACCTCAGAGATACTGAAACCAGACTGCCATAGATTAAATGTTTATGTCCTCCATCCAAATCCATATGTTGAAATCTTGACCTCCAGTGTTCTGGTATAAGGAGGTGAGGTCTTAATAGGTAATTACATCATGAGAATAGAGCCCTCATGAATGGGCTTATACCATTATAAGAAGAAACACAAGAGAGATGGTTTTTCTCTTGGCCATGTGAGGATGCAACAAGAAGACATTTGTCTATAAACCACGAAGAGTGTCCTCACCAGAAGATACTGGGTCTGCCAACACCTTATTCTTGAACTTCCCAGCCTCTAGAACCGTGAGAAATAACTGTTGTTTAAGCCACAAACAATGGTATTCTGTTATAGTAGCCCTAAAATACGGGTATTTAAAAAAATCATGAGGTTATTGAACCAACCTTATCTGAGAACATAGGCATGCGCTTTAGTTCAACATAATTTGATGGGGTTATGCAATGTGTTTTCCAAAGAGCTTGTGGAAAGTCATGCTGGTAACCTGGGCCATCAATGTCCTATTGGTTATACCCCCTTATCCAAGGATGACTCCTAGGGCAATTAAGTAGCATGCAGCTTGCTTAAGTATTGCCTTTGAAACCCTTTTCTGTTGCTTGCCATCATCAACCCCCACCACACCACCATCACTTGACAGAACTCCCAAAGGGGTAGAGATGAAGCAAAAACAGTACCTGTTTCATAGGGTTGTTGTGAAAAT
>CM053503.1:123837636-123913546 GCA_028627145.1 Eidolon dupreanum | reverse complement strand
CAGATATAAAGGAATGAGTAAAAGCTGTTTTCTCCACAGCAGTATCTCACCTCCTTGGCAGGTGGAGAGGGTGATATATGGGGTAGCTGGCATCTCCTCCCCCTCCTTGGAAAGGAATTCAGCACATACCACCTGTCAGCCAACCCACCAGCCAGTTGACTCTCTGTGGGGGTTGGGGGGTGTAGTGGCAGGCTTAACGGCAAGGCTGGCCCTGGCTGCCAGGTAGAGGAGAATAAGCCTGATGAGTCATAGGGCTGCTGTGTTGGCTCTGTCCTCTCCTGGAGGGCAAATCTGTGGCCCATGGTCTATGCTCCAGCCTCCAAAACAAGCCTTCCCCATCTTATGTATAATCAATTACATTAATATGTCACTAGAATTTTCTCTTAATGCCCTTTCTAAAAGCCTATTGGTTTCATTAAAGCTGCCCTTTAATCTAGCCACATTTCCTCTACTGCAATACATACATCGGCCACAGTCTGATGAGCACATAGGTAGCTACATAATATCAACAGAGAATCTTTCTTTCAAACACTGAAACTTTAGAATGTCTTCTATTTGTTTTATGTATGCTCTTACAGAGTCAGTGCTCTAAGAACCTTGGTGGCCTCTGTGCAGGGAGAAGCTGCCCACACTTAGTCTCTTAGGCACTTGCCATCATCTGGCCCTGCAGTGGCTCCTGAAGTCTTCACACAGGGGCCTGGGCCACAGTGTGACTGGGAGAACAGGGACTGGTATAAAGCTGGCTCTGCAGAGCATGCATACTGTGTTTACTTAGATTTAATGTTGACGCAGAGAAGTTTAGAGTAGGAGCTCATGAAATCGTGAGGAGCCCAAAAACCCTGTCCCCACCTTGGAGCTGCAGCTGATCAGCCTAAGTGTAGCATTAATCATGGTGCCAAGAAATGTAAGTTCTTCTAGAAGGAGCCTTGGAGGCTGGTCCTCCAGCTTTCTGTGGTCAAAAAGGAGGCATGTAAGACATCCATTTCCATGGCACAAGGGAACTTTTAAGTGAGAGCATTCTGACAAACATGGGTGGCACAGGGTGGATTCAACTAATGTGTGGATGTGGCAATAAGCACTGTCATTAGCACTTACCAAATAACACATACTAACTAAACACTCCGACTATCTCATTAACCCTCACCACCACCTTATGAGGTAAATATCGCTATCAACCCCATTTTAGGGATGAGGAAACTAAGCCCCAGTCCCAAGATCCAACAATTAGCAAATGATCGTCCCAGGCTCTGAACCTAGGTCTGTCTGACTGTAAAGTTTCCCTTGTCGCTACAGCCTATCATATCTCCAAATTGCATTACCTTCACATTGGATTTCTGATTTCACCCCCTGTTATCAGCCCTTAAAACAATAAGACATCTGGTGCCGCCCTCAGTAGGAAGCATGAGGGTCATTTCCCAGGTCAGGAATGTACGATAAACAGTTCACTGCACCAATAAATGACATTAACTTGTCAAAACCAGTGCAGTTGGTCCTCTGAGAAGGGCAGACTGGCTTGAGAAGGGGATATTTTCATTGCCCTATGGAAAGAATGCAGGGGTACTGTACTCTTAATTAGGTAATCGCCTCCTTTATAGTTCCAAACAGCTTTCTGCTACTTAGCAGACTTCTTGAGGAGGGAGCTCCTTGGTGTTATTTTGTCTTCACAAGCCACTACAAGAAGAAAAGAAGAAAAGAAGAAAAGAAGAAAGGAGAAGGAGGAGCAGGAGGAGGAGGAGGAGGAGGAGAAGGAGAAGAAGAAGAAGAAGAAGAGGAGGAGGAGGAGGAAGAGGAGGAGGAGGAGGAAGAGGAGGAGGAGGAGGAGGAGGAGCAGCAGCAGCAGCAGCAGCCAGGAAATGAACCCTACTATCTTTACTATCTTTCTGGCATTTGCTACTGTACTCCAGCTCAGGTCACCAGGTCTCATGGAACTTGGGTTGCCAGATTTAGCAAAAACAAACAAAAGAAGACCCCAGCTAAATTTGAATTTCAGATAAACAATAATATTTAGTGTATATCTCATACGATATTTGTAAATATTTATTTTTAAAAATTATTTATTGCTTATCTGAAATTCAAATTTAACCAGGGTCCTATTTACCTGGCAACCCTAAATGGTCTTCCAATACAGCACTATTCTCTTCAAAAATAAGCACACTAATAAAGGTCAGAAACTATCACACAGATGGTGATTGGGATTTAACCAAGCCATCTTCACCCTGAATTAAGTCCCAGAAAACTCTTACTGCACCCAACCAGAAGCACTCCCTTGGTAAAAGTATCTTTCTACCAGGAAGGGCCTGAGCTAAGTAGTCCAGATCTCTAAATACGCCCTAGAGGGGTAAAGGAGTCAATGGTACACTGAGCTCTTTGGTTGCAAATACATAGTTCCTTCCTCCTCGGTTCCTGTTCCTGGATAAGTGTCTACATAACATTCTCCTCTGCTGGAGACAAGAAAGCCTTCCCTCTCCCACCCAAGCACATTTTTAACAAAGCAACTAAGAGCTCCCCAGCTGAAACTCCCCTTTCACAAAGATTTGCTTGGGGGAGCAGATGGGAAGAATGGCAGTTACATAGCCAAAAAAAATTGCACAGGATGCCAGAGCAAGTTCACACTTGTAAACATCAGCTCTGTCCAATGTTTTCACTTTTCAAGTGCAAGCATGTTGCTGAAATCTAGATGCCACTTCAAAACAAGATTCTGAAAGCAGCAAGTGGATTTCACTGGCACCAAATTCCTCCCCTTCTTCCCCGCTCTACAGCAAAAACAAACCTCAATGTTTCCACATCACCTTCTGTGGAAAGCCTATTCCACTGTCCCTGGGAAATCTAGGGCCCAACCTACCAGGAAAGCACCCTCCCCGAGTTCCTGATGTAGTTCTGAAACCAAAATTCTGTATGGCCTCTCCAACCTGGCTCTAATCTCTATGTCATCTGGACCACACGCCTACAAAGAGAAACACCTGGTTTTCCAAGAACTTAGGACCAACAGCCTGAATCCAGCTTCCTCTGGGCAAGCCAAAACTTCTCAGGCTACCCACATCTGTAAAAGGCAGGCCCCTCCAGTTTCCTAACAGCTTGGCTCACCGTGTCTGAGCTCCATTGGTGGTGGAAGATCAGGGTGACCTGTGACCTTGGCTAACCCTGAGGCGGTAGAGTTACTCTTGTCTGTGTCTAAGACCCCAAGTTCTCAAGGGGAAAGCCTGCCGCCAAGAGGAGCTTAATGAAAATATAGAGGATAATGTTTTATTTTTTTTTAAGCATAATTAATAGTACACATTTTATATTAGAAAACTATTTCTTGTTTTTGCAAATGGCAGGGTCTGAAGGAAATTCTGCCTAATTAAATCAGTTTTTCCTAAGTGAACAGCTATAACATAAGGAGGGTAAATTACCTACTTCTGGTCAATAATAATGTCCAGTCTCCATTTTTGTAATGAACATACATCCTTAACACAAACTTGGACTTGAATTTTTATTCTATCTGACAAACTAGATCTTACTGCAGCTTTGGTCCTTACTTTTTTGTTTAATACGTCAAAGACATTTTGGTTTAACTGATTTGGGTCAGATGTGTTCCATTATTCAGTGAGAACTGATGGGTAAAGTTGATATTTGTGCAAATGAATGAGGAAATTTTTGATGCACCGAGTTTAAGAGTTACATATGTGCAATGGTGTTGCACTGCAAATGTTACGAGTAACCAATAGGGTTATACTGTGTGCATTTCAAGTAAGGTTTGTTATAATCAATCAAACCATGTAAAAAGAGTGATGTGCAATTTGAAACAGAAGCCATGGTTTAGCAGAGTATGACAAGATCAAACGTCAGTTTAGAAAGAGGGAGGGGGAGGAATATGTTGTTTTGATGGATTCCATTTCTAAAGTTATCTAAGCAAAATCCAAGCCAGATTTTTACAAAACCCTATCTAAGGTAAGTCACAATGAAGGACTGGCTGCCAGGTCTCTAACACACACTAGAAAAATGTATTATGATTCAGGAATATTAAAGAAATGAACTACTCAGCAAGAAACCTCAGCTCTCCTATAGATTAGAAAATTAATCATGTTCAAGACCATTGAGGACAGCCCAAAGCAAAATAAAAGAAAGTAAATCCTGGTACCTCTGGGATCAGCGATATCCTCTTCCTTTCAAACAAAAGGCAGATGAAAAAAGAAGAGAGTTTTTATTTGTACATTAGCCCTGGAGCAAACACTGATGTGGTTTGCTTTGTCCCTGCCTAACCAAATACGGTGGTTATGAAAAACAGAGCTACCTGGAAGTGTGGCAGTGCTGTGGTCCAGAGAGAGACTGAATGGGGGGCAAGGGACGACAGTGCGAAGCAGAGCAGGGACAGGGTGACCAATCGTCGGTTTGCTCAAGACTGAGGGGTTTCCCGAGACTCAAGATTTTTGGTGCTAAAACCAGGAGAGTCCTGGGCAAACTGGAATGACCGGTCACCCTAGCAGGCATGGAGGAACCGGCAGAAGTTGCCTTTGGAGGAAACGAGCAGGTCAAGGATTCACCACAAATTCTCTGGAGAACCAGGACTGTGATACCTGGCTTGGTGCCCCAGGCTTTCATGCCATAGTTTGGCCCCCTGAGAGAACCTACTCAACTCTTCTTCTTACTTCCCTTGAAACTACCATGGAAGAATACAACACACACAAACACATAGACACATACGTATACATTGTATGTCTTTGCTACAAATATGTTTATGTGCTAGAAAATAAAAGAACAAGTTATAGGGTATATACAAATAAAGGAAAATAAAAGCCTCTGAATCAAATTTATTTTGACTAAAAATAATTTTTAATTATAAAAGTAATGTCTTCATTATAGAAAAAAAAAAGTTTACAGAAAACAAAAAAAGAGCAGGCTCCCATTCTACTCAGACACAACCACTATTAACACCTAGGTGGATTTCCTGTTCTACTCATGATCCTCATCCTTGGAAATACATTAGAATAACCTGGGAAGCTTTTTAAAAATAGGAAAGCCTGGGACATACCCCCGGAGGTTCTGATTTCATTGGTCTGGTCTGATTTCATTCTTCCACCATTAGTATTTTTTAAAGGTTCTCCCAGAGATTCTAAGACTCAGGGAAAGTTGGGAACCACTGCTCTGGGCCTTTCTTAATGTGTAAATCCTTGAACACATACATACACACAGACACACACACACATTTATATCATACCTGGCATGTTATTTTATTTCTTGCTTTTCTCACTCAGCGATATATTGTGAATGGCTTCCTATGTCAATAAATCAATTTTGCAACACTTTAAATGGTGGGTGGCATGGTGTTCCAATGTATGACAATTCATTTAACAAATTCTTATTGTTGAACATTTTTATTCATTCCAGAGTTTGTCCTCACATCATAATGATTAAAATTTTGAACGTTTTGGTTTCAGTCCTAGACACCATCCTCATTAGCTGCAAGTGACCTCATACAAGTCACTTGACTTCTCTGGGCCTCAAGATCCTCCTATTAAATGGGTAAGAGTGGTGCCTAGCTTTTAAATGAGATGATACATATGAAGCAATAACCGTGGGCTTAAAAAGCATTAGTATTATTACTATTAATCTTTTCCGACTTTCCAAGTTATTTTCTTGGGATAAATGCCCAGAAGTTCAATTCTGAGTCTAATAATATGCACTTTTCTTTGAGGCTTGTGATGTATTTACCAAGCTACCCTCCCACAAAAGTGTAAATTGAGAGTATCATGCAGTTACCAAAGTGTCGAAAAGTAAACCATGCCTTCACCCTTTTTCTCAAACCCTTACTAATGGTGCTCCAGTTTAATATCTTAAGCTCCTTATTGTTGTTTTGAGGCACCAAAATAGAAGAAAGATCTGTAAAATTGAAGATCAAGCTTAATGTTCCTCTAAGTATTATATTTGAAAAAAAATCTGTAATTTATTTAAAATTTATCTCCTAACTCCCTGGCAATAATTGAGGTAGTTCGGGGGCGGGGGCGGGGGCGGGGGGGATGACCAAGACAGCTAAAATAAACATTTAGGGAGAAAATCTTATTTGAAAAAGAGAGCGTTAGCTACACCAGGAGGAAAAGGGGTGGTCATTAATTTCAGCTCTGAGCTTCCTAGCAACAAAAGTAAAAATAGAAACATATTTCCCATTCCAAAACAAAAGGGAAGCACATAAGTTTATGTCGAAATAAAGGTCTTCCTGTTACTAAATTCTAAGAAGAATTACTATGCGTTTCCTTATGTAAAAGCCACCAAGTAACATAATCAACAACAGTTTGGCCCAAACTTGAAGGTGTTAAAACTTTTTCATGTGACCATTTCTCACACGTGAGAAAAGGCAAGGACATAAAATCTGTTTGTATTTCAGTGAAGATAGATCTTTTGGTTCTAATATTCACCAATTTTTTTTTTCTCAAGTTCGATGTTTCTTAAAAATAAGTTAAATCATGGTGGTCATTAATGCTATTTACCAAATATTTATGATTTTCTACATTTTCAGACACATGAGAAGACTGCACTTCTCTGCCCTCTGAAGTTAGGTGAAACCATGTGACATTCTGTGGCCAATGAAATGTGAGCATCAGTAATATGTGGAATTTCCAGGTGGAAGCTTTAAATGCCATGGCACATTTTGCCACAGCACTTACACTGCTATGGTCATGAAGGGTGCGCAACACCAATTCTCAGACATGATACCTGAGCCACCAAAGAAACAAGCAACCAAAGAAAAAATAGAAAAATTGGACTTCGTAAAAATTAAAAACTTTTATGCTTAAAAGAATGCTATCAAGAAAGTGATAAAATAACCCACAAAATGGAAAGAAATGTTTGCAAATCATATAAGCTGATAAGGGTCTAGTATCTTAGAGTATAACAAAGAGACAAATAACTCAATTAAAAAATACACAGAAGATTTAAATAGACTTTTCTTCAAAGAAGATACACAAATGGCCAATAGCACATGAAAAGATGCTCAGCATCATTAGTCATCAGGGAAATGCAAATCAAAACCACTTTACATCTACTAGGATGGCTATAATCAAAAAAAGAGACAATAACAACTATTGAAGAGGATGTGGAGAAATTGGAACTTTTATTCACTGCTGGTAGGAATGTAAAATGGTGCCGAACAGTCTGGCAGTTCTTCAAAGAGTTAAACATAGAGTTATCTTATGCCCCAGCAATTTTACTCCTGGGTATGTTCATATAAAAGTTATATGAAAACATATAAAAAAATGTATGTTCATATAAAACTTATACATGAATGTTCACAGCATCATTATTCACAATTGTCAAAAGGTAGAAACAATCCAAATGTCCATCAACTGACGAATGGATAAACAAATTGTTATATCCATCCAATGGATATTATTCAGCAATAAAAAGGAATGAAGTTCTGATGCATGCCACAACATAGATGAGCCTTAAAAAATTATTGGAAGTAAGAGAAGCCAGACACAAGAGGCCATATATTGTATGATTCTATTCATATAAAATGTCCAGAATAGGTAAATCCACAGAAACAGAAAGCAGATTAGTGGTTGTCAGAGGCTGAGGGGGTAGCAAAATAGGGAGTGACTACCAATTGGCACAGGGTTTTGCGTGACAAAAATGTTCTGTAATTATGTAGTAGTAATGGTTACAAAGCTATGTGAATTTACTAAAAACCTCTGAATTATATACTTTTAAACAGCATGTTGTGATGGTATGTGAATTATATCTCAATAAAATTTTTTTTTAAAGAATGCTAAGGTCAAAATGAAGCTTCAGTCAGCTTGAGTCATTAAGTGACCTCAGTTAGCAAAACCCCCTCAACTTCTGTCAAGTTATACAACTGACGTTTTTTTTTTATATTGCTATATAAGTTCACCTTACTGTTATAAAAACACCAATTTCTTTTAAAAGGAATAAATCTGTATAGACTCCAAAGTTAATTTAAATTATTTTCATTATTTTTATTAATTTTTATTTTTTAGAGTTGACATTCAATATTGTTTTATATTAGTATATATTATATGATATATGATATATGACATATTATATTAGTTTCAGGTATACGGCATAGTGGTTAGATATTTATATAATTTACAAAGTAATCCCCCCAATTAGTCTAGTACTTACCTGTCACTATACATAGTTATTACAATATTATTGACTATATTCTCTATGCTGTACTTCACATCTCCATAACTATTTTGTAACTACCAATTTGTACTTCTTAATCCCTTCATTTTTTCATCCACTATTTTTATTATTATATTACTTAGCTATATGCAATTATAAATTTCAGTTTAAGGTCCTTGGGTTTATATATACAAACAACAATAAAGCCCAAACAAGCTTACAGATTAAACACATACACAACTAGAAAATCAATAAAATTCAAATTACCAACATTAAATCAATGTGGGAGATGGTGCTGGTTGCTGAAACTGAATCACTTAAATAGGCATTGACTACGAGGGCATAGGTGTCTCATGTCTGACATGCATATAGTGTCCAACCATGTAACATTCAATTCTCCATCACTTTTCTAGGTTCCCTCAACAATTTGCCCAGCACAAATGCATCTCATTAACCTGTGGCAAAGTAATTCTACTCTATACCAACACACATAAAAAAAGTACACAAATTACGAACGAAGAAATATTAGGGCAGTATTTATTTATAAACTGATAGTTTAGGTTACTGAGAATATATATTTGCTTTTTTGGATTTTTATCAAAATAAAACATTGCATTTTTTATTCCCTTAGCATAATCTCATGTCCCCAAGAACATATTTGCTGCCTCATAGAGGTTTCATGTCTCACAGTTTGAGGAACTCTGCCGTAGCCTAGACCAGTGGCCCCCCAACTCCCAGGACACAAACCAATACAGACCAGTTAGGAGCCAGGCCACACAACAGGAGGTGAGCAGCCAGCTAGCGAAGCTATATTTGCAGCCATTCCCCAGCACTAGTATCACCACCTCAGCTCCACCTCAGATCATCAGGCATTAGATTCTCATAAGAGCACTGGTCCCTGGTGCCAAAAAAGGTTGTGGACCTCTGGCCTCTACCACTGGTTTTCAAATTTAAACACGTATCAGAATCACCTGGGAGGGTTTGTTAAAACACAGGTTGCTGGACCTCACCTTCAGAGTGTCTGATTCACTAGGCCTGGGGTGGGGTCCAATAATTTGCATTTCTAACAGTTTGCTAAGTGTTACTGATGCTGGTGCTCTAAGGACCACTCTGAGAATCACTGTTCTCTATATTTCAAATATAAGGTGACTCTCTGACAGCCCTCAGTTCAAAACAATTTTCTACGGAAGAAACCAGACAGCAGTCAATTCAGGGATACAGTCTCCTCTGATGCCTAAAGATCACATTCTGTAGGGCTCACTGGAGAGAGAAATATCAGCTTTAATCACCAAAAATTTAGGCTGAAAAGTTAGCTGTTAGTAATGAAAACTGTGATAGTTAATTTTATGTGTCAATTTGACTGGGCCACAGCGTTCTCAGCATTACTCTGGGTATGTATGTGAGGGTGTCTTTGGATGACATTAACATTTGAATCAGTAGACTGATTAAAGCAGGTTGCCCCCCCTTATATGAGTGGGCCTCATCTAATCAGTTGAAGGTCTGAATAGAACAAAAAAAATCCTCCTCTTAGAAAGTATGAAATCCTTCCTAACTGCCTTAAGCTGGGACATTGCTTTTTTCCTGTCTTTGAATTCAAACTGAAACATTCACTCCTAGGTCTTGAGCTTGTTGGCGTGCAGGCTGGAACTACACCATCACTCTCTTGGGCCCCAGCTTGCCAACCTATCAACCTCCACAATCATGTGAACCAATTCCTTAAAATAAATCTTTTTGTCTATATACACCCTGTTGGTTCTGTTTCTCTGGAGAAATCTAATACAAAAACTAACGAGCGTTTCTTGGATTTTCACACAGACTAAGCCCAGTGGTAGAACAAGGAAATTATTAATAAACCTTCGTGATCCATCCACCTCCAGTCAAAGGTTTCTATAGCAACCTGAGTTCCCAAGCTCAGGCCACATTTTCACAAACTGCAGCTAGATGAGTGGAAGTAAGTAATCCCTTGTGATCGACCAAGAAAACGAGAACTAATAAAAGACTAACACCAGTGTCTGAGTTGAATTAATTCCCCGAGATTTAGGACTACAGAACACAGGGCACACGCATCCACTCTACCACATGATTACCTAATTTCTTGAGGTCGAAACGATTTCACACCATTACTAATGTAGGGAAGAGGCAAAGAACTAAAATGTTAAATCAAGCTATATTCAGAGGCTGCAATATGCTGATCAGCCCTATGGCCAGACCACAAGGAAACCTGCAGAACAAAGGAAGACTTCTGCTGGGATTGCTAAAAATCATTTGCCCATACCTTGAAGGGAAAACAGGAAAACAGAGTCTTTAAGTCAGGCCCTATGCAAAATAAAACCATTCATTCCCTATGGCTAAAACCATGGGGAACCCATGGATCAAAAGCTGGGGGTTTCCAGCAGGCCTTTCACACTACATACTCTTATCCTTTCTCACTGTATGCCCATACCATCAAAGGAAAATGGGTAAACAAAGTCTTTAAGCTGTAATTCACTGAAACTAAGAATGATATATAAACTGAATTCCTTAAACACCCAGGGCTTTTTCTTGTCTTTGCTTCTTGTCTTGGCTTTTGGTCCTTACTTTCTCTTGTCTTTTCTTTTTCTGTCAATGGAGTGCTACTTCTTCTCTAACAAACTTTTTTCTTGACACTAACTCTGGAGTGTGTTTGGATTCTTTCTTGCTCTCAGCCCAGACCCCTCCCTCAATGCTGGACCACTCTGGTGGGGGAACGGGGTGGGGGGGGGCATTGCCCTGTCCTAAATCATTACTGCTGTTTCATACATGAAATATTTCTTTTCTTCTTTTTTCTTAATCCCTCCAAACTCATTCTGCCAGGCCACATAATAGTATGCTAAGAGTGTGAGCTCTGCAGTCTTACATTCTGAACATCAATTTCAATATTTGCTAACCTTAAACAGGTTACTTAATCTACATAAGCCTTAGTTTACTCATCTGTTCATTATAAATAAGAATTCTAACCTGTATCAGTCAGGATCTAATCAGTAAAACAGAAACCACTTTTAAGTATTACAGTAAGAAGAGCTTAATTCAGGAAATTATTTCCACAGATGAAGAGAGAGCTGAGAGGAAGGAAGCCACTAACGACCCTGGGGTGGAAGACCAAGAGAGGAGATGAAACGATAGAAGTCCAGGGTCACCTCAGGAAGCTGGGTCTCTGAGGGCTTATCTGGCAGCTACAGGCAGGGCAGCCACCTGAGGCAGAGGTGGGGGTGGGGGATTCCCTTCCCCTCACTTCTCAATCCTACAATGCCTTCCCCAGGGTACACTGTCAGATGCAGCCTGGGAAATACACTGGATGAGTTGGCCTTTCTGTGACACAGAGTAGGGGCTATATCTGAGGACTAATTGGCCCAAGGCCAGCATAAGACTGCAAGGATTAAGTGGCAACACATGTAGAGTCCCTGGTCTGCTGCAGATGGCAGGGTCCTTTAAGTTGTATATTTTAAATTGGGGCTCTATGTCTCACTCGCTTTTTCCTCCCCCCTTCAACAAATTTTCCACTCCTCACGGTTTCTCTTTGTCTTCCTACTCTCTCATCACCCAGTTCTTTCCTCCCACTTCCTCGCCCACACTCAACAGCAGACAGCAAGTTGGCTGGCCTCCCGATGAGACTACAGACTCGATGAAATCCAAGGGATGGCAGTTTCATGGTTTGGATGCCAATGATGTTTTCCTTTACACGGAACCTGAATCCCCTGCCTGCACACACGAGGTTGCAAAGGCACAACCAACACAGGTAAGGCAACAGAACGTGTTGGCCCTATGTCCTGAAGTTCTCCGTCTACCCAGACCCATCACCAGTGGCCACATTAGACTGTGCAGTTTGCCACAGAGTCACCTCCTTTGAACACTCTGACTGGATCTACTTCTCTGAAGAAGGAACAGACTGAAAGAGATGGCCTCTGAGTCTCCTTCCACCCCTATCATTCTGTGATACTACTAACAAAGTTAATGGGGAATCACAAAATGGAGGCCACACCAGTGGCTTGGCCCATATCCCAAATCTAAACTTAAGTCAGCCTGCACTTACTGGAAACATCTCACTGTCAAGGAAATCTAACATCAATCACAGTCCTCCAAATCAGCTTTAACTAGCTTACCTGACCCTAGCAAATAGGACCTGAAATCTCCACCCTCCTAGCCAATCATGCCCTGTTTCCTTGTCAGCTAATCTAAGGCTCTCTAAAACTTGCTCTTGCCCCAAATCCCTTGGGAAGAATGCTCCACTTCTTGTGAGGCACTCTACTTCCCCAAATCCATGGAATGATTTCCCTTGAATAAAGGGCATCAAACTCATTATTTAGTTCTTTTGGTTTTGTCATTTTACACTACTACATGGTTTGCATTTGTGCATGGCTGGATTTTGCTATATTCTCTACCTGCTTATGCCACATTTAGCTAGAGGTAAAAGTCCCAAAATTCTTGAGACCTAGTATGGAGTGATTTTCTGCTGATTGAAGAGGTATTTAAGAGCAAAAGACCCCAAGGTTTATCCTAAGAGCAGCACAAAGTATAATAGTCTCAAATCCAACCCTCCTTATGAATAAATTATTTGTAGATTCAAATAATTCAGAATTATGAAGGAAAAATTGGGGCAAGAAAAATTATTCCATTGCACAAGGACTAGAATGATACTTTTGTGCCAATTTATATCTTTACCATCCTCAAAACTCTTGTACATTTTTCCTTCATATCTCTTCCCTGAGGTATATAAAAAGAATCATTCCTCTGTTATCGTCTTTAACATTTGGAAGCCAGATGTGAATTGAGTCCATCAGCTTAACCATCACATACCACCAGTCTTCTTATTAAGTTCAACTAGGAAATGGCTGGGCAAAAACTCAGTTTTTTGCTTTGCACCAGATTTAATACAAGTCAGGGCAGGGTTTTAGACATTTTAACCAGTCCTGCTCTACCTGTGGTTCTCAGTGTGGTTCCTGAACCAGAAGCATCAGCATCACTTGACCACCTGTTAGAAATGCAAATTCTCAGTCCCCAGCCCTACTAAAACAGAAACTGTGGAGGGTGGGGCTCTGAGATCTGTTTTAACAAGCCCTCCAGGTGACTCTGAGGTACTTAAGGTCTGAGAACCACAGTGCTAGAAAAAAACAAAACAGAAACAGATGAATTCAAGTGAAACATATAGGTCTTTTTTCTAATGACCTGAATTTGAATTTAAATCCCAGATCCCCCCACAGTCTGAAATCTACAGTCTTCCTAATGCCTATTTTATTCAGCACTATTATACTGGGAAGGCTTTTATTATTAAGAGAGGGTAATTTCAAGGAAGAATACAATGGGAATTAGAACACTGCTACTATTGTCCTGTCAAAATGAACAAATTCCCCTCTACCAAATTGTCATTTTATGTTTGGGAGGAAAGGAAGGCTATGTGCCTTTTCCAAGCATGCCACACTTTTGCTGGTAAATGCTTCTTTCCTATAATTGCGTGAATGTGCACAAACGCCCTTCTGTACCCACCAAGAAATAGCAGGTCCTGACATGGGAATGGAGCCATATTTCCTTGCTCTTTTTTCAACCTTGTAAAAGCTCTTCATCCTTTCCAAGTAGAGGGGAGTTTTGGCAAAGAATTCTCCAGGGTGACAAAAAGCACTTTTTCTTCACTCTTTTGTTGTGTTGTTAGATTTAAAACCCTTTTGCCCTGAGAACAATACGCTGCAGAGTTACTTTATGTTACTGCTTTCCACTGTGCTTTCTCCGGCCCTTAGAATAATAGGCCGCCATTTTAACACCAGAGAACCTGTAGCTGCAGTGAATCTAAGTTTAATGTAAGTCAGGCCCATAAATACTATTACTCCTACACTTAGCTGGACTGCTCTAAGGGGTTTAATTTTAAAAAAGCAATGTGGCACTCCAGTTAGAAAGCCAGTTAGCAGGAAATGGACTCCCACATCAATAGAATGCTAACCTCCCTGGTGGGCACACAACTCAGAATGTAATTTGGGAAATTTAGAAAGCCAGAGAAGATGAATAAATAAGAGAAAACCAGCCAATTTCCTTTTTCCTTTTTATGAAGACTATGATTGTAGACTGTAATCTTCTTCTCTTCACTAATGAAATGGCAGAAAGGGGGAGTTAAAAATATGTGGTAATGTTAAATAACCCATGGCTAAATGCATGGGCAACATCAAAAATATACATCTCAGATGGAAATACAATGGGAAATTACAAATTTGATGTAGGATTCTTTTCAAAATACAACTCCCTAAAGAAAAACTCTTAAAAAAAAATCTCCTCCAGCACTAAACCAGAAACACACTATATATTTCCAAGCACTGTTCCCAGTGATATAAAACCAGCTATAACTCATTATAGCCTCGAGTGAAATGAAGATTTGCTGGTTAGCTCAATAATTAGATTATTCTAGACAGTCAATCTGAGCAAATCATGTCCCAAAGCTAATGTTCCTCCTTGTAATTACCTTACATCTGTCTACAACCATCAAATTAACCAGATAATTGCAGAGTCTCCAACATGATGTGTAGACAAGTTGCAGAGCCTCTGTTGGAACTTCTTTTGTCCCTTCTCCTTTCTCCATGTATACTACTTATTCTTCCATCCTTTTCCTTTCCAAATTTACTTGGACTAATCGAAGAAATAGGCCACCTGGGCCTATGATTTATAGAAAGATTTATTTGCAATGTTCCAAACCTGGCTTTTGTTTTAACTAGTATTCACCTCTAATGGCTCCAAGTACTCCACCAAAAATGCTCACCTTTGAAAGGACACAGAGAACACAAGAAGTTGAGATGCACAGACTAATGCTTCACAGTTTCAAAGTGCTGTTGCATAGCCTGATTTTTCTCATCCACAGCTTCATTAGCTGACAGTTATTTTCTACACATGAAAACTATGTCTTCAAGTGTCTTTCCCAAGGTCAAAGGGCCAATAAAGGTAAAGATACCCTAGAACTGAAGTCTCCAGCTACTGAATGCTCTGAGACTGACCTAGAATCTATTAATAGGAGTCGAATACCAAGAAAGGTGAAATTCTGATCCCTTAACATGAGGGTAGAATACAAAAGAACCCCTGTAACAGGATGGAAATGGACAGATGTGTCTGAGCTTGGCATCTATATCTGTGAGGTTTATGTCTCTAAATTAGAGCTTCCTAACCATATTGACACCCTCTTGTCCCTGCCTTCACGATGCCAGTAAGAATAAGAAAATGAAGGTTTTTAGCCCTCCGGATATGGTTAAAAAGGATGGCAATTAAAAAAATTTTTGGAGCACTGAAACAACATTTATTGTACATTAGTAATTCCAACATTTTGGACATCAGATGTATTTTATTTCAGAAGACCCAGACCCATATCCATTTTGAGTTATGATGGTCCAGAATTAAGAAAATTTCTAGCTTCTCCCTCCAAAAATCTCGGGAAACAAGAAGTCAAATAAGTTAAGGAAGAAGCTTAACCTAAATGAGACTAAGGTCTCAACTGGTACCATTTTGGCCAGTTTTCACAGATTGGAAAATTGTTCACGAGCCACAAATTCAAAACCTCAAAAGTCAGCTTAACTTAGTAATTAATCCCAACAGAAACCATTCTATCCAAATTTGTCAACTCTGATTTTTACCTTAGAGCTAATTTATAGAATTAAACTAGGTAAAACCTTTCCTATGACTAGATACTTACATGTTCTAACCAGGACATTCCTCTTATACAGAGAAAGTTTTTAGTAAGAGTGGCATTATTGAAAAAGGGTAGACATTTGAGAATGTTAGGACAAGTACTATATGAGAAATTAAGGGTGAGATGTCTTTAATACAGGAAGCAAATAGAAAAAAAGTGCTTCAAAAATGTAAA
Source organism: Eidolon dupreanum (assembly GCA_028627145.1). Classification (NCBI taxonomy): domain Eukaryota; kingdom Metazoa; phylum Chordata; class Mammalia; order Chiroptera; family Pteropodidae; genus Eidolon; species Eidolon dupreanum. Next base: position 123,897,582 of record CM053503.1, on the reverse strand, counting down.
GGTAGTTGATAATTCAAGGAGATAAATTTCTCAATATGCATGGAACAAGGTCCAGGGGAAAGAAATACTTTTATCTGGAGCAAAAGAAATGATATACCTTAGGGCAACCTGAAGACCAGCCACCTAAAACATTCTTTAAAGATATAGAAATAAGGAAGCCAGTCAAGAGGCATTGCACCTAATCACATAGTTAAGAGAGGAGAACTGAAACTAGTACTTATTAAGTACTCTTTTGTATCATTTAGAATGCTTTTCATTGTAAGAAACAGAAAAATAAATTCAAACTGGCTAAAAATGATAAAACTGATTTACTGGTTTCCAAAACTGGAAGTCAGAGTTGGATCTGATTCAGTCACTTAACTACATTACTAATGATCCTGGTTCTGTTCTGCGCTGATACTGTGGCAGAGCTCAGCTGGGCCTGTCAACCAGAGCACAGACATGTGGCCTGTGTGCCTTGGAGTTCTCACATGGTGGCTGGGTTCCATGAGGAAATAGCCCAAGATTGAGTATGTAAGGGGACTCAGGAGGAAGCCTCAAGGCTTCTTATGACCTAGCCTTAGAAGTCCCAAAATGTCATTTCTACAACATTCATTTGGTCAAACAAGTCACTAAGGCCAGCCTGGATATACAGGAAAGGAAAACATACTCCATCTCTTGGGGGAAAGAGCATGTGTAGAGAGAGAAGAAACCTTGGAGACTATACCACAATATGAAACAACTGAGCACCACGGAGGCAGTCCCCTGTTCAGAAACCTCTAAATAGCTGTCACTGCCTATGTGCTGAGGACCAAACTCCTGGCCTTTGAGAACTCTTCTTGGCCCAGTTTACTTGTCCAGCCTCATTTTCTACTGTTCTGGGCCACTTTTTATTGTCTAAATTGACCCTGTGTTTTTCCAACTCTGTGCTTTTGTTTATGACATTCCCTTTTCTACAAAGGCTCTCCCCATTCACGTTCGAACCAAATCTTATTACATTAAGGGTCAGCTCGAATCCCTTCTGCCCCTGACATGACTATATCAAACTCAAATTTCAAACCTTTCCAAACTCCTTTCACACCACCAACTAGACCGTTCCCATGGAGCAGTTCAGTGGGTAATATTCTATCTGACACCATGGCTTCAGAAAAGGGAATGGACGAGGAATGGCAGGCTTTTGCTCATTATTTTCATAGTTTAATTTTTCACAACAAACATTTAGTTTTATAATATAAAAGCAAATTTTAAATTTTAAGCAAAGGCTAATAGAAATATACTAGAATAATTGATAAGGGCTAGCAAAACTCTAAAGTTTCATCAAGAAAAATAGTTTACTCTGGGAATACTAAAAAAACAAAACAAAACAAAACAAAACAAAACACTATGCGTTATTAGTTCATCATTCTACCTGCTATTTAAAGTTTCACTACTCCTAATGTGTCTTCCTCTGATTCACCATTTTCATACTCCAGTGTCTTCTCTGAAACTGCTTAGCAAGAGTGAGGGAAGGGAATTGAAAAGGTCAAGAACTTTGAGAGATGCACCAGGCACGCCCTGCCACCTGCACAAAATATTCAACAATTAAGCCATCAAGTCAAAAGTCATTCTTAGCCCTGACCCTGGGCTCATTATTTTTTATGAGCATGTTAAAAGAGGTCAGATATGAATCAGACCAAGGCCACTTCCCTCTTTAGGTTATTTCACAATGTATAGACTTGAAAATTGCCATCCCAGAAGAGAAAATCTGCTCTTTCCCTGACTCTGTCTTTCACAACATAAGCTCTATAAATAGATTCTTCTGCTAACTCAGCCTTTGCTCAGTGTTGGCCTCCTTAAGTTAAAAAACAAAACCAAAAAAAAAAAAAGACATGGGGGTACAGCCTCCACAAGGAGGTCCCTCAAGCCTTCTACCAGCTTTCAGACTAGAGTACACACACATTCTCGACTAATAGTAAGATTTTTTATATGTCAAAGCCTAGAGAACAAGAAGTCCACAGGCTGACTGAGAATGCATGTTTCCTTCCAACCAAAATCCCTTTTGGTGGGTCCAGGATTGGTCTGCTGCCTCCTTCATGAGCTCTAATGAAGGGAAAGCACTGTGATAACCCATGGTGCTTCTCCCGTGAACCTGGTGGAATAAACAGATGGTAGGGGAGCCCTTCCTTGCCTTTGCAAGGTACTGTGGAAAATAACTGTAAACAGAGATGCCCTTGATATCTGTAAAAGATGAAGGCGGGTGTTTTCCATGGAAAGAGAATTAGGTAAAGAAATAAGGGTGAATATTTCCATGTTGCTACATCTTAAGGAGGTATTCCTGCAGCGAATATTTGTAAAAGGTACAATTTCCCCCTCTTATACTAATCCATCCCCATACAAGATGTCACCTAGTACATGAAACTACAAGGACAAACCCCCGTGAAATTTCCAATGAGGAAAAAGGGAGAGGGACAGGAGCGGATAAGCACAGCTGGCTAAAAGCCAGGGTTCTCACCTGTCTTCAACAACTTAATCCTTCCAGCTGGTATGGAAAGGGAACTAGTAGAATGCTACAGAAGTTTCTGCAGTAGAAATACTTGGCTGTAAAAATGGATTAGAGCTTACTTTCAGGGCAGGGTTATGAGGCCACCCTGCCCTTATCCATTAACCTCCATGCTCCAGTCCCCTCGCATGTTTACTGAGGTGGGAAGCGCAGAGAGATGGCTGTTATAATGACCCAAGCAGCTGCCAGCTGAGTGCACGGCTATTACATGGTTGTCTAGTCTTATACCCCTTGAGTTATGATGAAACAGATGGATAGAACTCACAGAATTCCCTCACCAACAAATTCCTCTGAGAACTTTATTTGCAAAAACACTTCATGTGCTGAAAAGGTATATTAATTGAAGATAGAAGAGACAAATGATCTGAAAGCTACTGTTTAAACAAAGTCACTTGTGGCTCCAGACACATACATGGCTTTCTAACACCATTTAAACTAGGCCTCATTGAAAACATAACTTTTGAGGAAAAACTTGAAGTGAGCTCCAGGGGTATGTGCATGAAGAGCTTTCCAGACAAAGGAAACAGTCAGGCTAAGGGATCACAAGTAGATTTCCCTTTCCCACATTCTGGAACTTCATCCCTATGAGCAGTGTCAAAGGCCAGGATGAACCAGAGACAGAGAGGCCAGAGTAGGCCAACATGAGTGAGGGAGACCCCAGGTTGCCCCTTTAGGCCTTTGAGATGATGGAGAGAGAGACTTGGTAGTCCTAGAGGCTTAGACTCCTTCCCTTGTCATCCCCACTTCCCCCCTAAGTGAGCCCATCAACAACTCCAACCCAGACCTCTTCTATGGTCCCCACTCAAAGACCCCATTTCCTGCTAGATGCCTTGATGTACATCAAGCAAGCATTTTAAGTCGACATATTCCAAATGAGCCTCAGCATCTTTCCCAAAAAGCCTTTCTTTCTCTTCCTATATTCAAAAGTCCACCCTATTACCCAAAGCAGAAACCTGCTTGCCTCTCCTCATTCTCTCATGGCCTATATTTGACAAGATGCATTGTCCTATTAATTCTACCTGCATAATATCTCCAGAATCCCTGCTCTTCTCTACTTCCTCTGCTATTATCTTACTTTGCACATTGATCACATCCTAAATGTCTCTAGACTGTCCAAAATGATCTTTCTAAAACCAAATCTGACTATGTCACTCCCATGCCTAAAATTTTTCAATTTCACAAAGTCCTGAGTCCTCAGAATGACGTATAAGGGCCCTTAGGATATGGCCTCAACCTAGACTCTGACCATTTTTTTAAACCCTGTGCCAGCCATCCCCACTGTACCACTGGGGGTCCCTTGAACCTACTATGCTCTTCGCCATCTCCTGCCTTTGCATGTGCTAGTCACTTTTTCCAGAATATTTTTCTCAAACTTCTTTGTCAGGCTTATTCTCACTAATTCCCCAATACTCACTGGCATGTCACCTCCTGTGGGATTTGGGCAGGAGACCAGAGAGCTTCAGCTTGGAGTTTAAGACCTGGAATTCTGTATTAAGAATTCTGTATTAAGAATTCTGTACGGAAATGAGTGGTTTTCATTAGAAGATAAAGTGTCAGAGACAAAATAGGCAGTGGGGATATTGTAAATCCTAAATAAGTAGAGTGAGAAAGAATATCTAAAATGTTGGTTTGGCTATTTTAAAAAATCTTCATTAATGGGAAGTGCTAATTGTCTTCAATGAAGCACAAAATCATTTTTTGTTAATCACTGTACATATACTGGATTAATTGGATTATAAATTTAATTTAATTACAGCAGCAAACTCTATATGTAGGTGGATCATCACTGTTCATTGCGTATGCTGAAAAGTTTTCTACTCAAAACTTTCAAAGATGAGAGGTCACATATAATGCTCAAGAAGCAAAGGAAAGCTGACCTTTTGATACACAGGGACAGAATCATGGCTATCTTCACAAAATGTGTCTTAGTCATAAATCAACCACAACTAAATTGTATGCCTTTCCTTACCCCTTACATTACATCCTTTCCTTATACCCTTCCATAATCCAATCCACCTCCACCCCCATGTCCTAGTTATAACTTAGAAGTTAAGGCAAACCAAACTGTGACCTGAATCAAGGTGCTGTAGTGCTATAGATAAACAAAGCAGATAATCAGATAGAAATGTTATAAAACTTTAATTTCTATTCCAAAAGAAAAAATTTTAAAAGAAACTTTTAACTTTTTAAAACAAGTTTCTGAAATTCAAACAGTATTGCACCACAGTAAGAACAGTTTCAAATGCTAATTGATATGAACCAAGATTTCTTTTGGAAACACGTTCTAATAAGTCACCTTCACATGAAAAAAACAGAAATATTTCTTTTGGAGGCCTATGGTGGATGGATGGAAATATTTTTTATAGAAATTTAATCTTAATCTAACTACTAAATTTTCTCATTGGCCTTCCTTGCATAGCTTTGGTCGATTTTCTCTCTTCAAAATAAAGTTCTTCCAGACAGAGACCTGATGGGATGCAAACCTGATGGGAATGGGGCCATGTACACTGTCCTTTGACACTCATCTGCCACAGGATGCAACTTTCCTCATTTTTTTTTTTTTTTTTTTTTTTTGCATCTGCAGAGAGCCAGTGCCACACTCCTGCTGCCACTCTTGGGATCAGGTGCATTTTGAGGTTCAATTCATGACCTAGAAATGGAGGCTTTTCCTATGTATATAACTAACTAGATGATATGGGAATTAAATCCATGAGTTTCGATTTATGGATACTAGAAAACCAATCCTCTATTTAGCAGTATGCTATAGATTATACCAGCCTAGATAGTACAAGTATCTCTAAACAAATGAACTAATCCGCAACTACTTATTAATGACCATCTACCATGTTCCAGGCACTGTGCTAGTTTCCTCACCTCATAGTGATGTCTAGAATTTCAAACCTATAAGATTATTTTCAATAAGATTAGTTGATTATTAAGTCAATTAATTTACATTGATTTTATGTCAAGTTGAACACTTTGAAAAACTCTAAAGTTCAATTCAGACTTCTACCCTCCAGGAGACCCTCCTAATTTTGGGAAGTCTCCTAATTCTAAATCGTCCCATGTATGTATTTCTATCATTGGGGTAATCCCATAATTTTATAGTTCTCTTTGTGTGTCTGTTCCCAAACTCAAACATGACATTCATGAGGACAAGAGACTGCCAGCAAATCCTCACAGTTGCATCTAATGCTGCTGCTGTATAATAAGTAATCACTGTATTTTGGTTGCAGATATGGGGGTGGGGGCAGGAAAGCAAATGAACAAATGAACAGAGAGAAGACACATCCATAACCTGGAACCCAAATCAAACTTCAAGTTTAAGGACTTTCAGACTATGGCAGTGATTCTCAAATGGGTCCAGATAGTACTGCCCCTACAATCTGTGATGCTTATTCCTTCCTTCTTCCATTTCTCTAAGAACTACCTATGTTAAGAACTGTGCTGAGTATGTGTAGATAAATAAAAGATGGAGTGCCTGGCCCTGGGGAACCTGTTGTCTTGCAGTGCTCCTGGAGCAACACTAATCCATACTTGGCCTTGGGGAACGCCATGTTTTATTGACCTAATTCTATTATAATTTAGGAAAATCATTTTACCAGGAAATAATGGTATCTTTCATAGAGGCAACATAATATTACAATCCTGAAAGTATATCATGAAAAAAAAAATAAGAAACTAGGCCTAATAAGCTGGTAAAATGGTTCTGTTTTTCCACTGAGTTTAGATGTTCATATTTATTGTCAGATAAATAGCAATAGATACCAAAGAATTAATGTAAACTTATGAATAGCAAGCATTCACCTGAGAGAACCGAATCCATTTTCTATGACCTGAGAATTGACCATCACAATTTGATTTTAGTGGAAAAATACCACAGTGTTCTATACATAGCAGATTACTGTTAAGTGGTTGAAGTTAGAGGTTAAGGGACATTCTCAAATGTTAAAGGGTGACACCTATTGGCAGAATATCACACTGCAGCTCAGTTCTAGTAAACGTTAAAGAAAGAATACACCAAAAGAATCATGACAGAAACAAGAGTGTAAATTTGGGAGTTTTATGTTCCTCAACATACAAATCCTCTTCCTATTTGGGTAGAATCCTCGATAGTAAGAGGCCCCAACTGCTACTATAGAAGCTAACTGGAGAGACCTTCTTCTCCCTAATCTTGGCCTCAGACAGGATCACCAGTGATTTTGAAACTTAAGAAACCTCAGGAAGAAGGGATGGGTAAGATTAGGACAGTAGCAGTGGAAGAACCCAGCAGTGGTATCTGGGTCCAGTAGCAGGAACAGAATGTTCTGATCAGATTACTTCTGCCACCTGGCCTTTCTAGTTCCTACCTATTTTCAGCATCTGCTTTTACAAACCTCCTATCAATTCTGCAAACTAGTAACATCTTTCCAATCAATTATTTTTCCACTTAAGGTAGCAGAATAAGTTTCTGTTGCTTAGACCCAAGAATCCAGGCTGATATAATATCTAACGTTTATTGAGAGCTTTTTCTATGTCAGGCATTGTGCTAAGCCTCAAACATACAATATCTCATTTAATCCTGCCCTGACAAAACCCTATGAGGTAAGAATAGAAGAGAAAATGGAGGCAAAAAGACTAATTTGCCAAAGTTATACAACTGATTTGGCAGAGTCAGGTTACAAAATCAGCCAGTACGATGCTAGAAATAATTCTCTCAATCATTTCACTACCTCACAAAAGAAAAAATTTTGAGGCTTTCAGAAGTATGAAATTGGAAGATAAGGTTTGGGACATACTCCTAAGGTCCATGAATATTGCGAGCTAATAAACTGCAGAGAAAAATCCTGAAAAGGTAGAAGGAAAATGAAATATTCAGGTCAGATTGGAAGCAGTTTTACCATGACGCAAATGAAGCTTAAGCATCCTTCACTTGCAAGGGGCCCCTTCCAAAGCCCTTAATTTAATTTTGCACTTATAAATTTGTACTCTTCTTCTTAATGGCCCCTCAAAATGGTGTAAGCTTCAGACTCCACAAAAGCTGGATCCATTCCTGAATGAGACCATAAATTTACCAGATTAGAGACTATCTTCAAGCCTCAGATGGAAAACAAACAGAGGATCATTAAAGAGAGACATAGACCTACAGAATATAGATGAAAGCACAGGTAACATTCAAGGCCAATTCCACTCTACTTTGCTCCAGGCAGAAAAAGAGAGAGTTAGGAGTTATTTTTCACCACTCTAGATAGGATTCAGAGCGTACTCTGGAACACAGATAGCTGGATTCTCTCGTCTGACAAAAGGAAAGACAAGATCTGTGTGCTTAGTAGGTTCAACAGCAGCAGCCAAGACTGTCTCCAGCCCAGACCGTCATTAGGTCCTCCTTCTTACGGAACCAGCTGGATATAGATATGACTCTCAAGAAGAACGGACAGCCAGGCCTCCTAGGGGAGACTAAGAGGATCCTATCTTTATTTAGAATGCTATTTTGTTCATCATGAATTTTCTTTTTGCATTAATTTTTATTTTTTTATTGCCTTAAAATAGTATTTCTCTTGATTATTGAGTTTTTTGGCACCCTTTTAAATTTTGCACCCAAATCAGTGCCTTGCTCGCCATGTCCTCATAGCTCGCCATATCCTTATACCAGTCCTAACTAGGCACACAGAGAGTCACCAAACATGCAAAGCCTGGGGTTTCCCTTCAAAATAACAATAACTCATCCAATCATTCACCTGTATTTCCAGTATAACACCATAACCTAAATTCAAACTGCTGTACTATAATCTGGATGCATCATCCATATTTATATCTAAATCCTGGGAGCCCCTGTTACTTTAAGAAATAGGCAAAGAAACCAAATTTTATTACGAAGTAATATTATTTGAAAGGTTATTGGCCCTAGGGCAGGATTGTCCAACCAAGACAAACAAGGTTTAGTCCAGTGGTTCTTTGTCCCAGCCACAATGGAAATCAGTTGGAAAGCTTTTTTTAAAATGCCGGAGCCAGAGTCCTACTTCCAGAAATTCCAATTTAATTGTTCTGAAGTGACATCCAGGCAGGCTTTTTAAAAAGAGCTTTACCAGGGTATAATTTACATACCATAAAATTCACCCATTGAAAGTTCAATGATTTTTTTAGTAAATATATATGGTGGCGGAGCTCCCACTACAATCCAGTGTAGAACCTTCCTTTCACCCCGAAAAGCCTCCAGTGCCAGTTTGTAGTCAGTCCCTGTTTTACCCCAATCCCAGGTATCACCGGTATGTTTCCAGTCTCTATGGATTTTAAGCACTGGTATTTTTAAAAAGCTTCCCAATTGATTCCAGTGAGTAGACATTGTAAAGAACTACCATTCTAAACACCAAAGAGCTAAACTCTCTCTCTAGTTCTGCCTCACAAAATTTGGACACTTTTTGTTAGAATTTCTCCCTATGGAGAAATAAATCTCTAATTTCATATCAAAAAGTCTTGGGGAAATAGAATAAGTTTTGTGACAAATAGCCTGTTGTTAACTTTACTGAAATACCATTATGTGAAAGATGCCTGTATGTATATCTACACCTCTAATATGTATGAAATGCCACATTTGTACTCAGGCCAAGGACACAGAGTTCTCTTGTTTTGTTGTAAATTTAAAAGCCCACTGTGCTATCTTCAAAGTCGTATTCATTGCCTTAAAAATTAACAAAGGAATATTTACCTCGGACTGAAAAATTATAAAGATTACAAAACTACTGTCCAGATGTTCAAAAGCTCCTCAGGGGAAATGTTCTAGAAAAGAACAAAATATCTTTATTATTATATTGCACCAACATGGAACTAATAACACTAATGCAGGAAAATCCTAGAGAAAAGTCACTGACTGACAAGGCATCATGTGGAGCTGATGTCCTCCTGTCACTATAGGCATGCGGGCAAGCAAGCACTTGTAAAGGGATGAGCCTGAGGAACAGGAATGAACTTGAGGGAATTCACAGAAATGCCAGCCCCAGAGGTCTTTAAATGCATATGAGTAAACCACTGCCAGAGGCTGCTGGGTGAGTCAGTACTTTTTCAACACAAGCAATTCTTCTGCCTTCATTGGCCAGAACAGTGAACCGCAGACAGCACCAGCTATCAACACAGCCTGTACGTGGGAAATGTTACGGGGTGCAGCTGGAACGTGACCCACCCAGACCGCTCCCTAAAGTTGCAAAGCTTTAAAACAGTGCCTTTAGCCAAGGAGGTGCTGTCTCAGGATAGGCTACAAAAGTTCTCCAGCAATAAGGTTATCGGGAATCAACAGAGCAACTTCTAGGGGAAAGTGGCCCTTATTCAGGAGTGAAGAAAGTTTGGATTCTAATCAAGTGAACGGATGGTCCAAAACCATGTACTCTCTATATGTAGGTTTAAATTTCCAACATCTATTAAGCTATTGGGAGGCAAATATTAAGTTATTGCCTCCTCTGATTATCAATTCTGAATTCTTACTCCACAAGAAAATCTCAAATGACTGAAAAAAATTACCTGAGAAAATTGGATAAAGAAGTCTGACATGCTCCAGCCTACCTTCCTCACTCCACATGGTTAGAAATGACAGAAAATAATTTTAAATAAACAAATCAGAAACAATGAAAGTAAGTGAAGAAAGACAGCCTCTGTGGCCAGTAATAATGAGCCATTTCTGAAAGACTCATGGAATCAGATTAATGAATCTAAAATATATACAGGAGATGACACTGGTGGAGAAGGCTCCAAGGGGCACTAAATTAGAGAGAGAAGATATTGCGGGCCTGGTTGGGTCATCTCAGTAGGAGCAGACTCACAGGCAGTCACACACACACACACACCTCCAAGCTTGTATGAGCAGCAAGCCCAAGGGACAGATTTGGGGCCAGGATTCCAGCCAGAGAATTAAGAATATGCTTCCAGTAGCTGGCCTCACCCAGGAGGAGTGGAAGTGTCTTGGCCTGAAGATTCTACTGACTCACCCAGCCCAGCCCAACGTCTTGCTCCTACCCCTACCACCAGAGGATAGCACATCCTCAGACACACTATCTGAGCCTCTCAAATTTTAAGTGAATATAGAATCACAAACCATCAAATATTTGAAGAAAACCCTTACTATGACAGAGAGACCAAAGACTACTAAGAAAAAAGCTAGTTATCGAGAGAGAGAGAGAGAGGAGAAAGGAAAGGAAAAGGAAAAGGAAAAGGAAAAGGAAAAGGAAAAGGAAAAGGAAAAGGAAAAGGAAAGGAAAGGAAAACAAACAGAAGTCTTCAAAAACCCAGTAGTTGGGCCAAATAGCAGAAAGGACACAGCAGACAGACTTAGAAAGCCGACAAGTGAAGTAGAAAGTCTCTACTTCAGAAACAATAACAGAATAAAGAAAAGAAAAATATGATAGAGGCATAGAGAAAGAATCTAAGAGAGGAACTCCTCAAAGAAATGATAGAAGGAAATTCCCCAGAGCTGTTAAAATTATCTTGAAGATAGAATTGGGACTACTTTTATTTTCTTTAAACCCTTTTGTTTTTCTAATTTTCTTCAATGAGCGTACATTTTATTCAAAGGGAAAATTTTTAATTACTTATATGGTCTGAAAAGAATAAATAAAAGGAAAATCCCTAAAACACATGATGGGCTTTTTAAGGGAAATGAATGAAAAGTCAATTAGAACTTCTCTAAGGAGAGAGCTATTATAAATTAAAATTGGTCACCAAATAAGAGTCAATAGAAACTTTGCTAGAGGTCTTCCAAAATAGAAATGCTGATCCTTTCCACTTAGGAATAGAAAATGGATTCTCCAATATCTTTTATTTTTTTATTATTACTTTTTTTTTTTTACACCCACAGCACCTGGTCTTCCTAGGTGGTCTCCCATCCAAGTACTAACCAGGTCCAACCCTGCTTAGCTTCCAAGATCAGATGAGATTGTGCACATTCAGGATGGCATGGCTATAGTCTCCAGTGCTTTCTAGACTTGCCATCCTAAACATATATCAGAGCCAAAGCCAGAGTTGGCCTTGCGGAGCCTTGAAAACTCACATTAAGAGATTTCACTAGAAAAAAGATAATAAAGAGCCAATGATAAATTGTGCGACATGTTTTAGGCAGAACTGCCATCATGCATAGAGAAGAAGGAGGTGATATTCCAGGACAGAAAATCGAAGGAGTAAATGTCTGCTTAACAAAGGCCTCCAAGGCTGCTATTTACATCTGTGTCAAGAAATAAAACAAACAGAACCTTCTTTTCAGAGCATATTCCTGTATCCCAAACCAAACCCACGTGATCCTCTCTGAGTTCTTTGTGCTCCAGCCACCCTAGGGAGGTAAAATAGTGCCATTGTACTCATAATTGCAGGTTCTTCCTTACGATGGAGAGACACTCAGGAGAGTTTCCAGAGTCCAAAAATATATCGTGGCAAGATGGAGTGCATGCCCAACCTCTTGCATGGCAAGATGCTATTTCCTGGGGTCTTTTTACATTTATTTATTTTTCCTTTGATGTTAGAGTTTACGAAATAATTTAGACTTACCTACAACCTGTCCCTATGCAGTTACTTCCTCTAGAATCTGACAGTTTTATGGTCTACCAGAGAACTAAAGAGTAGGAGAATTTCCTTTTAGAAATAAATATATATATATATATTTTTAAATGTTAAAGCATCACAAGAACTCAAGCACCAATAAAAAGAACGAATACAGTAACCCTAAAAGAGATGCTAGTAATTTCATTCTAAAACTAGGTCCAAGTCCTTGCAGCAGATTCATATTTTCAACAAACATATTAGTACCCACTATAGAGCAGGCATCATACTGGCTGCTAAGAATACAGTGCCTCTGAGCCTTGAGGGGGCAGTGGGATGGTCTGGTATGAAAGAGATGAAGCTTACCTATCCCAGCACCTCCAAGGAAAGGCCTCCAAGAATGTCCAGATCCAGTGCAGGAGACAATGGGCAGTTGACGCATGTAGCAGCGGGTACAGGTCCCCTTCCCACTAGGATTACCAGGGATCCCCTCATGGTGGCCCCAGAGCTGGGTCTAGAAGAATTGCCATAAACAAAGCCATATGGGAGGGTTATGAAAGGCAGAGAGAAAAGTCTGAGTGAAAAAAGAGAGGGACAAGATATCTTCTGGTCTTAAATTGTAGTTCCTAGGTCACCACAACTCTATAGCCATTCATCTGGCCAAGAGACTCCAGGAGCTGGAGCAATTTTAAAATACTTAAGCCTTTCCTTCGACGTGGAAGCTGAAGGGAGTGAAGCAGGAGGGGAGGAATATCAGGAGGCAGATACAGGAGATGAGGAGAACCAAAAGCCTTTTCTCAGTTATACTGTTAAAATGGCTCCTTTGCTCATTTGCCTTTAAGCTGCCTTCTCAAACTATCCTGTCACTGTCCCTCCAACACAGCCTGCTTTTTAGGACAGCCTTGGTAACGCAGCAGCAAGAAACAAACACTGGAGGGAATTACATCTGATATGTGCATCTCCAAACCAGATGTAAATTAATCACCTCTGATCGACCATAACCCAGATATATGTGCTGTCTACAAATCAGTAAAGAACACCAAGAAGCCCGTTCAGAGTGCTAGAGAACAGAAACTACTCAGAAATCCTGTGAAATTAGTGGCAGTCCCCTTTTGTGTATCTATAAGCTAGAGAGGAAGTCATTACACCCTTGCAATTTTCTCAGACTCTGCCAAAACACTCAAAGAAGGGCCTCCCTCCAGGATAACCACAGGAAGGGTAATGAGTGGGGCAGTAATAGGACCAGATTCTGGCATTAACTCAGCCCTGTAGGAATCTTGCTCCCTCTGGGAAAACCCTGATGGCATCACTGCTTCTGCTACATCTACCACTAGTGAGCAAAGCCTGGCCCAACTCCGAGCCACAGGTCCTCCAGCCACACCAGGTTTCCTGTAGTCAGGGGAGCTCAGAGAGTAATGCTTTGTAAAGTATCTTAAAATCCTCTAATAAGAGGATGGGTTACACATCTGTACTCTGGGAAATTGTGCAGCTGTTAAGAGAATGAAAGAGTTTTATATGTACCGACAAAGTAAGATCTCTAAGATGTGGCAATAGGTAAAGAAAATAAGTTGCAGAGCAGACATATAGAATCACCCCATATGTTTATATATATATATATATTTTTTTTTCCTTGCAAATACATGGAAAGTTTCTGGAATTATGTAAAATAACCTATTTCTGGGAGTAGGAGAGATAGAGGGAATTCCATGTTTATTGTATATGCTTTTGTGCTACTTTTATAATTAAAAAAATACTTTAAATATCTTTTCTACATTATATGATGAAAGAGGTCAGGGGAAACTATTATAAATATAATATCTCTATGCTAACTGAGTTTTCTTCTTATTTTGAGTTCTTTTCTCTAAACTGATATACATTTCTTTATTGATACCACATCTTTGCCAGGCTTACAGTAGTGCTACTTCAGTTCAATGAAGCTTAAGCTTTATAGTGATATCAAATTAAATGTAAGCATATGTACATGTTATTATTTATGGAGAAAGACAAACATGTCTAAACACTGATGAGAGCAATAACTAATGCGCCCACACTTGATCCAAAGGCCTTTGTAGTATTGGTTTGGCCTGTTTAGCATCCCTTTGCTCTTTGTCTGGAATAGCAGAACTACCCTCACTTGACTTCATGGGATCCTGGTAGGATCCCCTGCCAAAGAGGTGAGCTCACAACTCTAGCTGGCCTATCAGAGTACCCCATTCTCCCAGCCACAATTATTTACTCAGAGATAGGCAAGTGTCCTAAGCTGGACCAATAAGATTCTTCCCTAGATTTGAAATGTGGGCACTAAGAGAGAAACGCTGTCTCTCTTTCTCTAAGATCAGGAGCTATAAAGACCATGAAGGCTTGAATAAAGCCAGGTAGAGGTAAACGGTTGGAAAATGGAGAGTGAAAGACAGAGCTTGATGGCACCATTTCAATTTCTGGATTCAGCCACATTTGAAGCCATGATTACCACCACCACCCACAATGTTCTCCCCATTTGCAAGAATAAATTCTTTCTTGTAGCTTAAGCTGTATTTTGTTGATTTTCTCCCTTGTAACCTATAGGGTCCTAGCTAATTAATATCACCATTTTCTCACTGGAGGATTAATAATCCTCTCCATGATTGTGACTATCAGCCATACTCCAGATCCGAAATTAAAGTCTATATTCTAATATTCTGAATGTCATTGTTAGGTAGGGTATGCGATTTATTCTTCAGGAAAAAGAAACACAAGGAACTTTCTATATGAAATTTCCCCCGAGGTCATACAATTCATCGGAAGCCAATTGAAAAGCAAAAATAATTTCCTAGACCTTTCCTTTAAAAAAAAAATGTTTTATTCTATGTTGAAAGCAAAAAAAGAGAGAGATCTGCAAAGTCTACTAGAGGAAGGAAAAGGGAGATGGAGTCTATCCTGCTGATGTCTTAGTCAGGGGACAGCAATGACCAAAGCAAACCAAGCTTGAATTCCTCAAGTTCCCAGACAGCTGAGCTTTAACAGACTAACCTTGATGATTTCTTGTCTAAAAAGATTCTCAAGAACTGATGTCTGCAGATGATGTGCAAAATCCAAGTATGCATTTTTAACTATACTTATCTTCAAGTCAATTAGGTAAAAGATTCAAAGCTTTCATAATGTTTGTCTAAACTATTGTTTCATAGTGTAAATTAATGCCCTTATGAAAAGAGTTCACAATGAGTTCTGCTTTTTCAATGAGAAGTAAAATAAAAGCCTAGTGAGTATTCGAGGCAAAAACCCAATGGAAAAAAGATTAAACTCTTTTTACAGGAAAGTGGTAGACAAGAAAGGAAATTCATAAGGAAACCTTTTCTGTGCAGATGGTAAAACTAAAATAAGATAACAACCTGTATATGGAGTTGAGATTTCCTCTCCTGCTAGGCATTTGGCACATTCAGGGCTCTACAGAAGTGTGCCCCATTCAGAAATTCTATAATCAAAGCTAATATAGGCCAATTTACCTAAAAACTGGCATTAAAGAAAAAATGTATAATTCAGATAATGGACAACAAAAATAACAATATTAATCTTGTGCCACCTCATGCAGCTGAGGCGAGTTCTAAGCTGGGCACGTAAGATCTCTGAGCCTCAACTTCCTCACCTGGAAAAGGATTGTACTAGATGGCCTCTGACCTCCTTTCTAGACACACAAATAATATTGCTTATAGTTTTTCATTGTGATTCTCAGAGATTTCATACATATATTAAGAAAAGGAAAATTGCAATTTTTAGTCTGTCGGGCAAACAACGTGATATGAAAACTTAAAGAACTGAAGTGTTGATTTGCTTCTTCCTTTATGTATAAAAAATCATGAATACTTCCCCCAAAAGACATTAAAGGAAGGCACAGACTCTGTGGGATCCTGGCACATTATAACTAGAGATTAACTGATCATGAGCAAAAAGACAGTTATGGACAGGCAGGCTCCATCTTGAAGCTAAATCCATATTCTCCTTTCTTTGTAATGCATTGTACACTTACAGAATTGGCTAGATTAGGAGACAAGAAAAGAGAGACATGCATATTAAACTACTTGCTTACAACAGTGAAAAATTAAATACTACCTAAACATCCCACAACTAGGGTTAAACACTTCGTTACACAATAAAAAATTATTCCACAATTAAAATCATGTTTAGAAGAGTATTTAATATACTGAGAAAATTCCCATTGAATATTGCTATGTTTTTTAAAGTAGGTTACAAAATGTAAACAGTATAAATATATATAACATATATATCATTGTTTATCTCTAAGTGGTAGAATTATAGATGACTTTAATTTCCTTCTTTATACTGTTATACATTTCCAAATTTCCTACAATGAAAATATATAATCTTTGTAAACAGGGGAAATGTTATTTTTTAAAAGACAAACTACTTGCTTGACTTCAATCATATTTTCCCCATGGAAAAAATAATATTCCCTCCCTTCTGTTCTAGTATTCAGTAAGCTCTTCATGTTACCTGGGTCTCTTTGGAGAGATTGCTAGCCTAAAACCCAGGGGCATCTGGATGCAATATTTGGGTTAGGAAGTTCTCTCTAAACGAACATAAAACCCAGTAGCTATAAAGTAAAAGACTGGAAAATTTTACTCTATAAATACTAAAATTTATAAGGGGCAAATACTACAAATTAAGTCAAAAGACTGATTAGTAATGATAGCCAGAGATCTAATTTCTTTAATATATCAAAAGCATTTGCAATTCATAAGAAAAAGTCCGACATTCCAGTAGAAGTAGACAAAGGACATGAACCATCTGCTCATAAAATTCAAATAACTTTATTCATGTGAAAAAGAATAAACTTCACTCAGAATTTAAAAGAAGCAAATTAAAACAATGAATAATACTTTTAAATCTTTCATAGTGGCAAATATTTTCAAAAACTTAATAAAACCTAGTGTTAACAAGTGGAGGATGGACAGCAGTCATTGATGAGAGTATGATTTGTTAGTACCTTTAATTGGTAAGATCTATACAAGTAAAAATGTAAATATTCTCCGTCAAGACAATTCTCCTTCTAGGAACTTATTCTATAGATACAGTTGCACACGTAGCACAAGACACATACACACAGATGTTCACTGCAGAATTGTTTGTGACAGAAAAAGACTGTAAACAATCTTGATATCTTTCAATAGAAGACTGACTGAATAATTATGGTGTGCTGCATAACAGAACACCAGGCAGCCATTCCAAAAGAATGCTGAGGATCCGCATGAGCGGATGTGAGGCCATCTCCAAGATGTATTATAAGGGGGGGCGGGTGGAGATGACCCAATTTTTCCTGTAGGGAGAGTGTTTCAAAGGAGATATCTATATACTGTGTTCTGGGAGAAATCGGAAAAAAGTATTAACAGTAGCTACCTCTGAGAATGAGGCTTGGGGCCACGTAAAAGGGAGAGAAGCTTCTGTAACGCTTAAATTTTCTATCATATGCATTTACTTTTTTTTCCATTTTAAATAAACATTACATGAATATTTAAGAAGGGCGGGGGAATCCGTGGAGCTTTAAGCTCTGATGTCAGGAGAAATGAGATTCCACACACCTCCCAAGCAATGAGCACCCATGAAAAATCAAAAGCTAAGGGAAGAGACAAGGTAGACAATTTTTAAATAAAATTTAAAATTAAAAACATTATGCAGACATAAAGAAAATCAAAGCAATGCAACTAGGGCATTGGAGTAACACTTTCCACTAGCCTATGGCGAGTCAGAAAGAGCATGGCCGCACCGGAGGACCACCTGCTTCCCTGACTTGCAACTGGGAGTCCCCCTTGCCCTCTCTCCTCAGGAACCATTCGTTAGCATCATCCGAGGGGGCGACAGCAAATTGAGGTGTCAAACTCCCCGGAGCCCTGGAACCGCCGGGACTGCCGAAACTTGCGCCGTTCCCCAAGGGTGGGTGGCCAGGGCAGCTTCGCGGGCCAGCAAGGTCCAACCCTGGGATATGCTGTCGAGTGCAAACTTTGCTGGAATTTAGTAAAGTCTTGGTCCGGCACAGTCCCCTGAGGCGCATAGCTGTGCAGCGCCCCCACCAGGCGCCGCCACGTCCTTCTAGGGCTGGACCCGGCCGCCACTCCCAAGAGCCCCTGCCCGGCCCGGGCACGCATTCATAGGGCCACAGTGCGACCCAGCGGACCGCGGGGAAACTGCGCCCGACGGCCACCCGGTGACCAGTGGGGTGAAGACCTGGAGAGAGTCACTGCCTCCTTATCTTCTACAGTCCTCAGGGAAAGGCTGACGCGGAAGCAGTCTCCTTCCTCCTTTGTAAATGGAGGGAGTTGATCTGTTTGCCAGCACAAGTGGCTAAACTTTATTGGTCTTTCCTCCTCTGGCATTTCACTCACAGTGTAGGTGAAAATCGTCTTTCTGGAAAGTTCTGGTTTGAGAGACTTGGGTTCTTTATTCAGAATTCCAGACAAATGGTAATTATGAAGTCCAAGGAAAGAACTATCTCTTTCTATCTAAAGGATACCTCTAATAATCTAGTAAAATCTATGGAGAGCAGGATTAACTATAAGCAGGCTCAACCAAAATGCCACCTCTTTTCTGAAATCAGCCTCTGCC
The DNA here is from genome assembly GCA_028627145.1 of Eidolon dupreanum. Lineage (NCBI taxonomy): Eukaryota > Metazoa > Chordata > Mammalia > Chiroptera > Pteropodidae > Eidolon > Eidolon dupreanum. The sequence continues at coordinate 123,878,975 of CM053503.1, read as the reverse complement.
TAAGTAGAAGTGTCCCCTTGCTCTCTGTGACTATATCAGCTGTGAATTCGGATCTGCACATCCCATCCCCTCCTTACTGGGGCCCTAGGCTCCCTTAGGCAGAGACCATGTCTTACTCATCATCTGGGTTAGGTGTAGAGGGAAAGATAGAAACCATACAGACTTTAGGAAAAGGAAAGAAAACAGAAGAAAGACGCGATGTCACAAAAGCAACACTGACTTGCCAGTTTTGTCATTTAAATAGTTTCTTAAATACCAAATGCCATTTATTTTGCTGAGCCTTGATTGAGCAGACCAGCATTTCTCAATGGTGCACATTAGTTTCAAGCCATGGTCATATCATATAACTTGACTATCAGGTAATTATGAATATATAGTGATCTCACAAATTGCTGGGGGAAAAAAACCTCAAAAAACAAGGTTGTAAAGAACAAGTGTTAGCGAGGATGTGGAAAAAAGAGAACCATCATATACTGTTAGTAGAATTGCAAATTGGTACAGTCAGTTTGGAAAATAGTCTGGAGGTTCCTCAAAGAATTAAAAACAGATCTACCTTTTGACCCAGCAATAGCACTTCTGGGCATTTATCCAAAAACAAAAACAAAATAATAATTCATAATAATTCATGTACACTGCTATGTTCATGGCAGCACAATTTATAATAGCCAAGATATGGAAGCAACCTAAATGCCCACCAACAAACAATTGGATAAACAAGTTATGGTTCAGATATACAATGGAATATTACTCAGCCCTAAAAAAATGAAGTCCTATCATTTGCGATGACATGAATGGACCTAGAGGTTATGATGCTGAGTGAAATAAGTCAGACAAAGATAAATACCATATGATTTCACTTATATGTGGAATCTAAGGAACAAAAAGAACTAATCGAAAACAGACTCACAAATATAGAGGACGATCTGGTGATGGCCAGAGGGGAGGGGGCTGGAAGGCTGGGAGAAAGTGGTGAAGGGTTAAAGCAGTACAAATTAGTAGTTGATAGATGGTCACAGGGATGGAGATCACAGTATAGGGAAAGCAGTCAGCAGTAATGTAATGACTATGTATAGAGCCAGAGGGAAGATAGAGTGATCAGGGGGATTGGTTCATAAACTATATAAATGTCTAACCAATGTACTGTATACTTGAAACTAATAAAATAAAATTTTAAAAATTAAATTATGTAAACTTAAAATTAAGTTATATGATTATAATAAATACTCGAAGTTATCAAAAAAAAATGGTTGAGGTTTTGAAGGATCTTTCTGCCAACTTAAAAATATAAATGTTTCAACAGATAAGAGGGTCAAAGTCTGTGTATAGGATTGAAGTCATTCAGTTACATATAAAAGTTTAAATCACATATGTAAAATAGTAAGTTGATATTGTGATATTGCCTTTTTTTCCATTTTTGCATTTTACGAAGCAAATTTATTTAAACTCTTGAGTCTTTCAATATTTCAGTCATCCCAAGAGGTACTTCTTAAAGCATCTAAACAGTTGCCTTTATTTACCTATAATCTTTTTTAACCCATGTATGGCACTGTCACTGGACATTTTTAATACCAAGCCATAATTACATAATTATATAAATTCAGGGTTTTTTCAAATTTGTGCTTTAGGTTTAGATTAATAATCTCTTTGACATATTCACTAAATTTATATATTGCTTTTTTAATCATTGCTTATTTACATACATACCTAAAACTTACATAGGAAGGTCATACCCTTCCTATGCACCAATAAGGGTCTAATGCAGAGAACAGAATCTGTTCTGGCTAGCTTAAGCAAGAGATTTAAAGCATGTTATCGCATAACTTCCAGAATCATTGATGTGGGGTATAGGGGGAAGGTTTGACAAGAAACAGATTCTAGGTTGAGTTTCCAGGAGTAATTCAAAAGCCACAATAGAGAACTGGCCAGAGAACAAGAAGCCACAAGCCAAATCTGGTTCTGCCAATATACCATGCAACACTGTGCCACACTGTTATAATCAGGAAGCTGTCAGCTGAGATGCTGCTGCTGCATATCACCTCTGCTACCATCCACAAACCATCCTGCTACCCAAATCTGGAACTACTTGAAGAGCAAATAGAAAAATGGAGTACTGATGATAACAGAATGTAATACAATGAATTGTTTTTAAAAAATAATTCATGAGGTCCATGGTGATACCCAAAAGGGAGAGAGAGATTTTCCTTACAGAAGAATGTCAACTAATAAATATAGAAAAAATAATAGGATTAGAAAATGACCATTTGCAACCTGTGATGTAATTATCAATGCAGACAATGGACACTAAAACTATAGGGGGAATAGTATATTCACATGGCCTCGAAGTATCACTACACAGACTTACTACTTATAAAGGGGTAAATGAAGGGATATGGGGACACCTCCTAACTGGCGTGATCACTGAGTGACCACACTGAGCAATATGTTGCATGCCTCCTGGTATGATGCGAAAAGAGACACACAATCTCACTCATGTAGTATTTTTGCCAAAAATGTTTCCCTAAAAGAAATCAAGAGAAAATAATCAGACAAGTGCAGAATATGATACATTCTACAGGCCAACTGTCCTGATCTCTTTAAAAATCCAATATAATGAAGAAAAAAGGGAGGGGCAACTATTCTATACTAAATGAGACTAAAGACATAGCAATTCAATATAATGCATGATCCTTGACTGGATCCTAGATTGAAAAAATAGTTATACAAAAACACTTGGAGGGAAATTGAATAAAAATGACACATCGGAATTAGTGTTAATTTTCTAAGGTATGATCATGGTATTGTGGTCATATAGGGGAAATGTCATTATTCTCAAGAGATGCATGCTAAACGTAAAGTGTCACAATATCTGCAACTTTCTAATGTTAACAATTACTAACTAAATCTAAGGGAAGGGTATGTAGGTATTAACCACATTTTCCTTTCAACTTTCCTGTAAATTTGAAAATTTTCAACTAAAATGTAGGGGGTTGAGACTTGAATGTGGTCTAAACGCTTGGTTTTTTTGTCCCCACCCCACCCCACCCTCCCACCTCCACTTCACAATCTTGAATGGCGAAGCATTCCCCAGGTCTTTGTAGATTACCTTGGTTTCAAATGCCTTCTACTCTGACCCTCTGGAAGCACTAGCACCTGAACTCCAAGCAAGCCTTGTTCCCATTGGTGGAAAATGTGTAGGGTTTTCCTCTTCACAGCCGTATCAGAGCATTTTTCTGCTTCAGCACCTCACATTTGTCATTTTCTCATGAATGTATGCAGCTTTCGGAATCTGTCATTGCCTCTTTGTGACTTACTCTCCCATTCTCTAGAGAAAAAGATACCATATGACTTGTTCATTGCTGTATAGCAAGAAGGGGACAGACCTCGAGTCCTCTGCTCAGATCATAAGTGGATTCCAGTAGTGGCTTCTGAAGTTTGTAACAGATTCCAAGGTGTGTTGAGAATGTCACTGGGATAAAAATTGGTAATCTCCTTGGAAAAGTCACTCCTCCTCTCAAGGCTTTAATTTCTTTATTAGTTAAAGGGAGTGATTAGAATAAATGTTTTTAAAGTTCCTTTCAAGCTCTAAAAGTTTAAGCTTCAAGTCCTTGCTTCTGAAACATATCTGCCACCATGGCTCAGAAGGCAAAGCCAGGAGTAAACCCTCCTTGAGAACAGTCCTCAAATTCTTGCCTGTTCTCATGGTGAATGAAGTAGCATCCTCAGCTCTTCTCGCAGGAAAACCAAAACATTTTTAAGACCTAACCCATCTCCACATCTGGCCTATACTTATCTTCCTTCTGGAAACAAATGTGTCTGTTGGCAACTTGTAAAGCTTCAGAAGGAAAATTAATTCCATATGTACTTAGTATGCTATATAAAGAGAGCATCAAAGGAGGACACTCAGTGCAGAATACAGTTATCTGCTTCCTTTATTCTCTAAAGCTGAACATTGTCTGTTAGCTATAGGACCCCTTGGAAAATTCTGACGGGGCAAAAGAAAAGAAAATGATGGAAGATCTGTGCAGAAATTGTAAAGGAAATCAGTAAATTTTCATCCAGGGTGTAACCAGGGCAGATAAAGAATGAAAAGTATAAGAGATTAGCAATAAGTGGAGAAGAAAAAACATGTTAGAAAATCACATACTGGAGACTGCTTCATTTCCACATTCCGTTCAACACTCTTTTGCTTCAATGGCATCTTCTATCTTTTTATTTTTATAATAAATAATGATGCAAAAATATTTAAACTATATCTTTCCCTGGTTAACCATTCAAGCCAAGCAGTGGTCCACAAAACTGTGACAGTCAGTCTGCAGAGTCAAAAACTAACAGTATTCTTATGATTAACTAAGTAGAGTTCAGACTTTATTAGCATGAAACCCAGAAGTGGACCCTCTCTCCCTCTAGGGGACAAAGGCCAAATCAAGCCCTCCTGTCTTTTGGGTGGCATATGTAAGAATGTATTTAAAGAAAGGAAAAAGAAAAGAAAGATTTCCTTTGAAAGGAAAGAACCCAGTAGTCAGGGAATTCTGACCTCCATAACTAAGAACTAAGGTAATTCATGGTGCTCTTTTTGCCATATTTTCTTAGTTAAATTAGATTAATCATTCATGGCTTATTCAACAAATTTGCTGTGGTCAGGGTATTTGTATTAAAAAAAAAAAAAAAGTTTGGGTGCATCAGAGAGCTAAATAGAGGTCTGTCAGGGAAATATCTCACAGAAGTCAAACAAAAACACATTTCTCTTGAATACTAACTGTTAGCTATATTCATGTAAATTGTTTGTTTGTTCTTTTACCATCTATTTCTTTCATTCAAATATAAAGCCCATAAAAGTGGGGACCACTTATGTTTTTCACCTTGAATCCCCAGCACATATTACAAATGGAATAAGTAGTTAAGAAAGGAAGATATATATCTATAGATATAGATATTTATATCTATATCTATAACATTTGTAATCAGAGGGGAAAAAAACATGCTACGGTTCTCCATTAATTCACATCTTTCTTTATAAATCTCAGTAGATTTTTTCATTTTCTTTACATAGATCCCACAGCACATTTCTCATTATGGTTATTCCTGGGTATTTTGTGAATTTCATTTTTTAAAATGCAATCTCCCTCTCTCTCCCTCTCTCAATATATTTTAAGGCCCATCAATGCTGGCCTGTGGGAAAGCTTTTGATTTGAGTATATCTATCCTGCTTGCAGCCAACACAATAAACTCTCTTATTAAATCCAATAGTTGGGGCTTCAATTTGCTTGATTTGCTTAGTAAGCTAAGTACAAAATCATATCATTTGCAAATAACAAAATTTTGTGTTTTACTTTCTAATGACCTAAATCTTATTTCAGTTTCATATTTAAAAGCACTAGCTACAAACTGGGAAAGACATCAAATGATTGGTAATGGCGGGTATTCTGTAATCCATTCATGATTCTAACAAGAAGGCCTCTGGTGTTTCCTCATTCTGATTTTCACAACTGGAGCCCAGCAACCTCTTGTGTGTTCACTTCCTTTCACTTTATTCTTATTACAGACCATTTAAAATAATCCTAATGTAATGATGTGAGGCTTAATAACACTAGAGTGGTTAGCTCTCAAAGAAGTTTTTTTTCTGTCCTTAAACCACAATGTGAAAACATTCCTTTGCCTCTGTTAAACACATGCACATATACACACACAGACACACACCCCGAATACTGCAAATCCAACCCATGCTGCCCCTGGGATTTGGGACTGTGGAGGGTGGTGGAGCAATGCTGATGCCTCAAAGGCTCAAGCACATCGCAGCACTTGTGGCCAGGGCAGTGCCTGCAGCTCTGAGAACATCAAGAGCGAGAGCACCATTGTCATAAACATGCACATTCCATGGTGAGTCCATTTATTTATTTAAATAAATGGATAGTAGCTGTGTGTCCTAACCAGCATTAGAAGTGAAGAGCGTATTGAAATCATATATAAAGAATTACTTCCGCTCCTGCTCCAGACAATAGCTCTGGTAAATTCTGGCTCTTTTCCTTTGTCCACCCACCCATGCCTGCTTAAGCAAATTCTTTTTCCATCCCCTCTACTTGATTCAAAGCAGACGGAGACTGGAAACCATTTTGGAGCTTGTGAAGAGTCTCTGCCTTTCTATGGTCTCAGACCTTTTCGGCCTCCTGTACACATCTCCTTTTCCGAACCAAGTTCTCCACTGGCTGCCTCCATGTGATAAAGACCATGGTCACAAATACAGGGGCATACATCATCAGGAGCAATAGCAGCAGGCCCTAAATGTGCGGACCTAATACACCTCCTGAGCAAGGAGAATCTTCTCCAGAGAATCACATCCTCCCCAGCCCACTGTCCAAGCTTTGTGTTGTCAAAACAGGAGAAGATTGATGTCATCTCCACTGACCTGGGAACCCAAGACTACTCCTAAGACTTTTCTTGGGTTTTCTCAACTAAGATAGCAGAGAAGCATTAAGAAGAGGAAAACTGGGAGGCAGGTGACAACAGCAGTTATATTTCCCCTTCAACCAGCCTTTGGCACTGGCTCTACTGCCACCACCACCCCCAACCCATGTTCAAGTAACTCAGAGCCTTCCTTCCTTCTCCTTAGCCTACTCCATATCTGAAGACACCTTGGTCTAGTGAGGGGAGGCAAGAGTACATATATGTGTCCATGTTAGTGCTCATGGATTGGGGGCAGAAAAGAGGCTGTCTTTGTTTCCCACATCCACCCCCACCCCAGGCTCCCTCCCTGCTTCTCTCACTTCTCAATGAAAATCTATAGCAAATGGTCTAGACTAAGCTATATTCCAGAGCCAATGCTAACCCCAACTTTTCTAATGTCTGTCCTAAATTCTATGTTTCAGTCCCTGGTTAGTTTCATGCCAGTCAACAGCCCTGATCAGTGCCTATCCCTAATGCCCAGCCCACAATCCAAGCCCTGGTCTTACTACACTAATAAATAATACTTGTAGCTAACACTTATAAGCTAACCCACAAACACACAGACACACACACACACACACACACACACACACACACACACACACATTTAATCTTTATAGCAATCCTCTGAAATAGGTACTATTATCATCCCCTTTTACAGATGAGAAAAAAGACTCCAAAGATTAGGTGACTTGCCCAAGGTCACATAGTTTATAAACAGCAGAGCTGAGATTTGAATCCTGGATCTGCAATCCTAACCTCTTAGCTGAGGTTAGAACTGTACGAACACTGGAAGTTTCAGCCCCCTATACCCCACCAAGCCTCAACCCTATCCCCATACTCTCCAGATCTGATAACAGTCTGAACCCCCCAGTCTGCCACCCAGAGTTAGAGGGCAGAGTCTGCGCAGCCTGCCCCATTAGAGGCTCTCCTGGCACACCCTTTCCTCTCCCATGGACAACAGAGCCCAAGTCAATGAGGGGTCAATACTGAGGCAGGCCAAGGTAGTCAGCTCATGGAAGCCTTAAGGAGAGTGGGCATCAAAGCACCCCAGCTGCTGATTCAAATGAGTTCTAGATACCCAGGATGCAGTATAGCACCCCAGGCCCACCTACCAAGGCTGCAGAGGATGCTGCTCCAATCATTTCTGTGTCTGGAAATGCCTGTGAAATCCAAGGAGTGGGTAGCGGAAGAAGCCAGCCACGGGAAGCACAGAAGTTCTGAGGGTAGAAGGGTCCACAGGAAAGAGGTCTGGGCAGAGGACACTTCACTTCCCTTGCAAGAAGCAATAGTGGAAACCACACATTCCCATTCTAGCGGAACCCCGGGCTTGACTTCTCTGAGCTGTGTGCCAGCAACTCCAGACTGCTGTTCCACAACTTTTTAGACTAATTCTGCTCTCCCATTTTATGTGGCTTTCCCAGCAAACAGGCCTAATTTTACTCTCAAACTGACTCAGCATCTCTCAGCTCCATCCTGTCCCTATCCCGATCCCCATGCTTCTAGCACTTCCTAAGGCATTCATCACTGTCAAATATTATTAACAACCAGATGTACAATTCGTTTAGAATTTATAGGAACCAAAATAGTTCTTACATTTGTAAGTTCATTTAGTTCTTTGAGATAGGTATTCCACTCATTTTACAGATGGAGAAACTAAATCCTAAATTCCATTGCCTCAGGGTAAGCCATTGATGAAAATGTTTTAAGAGGGTCAGTATGAGACAAATCCTTGCACAATGCTTTTATTGAGATCAAGATAACATCACTATTGATATCAAGATAACTTTGCTTTTGGAAATGCTGGTCAAGAAAACAAAACAAAACTTACCCACTGGTTTCTCTGGCCTTTGAGCCACCAGTTTGATGCTTGAGTTAAATAACTCAGATCATCCTGTCAATGGGGGTCCATGCTCTTAACGGCTAGGCTATTCCACTTCTCTATTATTCCCTTTGTTCCTTGTTAGTCCACCAGACTTCAGCTGAGTTGTATGGGAAAGAAGACAAAGAACCAGTATCAAAAAATCCCAATGTGACTCAGAGATAAATTCCCACCAACCTACATCACAATCCAAACAACTCAGATACAAGAGAGGAACCTGTAGTTCAAAATTTATGCATGGTATGGTAGACAGAACCCTACCTAATTGTTTCAATCCCATTTCCAAACATTTCCAAAGAAAAGCAAAACTTGCTTAAAAAATAAGAAAAGGCAAAGATGCCTGCCATCAGAGTCATTTCGTGTCTATTTCATTATCTCATTAAGACAATGCTTTCTAGCCAGTCAGAGGACAGGCAGAAGGAGAAAATAACAACAAAGAACATGTATGAAACAGAATCTAGGGAAGCGGCCTCTAATCTAGGGCCATGGAATCTTTAATCAGTTTTAAGGGGGTCCATGCAAATCCTGGAGGCTTATTCAAAATTTTGCGAGTATGTGAATTTTTCTGAAAAGAAGGTTCCTAGCTACCATCAAGAGCCCCCCAGGGAGAAAAAAAAAAAAACAACTTATAGTAGAAATATCTTCTATAATCCGACAGTATTTTCTGAAACCAAACTACCTCTCCTTCCTGAAAATAATGAGCTCTCCCCTACTGGCACCATGGAGGAGCTGTGGGTCCCAGGAACTTGGTGACAGCAGGCTTGGCACCCCACCTGGTAGTTCCTATCATTCCTGTGCCCACCTCATGATGCTGGACCCCTCCCCAATGAAAAGCCAAATATGATCCCATAGGACCCTAATTAAGCTAAACCAGGAGCATTCAAAAGATCTGAAAGGGATGGAGCATGAAAAATAAACATCCAGTTCCCCAAGAAAACACAGCTCAAGTAGCCTTTGGAATCCCTCAGGGAAGCAGATGAGGTTTCTGAAGTTTAGGGAGGAAAAGCATATTACTTGGGCTGGGCATGCAGGTGTAAAAAGCAGATCAGAGGCAGGAACAGATTAAAGCGACAGAAATTCTGGGAAGGAACAGATGGACTGGTCCAGAGCCAGGAAGGAAATAAAAGGCAAGATAAAGGCCATATCATCAAGTATCATTGAGTGGGGAGGTTTGAACTTTTGTATGAAAGATGTCAGACTTCTGTGAGGAAAGAGACCACATGACTAGGCTCTAAAGGAGGAGAAGATTAAGAAGTATGGTTTAAATGAATAGAAAACAGAAGAGAGATATGATTACTGAGAAGAGAAATTGGCCAGTACAAGGAGTGTCAGGTATTAATTTTGAAGGTACAAGTAGATAAATGGACTAGTCAGCAAGGGGCATATAAGACCAGATGCAGGGGTGGATAAATGGGCTGACTTGGGTCAGAGAAGATGGCGGGATCTTCCACTACATTTCTGTAGCCTGCCTGTCTGCCCTCAACTCTAGTAACAGACTACTGATATAGAATTATAAGTACATGTGATGGTCCCAACATCCATCTCTACCCATATCTGATCTGAGCAACCTTATTGAGAGTAGCCAGGATTAAAGAAAAATATAAATTAAAGTATAGGAAAGTTGGAAAATGACCAATAGTCTCCTAGTCAGTTCTGGAACAAGTTCTACATCCTGAACCTGATGTTCGTTCTATTCTTTGATTTGTTGATGTTGTAGGAAATTATGAAATTTTTAACATCCTAATGACTGGTTAAACAGATTACAGTTTATCTATACTCCAGAATACTACACTGCTGCTTAAAAGAATGAACTCCATCCAGATGTGCTAACACAAACAAATGTCCAAGATTCCTTGCTGGGTTTGGAAAAAAAAAAAAAAGTTGGAGATCACATATACAACATGATTCCACTTGTTAAAAAATTATACAAATAAATATGTACTGTATATTTGTGCTTGACAGCCATGTACTCATCCAAAAAATATTTATTGAGCACCTTCTGTGTACCAGCACTACACAAAAACCCTGCCTATACAGAACTGACATTCCAGTGCAGGAGACAGATAATAAACAAGAGAAATAAACAAAAAGTATGTGCACAATGTAAAAAGCGCTAAAGATAAAAAGAAATCAAAGAAGGGGGATAAAAGTGTGGGGCAGGTGAAATTTTCAATAGCACCATCCTCTCAGAGGTATATTTGAGCAAAAAAGAGAAGTAACAGGATAGTTAGGCTGCTATCAGGAAGAACCTGGGAAATACTAGAAGCAAAGGCTCTAAGGCAGGAGTAGGCCTGGAGGGTTCCAGCTCGTGGAGAGGAGGGAGGGAGCAAAGAGGCAAGCAAGAGTTAAAGTTAAGGGGTAATAGGGCATTCGGACCATGTGAGAACACTGCTTTTACTCTAAGTGAGATGGATAAACCTGTAAAAAAAATTTTTAAAGCCTCTAGAAAGATATTAATAGTGGTTAAGTAACTAAATTAAGAATAGGAATAAAAATGCTTTTAATTTTCACATTATAAACTTTAATGCAGGTTTTAAATTTTATTTTGATTATCTATGCCATTTATTAATTTTTAAACATTTGAAACTCATGATTTCTGTTTTTTAATGTTAAAAATTATCATTCTAATAAATATATAAATGTGTTTTCTTAGATTCTGTATTTGTCTATCTGGCATTCATTCATCTCAGGCCACTTATATTAACCATATTTTCTTATTTTCCATATTTTTGATACTCTGGCATTTGGGCGCCTTACTGACCCAGGGAGAGTGCCCCTCCCAGAGCTTGCTGATTCCTAAAGTTAAGAACAACTTGCCTAAAAGCATGTTTTTCATATCTTAATCAACCAATTCCCCAGCCTACACCCTCAACTAGCTTCTTATCTAACTCTCACACATCCAAGCCAATATTTTCCTGATCTTAAATCAAACCCAGGGCCAGGTATCAGGCAACCAGGGAAAGCCCCTATTCCCCAGGCCCAATGTAATTATTCCAACTAGCCAATTCTAAACTGTCTACTCTGCCAGGCCCAATGTAATTATTCCAACTAGCCAATTCTAAACTGTCTACTCTGCCCTGCCTCCCCTTCCCCTCCAACCCCCTCCTGCCCGCCCCCCAAAAAAACCAATTAGGACTCTGGTCTAATGATGTCCCCTCCCTTCTATCTGCCACCTCCTAACCATCCTGGTGCTTCCTCTGGGGTCTCGTGTGACTGGTGTAAAATCGTCATTCAATGGCATTGACCTCTCTGTGCCCTTGCTCACTAATACCTCTATAAATTAAATCCTCGGTAAAATACAGAGCTACACACTTGTACCTATGTCTTTAAAAATTCCAGAGATTTCTATGTAGAGGAAGAGCCACTATTTTTTTTATTTTGTTTTTTATTTTAACTGTTGAATTAACTCATTCTCCAGCTCATTCAGACCTCAGCCTATGTCCTTGAGAAGTGAGAAACGACCATTGAAAACCACAAAGTGACAAAACTGCAGATCTTAAAGTTGTTCTAGTGATTTAGCTGAACAGACTATATGTGCCCTAGTTAAAAAATAAGGAGTAAAAACCACATCTTTCTCCTGCCACTCTCAACTGCCATAGGTAGGAAGGCCTTGGAAAGAGAAAGCCAAAGGGTACATGCAAGTAGTTTTGAATTTGAGGAAATGTGTAAAAAAAAAGCCAGGATAGGGGATTCAGCTAGACCTGAAGAGGGATGGATCACAGAAGATCACCTACTACAGCCCTCAATTTTTTGTAGAAAAGGGATTGAGATGCTTTATAAAAAGTTTTTATAAAAAAAGAAAGATTTGAAGAAGTCATTAGTGACCCAAGAGAAGCTAAAAGTTGAACCAAATGTAATTCAGAGAAGGTATATGAATGGGTAATATAGAAGTGTTTGTTGACTGCCTTCAGCTTTTGAAAGAACAGCCATAAAATGCGTTATAGGTTTGCACTGAAGCAGGGTACTGCGAACTTCTATAAAGGGCCAGACAGTATTTACAAGCCATACTGTAACTGCACGTCAACTTAATTTTTCCATGGTAGCATAAAAGCAGCCATGAACACTATATAAATAAATATGTCTATGTTACCAGAGAACTTTACTCATGAGCAATAAAATTTGAATTTCACATAATCTTCATATGCTACAAAATATTATTCATCTTTAGATTGTTTTCAACCATCTGAAAAATGTAAAAACCATTCTTAGTTCCTGGGCTATAGTTTGCCAACCTCTGCCTTAAGTAATAGAATTTAGAAGGAATTTAAAGATCTTAGAAGAAAAAATGTTGGGCTTTGGTTCTTGTGCTGAAGATACCTGTTGGTATGGGAAATCTTGCAAAACTCCTTGACAAGGGGCTCCTACACTTTAATTCTGAGTCTCCTATGGTGTATCCAATCCTTGTTCTCCCTCTAACCAAAAGAGTCCCAACTCTCTTTTCTCAAGTTGCTATGGGTTCCTAGACTGTGTTAGGCCAATGTTACATCTCTGACCTAAAGGAAACATGAGATGGGCTTATTTATGAGCCATAAAAGCATTTCTTAGATTTAGGATCTGGAAAAGGCCTTAAAATAATGAGATTCAACTTCTATATGTTATAACTAAAGAAACAGAGGTTCAGAGAGGGTAAATGACTTGCTCAAGGTCACCCAGCTTCTTGGAAGCAGACTGGACACTAGAAGCCACATTTCCAACTTCCACATTTTCATGTTTTTATTCCACTACTTCATTTGCACTTTCAGGAAAAATTAAGAAGCTTATTATGGAATTTGGCAGGGAAAAAGGTGGAAATGAAGATATCGTAAACAGTTTTTAAAAAGTAAATAGAACATAATTAATATGCCATTACCACACCCACAGAATTTTTTTGTATTGCCAGTCCCAAACTTGAGACAAGGAGGAAAATTATGGCACTCAGGGAGAGAGGGGAGCTGAGAATTATTTGCAAGGTCCTCAAACACACTCCTCTAAGTATTGTCTGCACACTAATAATAATAATGTCTTCCACACATAAATATTCTAGAGCAGTTCTCGAGTGCGGTCTAGGAACCCACACGGATCCCAAGACCCTGTTACATGCTTCATGAGGTCAAAACTATTTTCATACTAACACTAAGACTTTTTTGCCTTTTTCAATCTCAACCTCTCAAACATGTATAGCAAAGTTTCCAGAGGTTATATGATCAGTAATATTGTACCAGCTTAAAAATTGAAGCAAATAAAAGAGTCCAGCTAGCTTCTATCAAGCAAGACATTATAGAGATTTGCAAAAATATAAGACAATATCACCTTTCTCACTAATTTTTTTGTTTTAGAAAGTGTCCTTTTTCTGACAAGTATATTATTAGTGTTAACATCAAATGGAATTTTTTTAAATGAATATTTTTAATTTTTGTTTTAATTTCTAATACAGTAAATAGTAATAAATACACAAGTAGCTTTCATTTTACTGATTCCTCAATAAGAGTATAAATGTGTCCTGACCAAAAAGTTTGAGAACCCACTGGTCTACAATTCTTCAGCTGTTTTGTTCACACACACACGTAATTTGAAAGTATTACTGGATTTATAGTAGCCTGTGTCATTGTGTATTTTCTTAATCAAAGGATACTAAAAGTACTACTATTATTACAATGGCTTTTATCACCACTAAAATAAAATTGCATCAACACAGGAATAATAAAATATCTAAGATAAGAAAACTACTGGACATAATCCTGCTTACCCAACAAATCAATGGCAAGAAAATAAGGTGAAAAGAAATAGAAGAGACCTAGAAGACATAGAAACCAAAATGCAATATGTCAACCTCATGAGACCCTGATTCTAACAAAGCAAATCACTTATGAGACAGTTGGTGAATTTGGATACTGAGAATATGTTCAATGACATTTAGGTGTGCTAACAGTACTGTAGTTGTGTTTTTAAAAAGAATACTTATCAGAGGGGGGCGAGTAGACAGGGTAAAGGGGGTGGAATATGTGGTGACATAAAGAAATCTAACTATGGGAGGTGAACACACAGTGTAAATATATATATGCCTTACCGCTAAAGTGTACAGCTGAAATTTATTGGATTCTGTTAACCAATGTCACCATAAAAAATAAACAAACAAATAAAAAAGAATACTTACCTTTTAGGAAAACCTGCTGAAAGATGTGTAGATGAAAACATTTCCTGTCCATGATTTCCTTCAAAACAATCCCTGGAGAGTAGGAACGGGAAGCAGAGGGCAGTGAGGCTGGGTGCATGAGGCCTGGGCTCCAGGTGGGTGAGAACGCTGGCATCATGCAGAGCTGCCATGGGCCTCCTGAGCTGGGCTGCAAGCGGCCTGGAGCCGGGCGCCCACCGCATGAGCAGGTAGACCAACCAGCAAGCAGCCCCACGCTGCCAAGGGCACCGTTGTCGACGCCAGTGATGGGAAATTCATGCCAGTCAAGGAAACCGTCCCGGGCTGGTGGACCTGGCCCACTTTAGGCTCTAGCCTCCGTAAACTACGTCGCGCCCGCGGGCAGAGACACACTCCTGACAGCCTGACAGCCCAACAGCCCTTTCGAGAAGCAGCACACCTGCTATCCAAGACGTCAATGACATGACCATGAGCACCTGAGAAAATGTGGTTTTTGAGCCCACCCACGAAGGCAATTTTTCCAGCTGTACCCCCAAGAATTTACCGTTAAGAGTAGGAATGGTGGCCACTGGGTGTGCCTGAGAGCTGAGGACTGCACCCAACAATCAGTCAGGGCGGGAGAGGCAGGTGAGAGAGTGGAAAGGTGTTTTCCTTATTTTGTTTCTGTTAAAGACCTTAACTACCAAAAAAAAAAAAAAAATCCGGTGGGAAGGAGAGAGGTGTAAACAAGATTGGCCATGAATTGATAATTATTGAGATGTATCCATGGAATACCATTCTTTCTACTTTTGTGTATGTTTAGAAAAGTCCATGATAAGAAAAATTTTAATTGCTCATTATGCTAAAAAAGTGGGAAAATACTTCCCTAACTCATTCTTGATTTAGCCATTTGCAAATTAACAAGCCATATAATTTGAGGCATCTAAATGAGGGAATTTATATGAGGCCCTCCCTTGTAACCAGAACATCAGATGAGAAGAGAAGAATACACTCTGAGCAAAAATCATACCCCAGGAGTGATTACAGCTTGGAGGAAAACAGGTATTAAAAAAGCCACCCTCAATAGAGCCTCTCACTTTGAGGTGAACGCAGGCATCTGTGAAAAAAACTTTGGGTCTTGCCCTGCCTACTCCAAGACATCCACCTGAGTATTCACCAGTCTTACCAGTCTGTAAGTATATTAGTCTCCCCTGGGGAGCCACAATGTTATTATGGGTAACCAGAAGCACCTAGACTGGGAACAATAATGAAGGTGGACCTCTTAAGCCTGAGTCCACTTATATTAATTTTACAGTGATCTCAGGACAGTTTTTAATGACAAAAATTAACATGTATACTGAAAAGCTATATATTTTACTTTTTATTTCTCTATATTGGCCATATGTTTTTAAATCTTTTGCTAGAATGGATTGATATGTGTATTTACATATTGGAATATTAAACATCAGCCAACATGAGTAAATTATAGCTACACATACACATGGATGCATCTTATAGAATTGAGCAAAAAAGACATACAAGAGAATACATTCTGCAAGGTTAAAGAAAAATAACAATTTAATCTCTTGGTATTTTGAGACCAAAGATTGAGTGCTCAGTGGGAAAAGAAAAATTACTGCCAAGCTAAGGAACCTAATCCAGCACAGTCTAAACTTTGGGAGATGAAATTGGGGGAGGTGGGCAGCAAGAAATGAGTTGGGTCATTTAAAGCCAAAAAGACCAAGAACTTTCTTGGACTAATATCTGGAAAATTAAACCTTATAGTATTGCTAATTGGCTGTGGATATGCAACCTTGCCAGCTAAGTAAACGGCCTGGGCTGGCGGTGGGAGATGACTGCACATATGAGGTTACAGCTCCAGCTTCAGAATTATGGTACATATGCAGCTCTGTTGCATATGTGATGTACCCCTGTAGAAATTGTGCTACCCAGCCAGGTTTGCACTGCTGTCAGCAGGCTAGGTAGCCAAGTCAGTGTTTGTTAGTCTTATTCCATCTGTGTATAAAGTTCAAAACCAGGAAAAGCTTTAAAAAGCAAGGAAGTGATTACCATAAAAATCAGGATAATGGTTACCTGAGTGGAAGGGAGAGGTTGAGAAGGGAGGTGACCAGGATAGGGCGTGGGAAGAGGTTCTGGGGGTAACTGCAGTGTTCTATTTCTTGATATGAATGGTGTTTTCATGTTTTTTATTAATTATATTTATTTTATAATTATTCATCATACTTTGTGTTTTATGCACTTCTCTCTGTTACTTTCACAATTAAAGGTTCAAAATAAACAAATCAACTTAACTTTATATAACTACAGAAGTCCCTCTGAAACAGTTAGATTTGTAGTACGTGTATTAATACAGTTAATTTTTGCACTAAGATATCAATAGAAAATTGAAGCCGTCTCTTTCTGAATTGGCAAATTCTCATATGTCAAGTTCTCCCGGCTGTTGATTTAAATACAAATAAGCTGAAGAATAAGTATGTTTAACACACTATTCCAAAATGGTGACATTGGGTTCTAAAGTCTCCCCAAAACATTCTAAAAATGACTCAAAAAAGTATTATATTATAACTAATGTTTAATTTGTATCCTCTCCATTTTGGTAAGCCTTATATCAATTGCACTAAAGTTTCCAGACCATGAGAAGCAATATGAAAGAATTGCCACATTCTCAGAACTCTAGAAAACCACTGTTCTGGAGATCATACTCTAAAAGGTGGCTCACCAAAACTTCAGTATGCAAATGTATGTTTTAAAATTAAGCTTCATTAAAATGCACTTACCAGTTTAAGTAGAGGCTGATTTTGCAACCACATTTGGAATTTAGATTCTTACTATTTTAAAACAAATACTGTGCAAACATGAAAATTAAGTAAGCAAATGATTCTTTGCCCTCCTACAATGCTTTTCACTTGAAACAATTGATGGGCTCTGAAATACAAATCCTCAATATATCCCAGTGAGGAAATGGAGACCCTTGGCTTTGGATATACACTTTAACCAAGTCAAGAGCAGAGTGCCCTGATCTCATGAGGAGTACAGGAAAACCTTACAAAAGCCCTCTGCAGCTCATCCCAGAAGCCCTTCCCAGACCCAAACAGGCCTCTGCATTCTCCTGCCCTTGCCTGCCAACCCCTTTAGACACTCATTTTACAGTGAAGAAAATCAAACCTGAGAGAACTTGTAAAATCTGCCTAAGGTCACACAGCTAAAAGAGTAAAACCCAATAAAGTCATTGTTTAGGGTAATCAACTTTCCTGCCTCTCTAAAGACTTGGTGTCTTAGACTCTGCTTCACTCAGTAGTAGTTCAGAGTTAAGGCTTCAGGTCAGATAGTCCTAGTTGGAGTTTCAGACCCATCATTTTCAAGTTGTGTGAACTCAGATGGATTACTTACCTCTCTGGCTTCAATTACCCATCAGCAGTCCCCAACCTTTTTGGCACCAGGGACCAGTGCTCCTATGAGAAACTAATGCCTGATGATCTTAGGTGAAGCTGAGGCAGTGATGCTAGTGCTGGGGAATGGCTGCAAATATGGATGAAGCTTAGCTTGCTCACCAGCCACTCACCTCTTGCTTTGCGGCCCGGTTCCTAATAGGCCACAGACCTTAACTGGTCTGCAACCCAGGGGTTGGGGACCTCTGATCCAAGTCAAAGCTCAATGAATGGTAGCTACTATTACCATTTCTTCTTCAAATGCTAATCTCTAGGCCTCTGAGAACTTCTTTTGCCTGAAGAATCACCTGGGGGAACTTGTTAAAAGCAGATCTCTCCTGTTCTGCCCTGGGATCTTCTGAGCCAGGTCCAGGAACCACCATTTTAATGTTTTAACAAGAGTCCTAGAGATTCTGAGGCAGAGAGGCAAGCTTTGGCAGATATCCTCTTTTTACACCTTTGGAAAAAAAAAAAAAAAAAAAAAGAGCTCACCAGATCTGTAAATACATTTGTTTCTCTCAGGGAAACTCTGGCTCTAAGATTTGAGGTCTTCTTTGCAATGACATGCATGGAACTCAAGATAATCATGCTAAGTGAAATAAGCCAGACAGAAAAAGTTGAAAATCACATGATATCACTTATATGCGGGATATAAACCTAAAGGCAACAAAGGAACAGGACAAGCAAACAGAGACTCATGAACATGGACTATAGACTAGTGGTTACCAGAGGACAGGAGGTGGAGGAGGAGGGGGGAGGTAGATGGAGTAAAGGGGGTCAAATATAGGGGAGTAGGGGAAGGGTGAAGGGGGTAAAGGGGATCAAATATATGGTAGCTGAAGGAAACTGGACTTTGGGTGGTAAACACAATAGAATATACAGATGTTAAATTATAATGTACACCTAAAAATTATATAATTGTATTAACCAATGTTACCCCAATAAACTGAATTAAAAAAAAAAAAGATTCGAGGTCTTCTAAAACAGATCCTACTCCCTATCTATCTTTTAATTGGTGGCTTTCAAACATTTTTGACCATAATCACAATAAGAAATACATTTTACATAACAGCTATGAACACATACATATTTATATATACATAAGTAAATTTTTCACAGAATAAGCTCCTTACTATGCCCATTGCCATTTTCATCCTTTTTTATAAATCTTTTAATGCTAGGCACAACTTGCTAATTTCGTTTCACAACCCTATAATGATGTGCAACCAATAACTGAGTTGCAATTGATAAAGATCAACATTAAAATGACTCAGATGTTGGAATTAGCACACAAGGACTTTAAAGGAAGTATTATAACTATGTTCAAAGACATAAAAGAAATTATATTTATAATGAATGAACAAATAGAAAATCTAAGCAAAGAAACAAAAGCTATTAAAGTTACCAAACAGAACTGAAAAAATACATATATGAAATAAAAAACTGCCCTTAATGGGCAGATTGAGATGACAGAAGAAAGAATCAGTAAACTAGAAATTATTCAGTTTGAAAAACAAAGAATAACAAATTGAAAAGACTCTCAGAGACATATAGGACAATGTCAAGCAATCTAACATATGTATAACTGGAACCCAAGAAAGACCAAAAAGAGAGATGAGAGAGAGAGAGAGAGAGAGAGAGAGAGAGAACATCAAGAAATAATGGCAAAAAAGTCCTCTAATTTAGTGAGACATATAAATTTAAAGATTAGAGAAGCTCAGCAAAACCCAAGCAGACAAAATAAAAACCACACCTGGGCATACTACAATAGAAATGCTAAAAAATAAAAGATAGGAGAATCCTTAATGCAGCCAGAGAAAAATTACCCATTACCACAATGATACCTTTAATAGCCAACTTCTCAACTGAAACAATGGAGACCAGAAGATATTAATGAAAGATCTTTAAAGTGTCTAAAGAATAGAAAATTTTCAACTCAAAATTTTATATCCAGTGAAAATATCCTTCAAGAATGAAAACAAAATAAAGATGTTTTCAAATTAATGAAAACTAAAAGAATTCATCACCAACAGAACTATACCACAAGAAATGCTAAAGGAAAAAATTCAGGCTAAAGGGGAATGAGACCAGATGAGAACTCAGATCTTTAAGGAGAAATAAAGACCACCACAAATAATAAATATATAGGTAAATATAAAAGACTATTTTCCTCTTAATTTATTTTAAAATATATGACTATTTAAAGCACAATTATAATGAATTATGGTATTTATAACATACATTAATACACATGATAACTATAGCATAAAGCAGGAATTGATAAACTTTTTTTGTGAGGGTCCAAATGGAAAATACTTTAGATTCCATAAGCCATATAGTTTCTGTTGCAACCACTCAACTCTCTGCCATCATAACAGAAAAGCAGCCACAGACAATACTTAAATGAATGAGTGTATATGGCAAAAAAACAAAAGCAGGTTCAGGGCAAGATTTGGCCTAAAAGCCACAGTTTGTTGACCTCTGGCATAAAGAATTGGGGGTAAATAAAACTGTATTGTTGCAAAATTTTTACATTTTATGTGAAGTGGTACCATAACTAAGTACAGTCTAAAAACTTAAGGATATATATTGTAATCCCTAGAGCAACGACTCAAAACAAAAATGCAAAGAATAATAACTAAAAAGCCAATATAAAAAATAAAATGGAATTCTAAAAAAGCATACAATTAACTTAAGAGAAAACAGTGAAGGAGGAACAGAGAAAAAATAACAACACATATACACAAAGAAACAGAAAAACAATAGAAAACAAATAGCAAAATGAAAGACCTAAATTTATATTAAATATAAATGGACCAAACATAACATATATATTAAATATAACATTAAATATAAATGAACCAATTAAATGGCAGAGATTATCAGAATCAATAGAAAAACTCAATTATATGCTTTCTACAAGAGACACACTTATGTCAATTATCAATGTATTGCCTCTCAGCCCCAAATTTACTTTTCATTGCAGGCTGTGTAAAAATGTAGCTGGATTCTTTATTTTCCCCTTTTGCCCTCTGGCACAATATTAAGCTAAGTCAGTGGCAAGTACTGCAGAAACATTACAGAAAGAAAAGATTGTCTTTCCTGGTTTCAGAGTGTTCAGCAGACACCTAGCACTGTCAGCTTCCCTAGTGCCCAGCTCTTAAAGCGCACAGTGGTCAGTGACACCCATTAGCCAGCAGCTTCTCTAGTACCCCCTGGGTCTTTTCATGGCAGAAACCAATTCTAGTAAGACTCCCTCTGCAAGAATAACTTT
Source organism: Eidolon dupreanum (assembly GCA_028627145.1). Classification (NCBI taxonomy): domain Eukaryota; kingdom Metazoa; phylum Chordata; class Mammalia; order Chiroptera; family Pteropodidae; genus Eidolon; species Eidolon dupreanum. The sequence goes on along the minus strand of CM053503.1, from coordinate 123,857,820 downwards.
CCCCAGCACCCTGAAGGGCAAGTTTTTAGCAAATTCTAGAGGGTGGGTTTCCAGCAAGTTCTGTCAGTGCAGCACCACATTGACTTCTCTGCCATTCTGCAAGTCACAGCCCCGCCCACTTCAACAAGGTCTAGCTCACAGCTTTGGCAAGAGAGGGGTAGGGAACATTAAGAAGAGGGAGAATCTCTCCCCTGGGCACCCTATCTCAGCCATAAGGATAGTGGCTGCTACTTAAGTCTGCTATTCTTAAATTCTTTAGAATTTTCTTCACTTCTTACTAGTCAATCCTCCATTATTCCAATCCCTAATTTTACATTTTACTTAATAATTATTTATATTAAACTTTCCTGGTTGAAATTATTGGATACTTTCTTTCTCCTGGATAGACACTCACTGATATGGCACTTGGCACTTTAAATATAGACAGATAGGTTAAAAGGAAAAAATGTAAAATATATGTGTGTGTGTGTGTGTGTATACATATATATACACACATATGTGTGTGTGTGTGTGTGTGTGTGTGTGTATATACACATATATACACCCTGCAAACAATAAACATAAAAAGAGCTAGACTGTCTATATTAGTATCATATAAAGTAGTCTTCAGCAGAGTATTACCAGAGATTTGATGGGACATTTCACAATGATAAAAGATTTAATTAATTAGGAAGACATAAGGCATAAATGTGTTTGTGCCTAATAACAAAACTTCAAGATAGATAAAGAAAAAATTGATAGAATTAAAGCAAAAAATAAGACAATCATTATCAAAGATTTTAGTACCCTTTTCTCACTAATTGTTAGAATGAGTGCAAAAAAAGAATAGGAATTCTCAACAATAATACTCAACCACCTTGACTTAACCGACGTTTTAGAAGAATATACCCAGCAACTACAGAATGCACATTCTTTTCAAGCACACATATTACACTCACAGAAATAGACCACACATGGGCCATCAAATGAGTCTCAATAAATTTCAAAAGATTACTATCCCACAAGGTATGTTCTGTGACCACAATGGAATTAAATTAGAAATGCATGCTGAATTATTTCAACTTTGTCTGAGTTACTCAAGACTCATTATTCTGAATATTAACAATTTACCATAGCCATCAGAATTTAATCACAGTGTGTCAGGACATCCCTTCTGTGTTAATTAGCCTCAATTGCTGCGTTTGGGGGCTATATATCAGCTTTTGGCAGTTTTTCTATCTTTATCCCTGACCATCAGTTTCCTTTTATTTTGCTTTCCTTTTATCTTGAGAAACGACATTTGGAACTCCTATTTCTATTTGTAAGATGTAAATAGACATGATATCTATATTACTAATAATATGTGAGGATTAAAATTAAGTAATCTATGTCTCAATAAATATTAGATAATCATATGCGCGCGCGCACACACACACACACACACACACACACACACACACACACACTATGCCAAATTTATCTCCAGACCAGACTCCTCTCCTATGAGGCAAATGATACCTGACATCTCACCTTGTAAATCTCATAGGCATCGTGGTAGACTGATTGCAAAATGTTCCAGTTCTTTATCCCTCCCTATACCCATGCTCTTTGCAATGTGACTTTGTAGTTCTTCCCACCAAGAAGTAGAGTCTACATAGGGCTACCAGTAATCCCAATTTGCCCAGGACTAAGGGGGTTCCAGGAAAAGAGACGTAGAGTGCTAAAACCAGGAAAGCCATAGGCAAACCAAGGTGAGTTAGTTATCCTAAGTTTACTTCCCCTTTTGAATCTGGGTTGGCCTGGTGACTTGCTTTGGCCAGTAGAATGCAGTGGAAGTGACAGTGTTCAAATCCCAAGCTTAGATCTCAAGAGGCATCATGCATTTTTCCCCTTTCTCAGAACCCTGCTATTGCCATGTGAACAAGCACAAGTCAGCCTGCCAGATAATGAGAGACACATGGCTCAGTCACCCTAGTCACCCCAGTTTCCAGCCAACCAACTACCAACCATGTGACAGAGGCCATTCCAGACAACTCAGCTTCCAAAAGACCACTCAGTCCACCACAGACACATGAGCAAGCTTATGCAAGATCTGCTGAGCCTGGCCCTGATCAGCTGACCCATAGATAATAATAAATGCTTACTGTTTGAAGCTACCAAGTTTCAGGGTAGTTTGTGACACAGCAACAGCTAAATGATATAAATATCTCAAAGTCAGTATGTTTATAACTAAACTCAAAGTTGATAATTATGTGACAGAGGTGCTATCACTACAGTGGCAATCTTATTAGAATATGTATCGAATTAACATGTTGTACACTTTAAATTTACACAATGTTATATGTCAAGTGTATTTCAATAAAAAATTGAGTATGACTGTATTTGAAAGAAAGAAAGAAAGAAAGAAAGAAAGAAAGAAAGAAAGAAAGAAAGAAAGAAAAGAAAGAAAAGAAAGAAAGACAAGAAAAACTCTGTGAAAGATCCCATTAAGTGGATGAAAATATGAGCTACAGGATGATAGAGAATATCTGTAAACAATATATCCAATAAAGACTGGAATACATGAAAAGCACTCAAAACTTAATAGTAAAAATGCAAAAAATCCAATTAGAATATGAGCAAAAGACATGAAGAGATATTTCACCAAAAAAGATATGCATGCAGCAAGTAAGCACATGAAAAGATGCCCAACATCAATTGGTTATTAGTAAAATGTGAATTAAAACCATGATGAGATACACCACACAACTATCAGAATAGCTAAAATAAAAAATAATAGCAAAACCAAATACTGGAAAGAATGTGGAGAAACTGGATTTATGCATTGTGGTGAAATTATGAAATTGTACAGCCACTCTGGCAGTTTGACAGTGTATAAGTTTGCTAGAACTGCCATAACAAAGTACCACAGACTGGGTGGCTTAAACAATAGAAATTTATTTACTTATAGTTCCAGAGGCTAGGAGTACAAGATCAAGGTGTCAGTTGGGATGGTTTCTTCATTTTTTTTCAGCTTTATTGAGATATAATTGGCATGTAACATTGCATACGTTTAAGGTGTACAAAATGTCGATATTATATACTTATATATTGCAAAGTGATAATCACCATAGCATTAGCTAACATCTCTATCACAAGGTTGGTTTCTTTTGAGGCCTCTCTCCGTGGCTTATAGAAGTCTGTCTTCTCCCTGTGTCTTCATATAGTCTTCTCTCTTTCTATATGCCTATGTCCTAATCTCTGTTTTTTATAAGGACAGTCATTGAATTGGGGCCCACCCTGATGACCTCATTTAACTTAATTACTGTTTTAAATATCTTCTCTCAAATACATTCACATTTTGAGGTACAGGGGTTAGGACTTCAACATATGAATTGGGGGGAGGATGGAGAATTCAGCTCCTAACATATGGTTACTTTAAAAACTAAACACACAGTTGCCATATGACCCATCAATCATACTCCTGAGCATATATCCCAGAGAAACAAGGATTTATGTTAACACAAAAATATATATACAAGCATTCATAGCAGTTTCATTCATAATAGACAAAATCTGAAAACAACCCAGGTGTCCTTCAGTGAATGAGTGGAAAAAGAAACCATGGCACATACATACCATGGAATACTACTCGGCAACAAAAAAAGATAAACTATTGATACATGCAACGATCGGGATAAATCTCCAGAGAATTATGCTGAATGAAAAAAGTCAGTTCCAAATAGTTTCATATCACATGATTCCATTCATATAATATTATTTAAAGACAAAATTATAGGACTAGGGAATAGATTAGTCATTGCCAAGAGTCAAGAAGGAGATGGGGGCAGGAGGTAAGGGGATGCAGCTTTAAAAGAGCAAAATGAGGAATCCTTTTGATGATAAAAATGTTCTGTTATCTTGACTATATATCAACGTCAATCTCCTGGTTGTAATTTGTAATATAATTTTGTAAGACATTGCCATTGTGGGAAACTGAGTAAAGAGTATTAAAGTTGTCTCTTTTATTATTTCTTACAATTGCATGGGAATCTATAACTATCTCAAAATAAGAAGTTTATATTTTTTTAATGCTTTAACATTTAGATTTTTTCCATTGTTCTTAGGCCAAAACCTGTAGATCCTACATGATCTAGCCCCATCTTACATACTCTTCTCATTCACTGTGGTACAATCTAACCAAACTTCTTCCAGATATTTGAATGTCCTTTTTAGATTCCAAACTCTACATATGCATTCCTTCTTCCTATAATGGTCTCGTTTCAACTTTTTACCTAGCTAACTCTAATTTATCCTTCAAGTCTCTTATATGTCATCTTTTTCATTCAGTCACTCACTATGTGATGGGGATGCAGTACATGAGATACTCATGGTCCATACCAACAAAGAGTTTATAGCATCATCTGGATCCAAGTTACTTTTGATGTTTATTTCCCTTTGGTTATCCCCAGACTTTAGTAAAACCCTGTTTAAACATCTCAGGATTTCCTCAGCTGTTCTTTGGATTATGATAACTAAGAAGGCCTGATGGTCAGAGTATCAAAAAGGTAATAGAAAAAAGAGTGTAATAAACCCTCCACTGAGTTCAGCTAGGACATGTAATTACATAGTGAGAAATGCCTGAGGTATTAGGGTATAAGAGTCAAGGCTATGAAGTCTAGCTGCCACTGCCTTCACAGAATGTCTTTGTGGAGAGTCTGAGGGTTTAGTTACTTATGTTATGATGAAGTTTTCTTTTGTTTTTTAAAAAGCTAAAAGCACTTTCCTTATATGTATAATGTGATGGCTCCTACTATGAATTGGGTTAATACAGATGAAGACCCCAAATGACCACTTGGTGTCTTCAAAGTCTCATACAAGGCAACAGTCAGAGTGGCTTATTGGTGGTCCATCTTTTCTGGAGAATGGAGATAATTGTGCTCAGTTCTAAATGAAACCAAAACATATCATTAATCTAGAACTTAGCTATGTGGTAATGTGGGCAAGAAGAACACAGCTGAGGACTGTGAAATAAGCAAAATTAATGTCTTGAAATGGTACAAAATGACACTTCTAAGTCCTTTTACTTAAGTTTGTATTCTTTCCTCAAAGGAAAGCCATTTGGGCCCTTTTCATGGGAAGTTTCTTGTTTTGTGTTGTTTTCCTGTTTTAAGTTATTTCAGTAATAACATTTCTTGACTTTGTACTGCCATTACCTTGGCTCATTCCGTTGGCTTAGGTACTGTGGATCCAAAAAAGACTGTAGTAGGAAGTAGGCTTATCACCTAATGACAACTCCTAAGCGTAATAAGCATGTGCCCAAGGCAAGAGTGACACTGACATGGAGGGGAGGGCCCCACGTGACAGGGTGACAAAAACCTCTGTAACCCGTCACCTTTAAATGGAAACACATGTGATTTGGGCTTAGACCTGCCAGAACCTCACTAATGATCATTTTAAGACTTATGTTCCTAATGATAACAACCAGCTATGTTAACCTATTTCTATTTGAGGACTGAATGCACCTAGAAATCAAATGGTTTGACTTTTATGCTTGGCTCCCAATTCAGTCTCTGGTGTTCACAGATAAAAGATGTTCTGGTTTTTTTTGTTGTTGTCGTTTTTCTGCAATTTGCTGACATAGTCATCTCACCCTGACTCCAAGGACAAACTAGTTATAGTAGCTAAACTGCCATAAAAAAAAAAAAAGATCCCAGCCATCTAGTGTGATGATGCAAGGCCACAATAATTTGCTGGAGCTCAAAAGTTAAGCACTCTATTAGGTGATCCCAAAGAGAATGTATTTTAAAAAATAGATCCCAAAAGTTAGTAACTTAAAATATGAGAAGTTTGTTTCTCAGTCAAGTAACCTTCCAAGACAAGTGCTGAAGAGTCCCCGATGTGATTCCTCTAGGGCCATGTCATCTGCATAGTTGAAGCTAGTTCCAAAAGAGAAAAAGAGCAAGAAGGAGTCTCAACTCTGTCTTAAAGTTCTCATCCCAGGAGTGGCACACATGACTTCCACACCTGTTCCATTCATTGCCTAGAATTGAATCACATCATTACACTTAACTGCAAGTGAGGCTGAAAAATGTTGGTATAACTGTGTTCCCCAAAAGATCAGATTTGGGGAAACAGAACTTGGTCTATTTCATAATTATCCAACACTAGTCCAAATGACGAAGTTTTACCTTGATTAGACACTAATTTGAGGCACAGAGATGTTAAATAATTTTCCCCAGGTCACATAGCTAGCAAATTGCCAAGTTCAGATTTGGGCCCAGGGCCTACACATTTAACCACTCCGATATAGTTCTAATACTGTTTGATTCTCTGACAACCACTATGTATTACTGTGTAATTTTTAAACAATATTTCTTTTTATTAAAAAAAAAAAAAAAAAAAAAGGATATAAGAAGCAAGGATAGCTACCCAGAGGGACAGTCAGTTCCCTGTGAATAACTTGCAGGGCTCCTCCCCAACCCTCTCTCCATTTTCAGAGAGGTGAGCAGAAGCAGCCCCAGTGTGCCACACAAGGAAGCTACCCAAAGCTTGGCACAACAAGACTGTCCCAGAGCACTAAATGAGGGTAGTATAATGCTGCACAGGTTAGATGCAATGTTAGAGCCTTTCCTAAATTCAGAGCTGTAGGCAGCCCTAAGCTCCCTTAATCCCCACAGCCTGACATTTTCCCAACATACCTGGACCATCCACTGCCTCCTTGGAGGCCCATGCCCAAATCCACCGCCTCTCTGGTCCACTGAAGCCAGGCAGCCATGCCTGCCCTTGGCTCCACCACCTGGAAAAAGCTTACTTGAGCACTGGAGAAGAAAGTACCTCGCTCTGGCCTCTTAAAACCTGCGGCGACTAGGCTAGAGAATGCCCAGTTCTTGAGATAACCTGGGCAGCAGACAAAAGACAAACAACAACAATGACAACAACAAAAACACCTAATAGTGTGTTCCCAGGCAATAATCTCAGGAGGTGCAATGAGTAAAAGGAGGGAGTGGAGAGAAAGACTGTAGAGAGAGAAAGAAATCCAGGTATCCAAAAGGATACTCTGAGTTTCCAACATTTCCTTCCAAATTCTCCCCAGTTGGTGCTGGGCAGTATACGCGCGTGTATGCCGCGCTTTAACCACCGAGTATACAATAAAGTGAAATAGGCCTGACTTAGGGTCTAAGACCTGGAAGGCAGAGGAGAGAGTGGCTCTGAAGGTTCCAGGAGCATGCTGTAACCGACAACCCAGAGCTGCGACTCTCAGTGGGTGAACTTTTGAGTCTCAGCACTGTGGTTCACCTCCACTGCTCTTGTGGGAGGAGTTGCCCTTTCAACCTGACAGCCGGGAGCCAGCGTTCGACACGCCGAGTACCGGCGGTTTCAGGCCCCAGGCAACCCTCCCCCATCTCCGCTCCCGGCTCCCTCTCGCAGTCCTGGAGCGTGGCGCACATCCGCTCACCTGAGCCAAGAAGTTCCACATATCTCAGCAGCGGAGCGAGTGCCAGGAGCTGGAGGCCGGGAGCATAGGTGTGGAGAACATCGGTTATGGTTTTCTTTCAAGTTTGAGAACAAACCTTGTTGAGACACATTTGATTGTACACCTCCCGTCACATAATGTGAGTGCTGCTCAAAGTGAAAAGTGAACATCCCAGCGTTCTGAGTTTTTGTCCTTGGTGGTGATGGGATGTGGTGGATGCCATTTTATCAGCGTTCGCATTCCTCAAGACCTGGACACCAAGATATGGCAGCTTTCAGTTATAGAAGAAGAACCCTTTCTCTCGCCCACTGATTCCAGCCCGCCTGGGCTCTAAGTATCTCGACCTATGAGTTCAGACTGGAAAGTAAGACCACCACTTCAGCGGTTTAGAGCCTTGGGGGACCTCTCGCCCCATGCCCATCGCCCTCTTGGGTCAGGAAACATAATTTTCGCTCTCTTTGCTTTAACTATTGAATAGGTAATAATTAAAATGGTCATAGATAGGGTCAAGAAGACCTAGAAGGCAGACCGCGAAATAGGGTCTGAAAGTTCTGGAAGTATGCTAAGCTGACAACCCAGCACCATAATCTTCAGGCAGAAGGGTCCTGGCTGTGAATATTTATTCTCTTCAAGACCTTTTGGGTTTACTCACACTCCATCAGACAGCCAAGGTAATCCCTGGCGGAGATTCAGCAAGGACTAAAGACCCGTCCTGAGCTCAGATTCACTTGCGAGGCCAGGGGGCGCCCGTCTCCAGCCCTCTTGGGTGACCCTCGAGTCTGTTCCAGGGTTTTCCCGGGGTCGATCCAGGGATCCCTCCAGCGCATTGCCGTGTTGCCCTGCTAGTCTCCGGAAGAAATCTCTCCTTCCAGTCCGCCCCTAGGGCCAGCGGGGCGCGCTTGGCTTGGGGACTGTCAGTGTGCCTTCGCATCCGTCCAACTCAGGTGCTCACAGCACCTACCGCGAGAGCGGTGGCTGTGGCTAATCCCCAGACCAAAAACCCAGCCCCAAACAGGAGTTGCTTTGCCTCTGTGGCCCACACCTGAGTTCAAGTCCTGATTGCTGGGTGTCCTTAAAGCAACTGACTCGGTCTCTCTAAACCTTAGTTTCCCCAATGTGGATAATTTTGTACCCACCACATGGATTCCCAGGGGTCAGTGAGATAACGAAAGTAACGGGCTTGGCAGAACTCCGGGTCCTCAGTGAACGCATGATGAGTAAATGCTAAATGCTAGTCATTACTATTAGTTATTGCAATATATCTGCTTTGTCCACTAGACTGTAAGCTACTGGAGGACAGGAACCCTCAGAACCTGGCACAGTGCCTGATTCGGTAGGCAGGAGGGGTGTTGCTGACTGAGACTCTTAAAGTCATGGGAGAGGTGAGGGAGAGAGAGGAAGAGCGAGGGACGTCTAAAGATGGGGGAAATCCAAGACAGTCTCTGCGCTGCAGGCAAAGGAGACTTGAGGATGTAGCTGAGGGGCCGCGGGGACAGCACAGAGCAGAGGACTCAGGGCCATCAACTCTCTAAACAGCCGCTCCTGCTGTCTCAGGACCCTGGGCCCAACTCGCGGTTCCCCAAGAGTTTTCTCAAGGTCACCCCCATCCCACGGGTGTGTTTCCTTTATGTCCCTTCATCAAGTCAATGTAAGGGGGAAAAAACAAAAACAAAAACGTGGGATCCAAGGATGCAGATCCCTGGGTCAGGGATCCCGTCTACCTAAGGGCCAAAGAGGCTGCACCCCAAGTCCTGGGAGGCCACGCTAGGGGAAACAAAGAAAACAAGGTTGAAGACATTAGCACAAAACAAGGTTGAGAAATTATTGAATGAGAGTTGTCCCCAAGAAGATGCAACGACCAGCGAAGAAAGGATGAGAGCATAGGGTCTGGTCCTGGAAAGCTGGAGATGGGATGCTCCCATAAACCAAACCTCTACCCTCTTCTAATGTCTTCGAGTTCTAGAACAAATCCCAAAGAGATTCAGAAAGTGCAGGTTCCTAGAGCTACTATTTCAGGGTCAAAAATACGAAAGAATGCCTCTCACACCAATGGCCCAGCAACCCGTGTTTCCGGGGCCGGTAGATGAGACTGCAAAGTGGGGGCCTGGGGCAGTCCATCCAAAGCAGTGTTAGCGCCAAGTTAGGTACGCAAACGAGAAGGGGTCTTTCCCTCTGCACACGATGGGCATGCTGGCTGCCACCCCACGCTCCTTGCCGGCAGAGGGCATTATCCCCCTTGTCACACCCCTCAGGGTCGACTTTCTGTATAATGGAGGACGCCAGATGGTTCAGTAGAGGCAGTGCCCTGGGTCAGGCGAAGTCCTGAAATCCTGACTCAGGCAAGCGGGGAGGGGGGAAGTAGACGGCTGAAAGCAAGGCACAGCTGACAGGTTTTCCAGGGCCTCTCACCTTCTGCTGGTACCTGGAGCTCTTCAACTAAGGCTCACAGTAAATACCCTATAACTTGCGCTATGGGAACAGAGAAATGAAGAGGTATCTAACTCAAAGGAAGTCGTGCCTACCTTCGAACCTCAGTGTTTATCCGTACTATGGGAATGATGATTCTGTCCCTGCCTGGCAAGGGGTGCCATGAGGCACCCGCGAGAGGAAACAGTAAGACTCCATGCCCAGATAAAGTGCCTCAGCGACAACCTGGTGGGCACGGGAATGAAAGCAGAAAAGTCTGAGCTATTGAACTAGAATATAAGGCTAGAGCAGAGACACTGAGCTCTCCTTCCCTCATCCTTCTCTAGGTCCCTGCGGAGTAAAGAATGTGGGGGGAAGGGGAAAAGGTGAGAGAAAACCGAAAGAAATGATTGGAAGGAAGGTGCCCTGAGTCTGAGAAGGCAACTCTATTCCTCCAAACTCGGACTGCGCTCCCCCTTAACTCCTCTCAGACCACTATAGATAGAGCCATCCGTCTGCTCTGAACAGTAGACGAGAATTTCAGTTTTCTGCGGTACCGTCTCCCTGACTTCAGACCAAAGTGAGGAAATCACTTGAATGTTATGATGGGGTAATCAGATAATTTGGGCAAACCCAGATTCGTGTATCAGAATTAATATCTCAATCTTTACTTGATTCTCCAAATGAGGTTGTAACTTCTGCAACTCCCCCACTCCCGCTTATTGCCTCTGGTCTCTTACATACACACACAGCCCCTTGTTTTCCAGTTAAAAGGGAACTGGAGTCATATTTCCTTCCAGGAAGATGACATTTTCTAGATCTCAGCTGACCTGGACTTTAGGCTATTAATGAAGGTTCTCACAGATAATAAAACACAACAAGCTTACCACCATGAAAAAGTCTGGAGGACATGCTTGGGTTGGAAGAAAAGGAGCAGAGAGAAGTAGAGAGGATGGCAATTGGATCTTTTATGTCTCATTTTCACAGGGGGGAAAAGTTTCTATATTAGGTCGAAGCAGTTACCATTGTGGTGACAGAAAGACTTGAAATTTGGAGCCAAGACACCAAAAATCTACCTTGATTAAATATTGAGAGCTTAATTTTCTAACTGGGGCCCACGAAGCAGAAGGCTGAATGCAGTGATGAAGCACTGTGGTTCCCTGGTGGTGAGCCCCACCTCCCTAAGCATTTCCAACCAGCTCTCTTGTCTTCATTAGGGGCCTTCCTTAACCAGAAAGAAGGCTAGGAACAAAATCCAGGCAGATTTGAAGACGGATTACCTTCCTCATTATTCTGCAGAGGCTGAACTATGTGGATGTTGTAGCTGTAATTACATGCTTGCTTTTTCTAGGGAAGAAGACCAAAGATCATATTTTTCAAAGTATCAACTTGTTTTCCATTAGGCCGTTGTTGTAACAAGTTCTTTCAGCGACATGTTATGTCTTTAGGAAGGAGGTGCTTCAGATGGCGCGCACTGGCACAATTTTGTGGCTTTTAATTACTATTTTGTTCTTTTGGGGGGTTTCAGAGGCTGGCGCCTCGGCATGATTAGACAGTCTACGGGGCCCGCCGCAACCACGCACACCTCCAGCAGGTGGCGCCATAAGGCAGATATGCAGTAGGAACTGTGGACTTGGAGTCCAATAAAGACGAGTGTCACGCAACTCTGAACCTCGCTTCCTAACCACCAGGAAATAGAGATATAGAGGAAGTCGCCACTTCAGTTTAAAAGAAGAAATTGCAATGATAGGGCGGAACAGGATCCTAAATGGAAAAAAAAAACTGTAAAATAGGGTTAAATGCACAAAACTTTTTCTATTTGTTTCTGTATATATACGAAGACTTGTAATATCGAGACGACTCTCTAAGTATTATTTCATTTCCTCTTTTGTAAAACATTGAGTTTAGAGTTAGAATGAACTTTGAAGACCATCTGATCAGTCTGGTCTAGCTTTCCAATCTAGAGAAGAAATCCCCAAGATGGCTTTTCAGGTGTCAATTAGCCATATAACATATGTAGTTATTCAGAGTCTCCGCGTATCAAGAAAGTACAGGGGGGAAATGATGTCAAATAGTATATCGGTAGCAATAATACCTTTTAATTTATATAGCTTTTCTCTCAAGCAACAAGGAAAATCGTTTAAATATTATCTAATGAATTGTCCTAATATCCCTGCGGATTGGTTAGGAAGCTGGTATTATTATGTAGTACGTGGTTTATGGATAATTTAAATCAATTGTCAAGTGCCAAGTGGCTGACAAGAGTAAGTTTCAGACACTTCGAGGAAAAGCGGAGCTAGAGCTGGCCCGACTCTCTGCACCGCATTATTTTGATTAATGTTTGAAAACTGACCTCAGACAAGAAGGTAAGAATCACTGGAATTGATTGGCACTCGTACACAGAATGGGAAATGCCAGTCTCCGTATTCAAGCCTTCTGTCCTCCTGCCGCCGGCCACCTTAACTCCCCGGTCCCTTCCCTGGCTGCTCACATTCAACAGCGGCCGGTCTGCACCCGGGACAACTGCAGCCGCAGCTCCGGCTTTGTGACACCCACCCCCTTGCCCTGCTTTTCTGCGTGCCAGTAGCCCTGCGGGCTCACGCTTCCTATTGGCTGTTGCTAGGTGACGTAGCCTGCGCTCACGTGACGAGTGTTAAATGCCTACCCTGCAGTAGTCTGCCCCACAGACAACCGTAAAGCTGCTGCGGGCTGCTTACCTGCTCCCACCTCCCGGAGCCCCGGCCCGGCCCCGCCACCCCTGCCCCCCCTTACTGCCCGCCCCCCGCCGGAACAGCGCTGGGCCAGGAGCCCAGAGGGCCAGGAGGCGGAGAGAGGATGAAATCGGCTGCAACTGTCCCGAGCAGTGGACTGTGATCGCCTCCCCCGGAGGAGGAGTTGCCTAGACCGTTGCCACATTTCTTGTTTTCCTCCCCACTGCACCCCCCGTAATTACATTGGCTGTTAGAGGGGACCAAGAGAGACGGAGGAGGCGCCTTGCTTCCCCCCTTGTGCCCGCCACCCCTGCTCTTTCCCGTCCCAGGCCAGGATGACTGGAGTCTTTGACAGTCTGGTGGCTGATATGCACTCGACCCAGATCACGGCCTCCAGCACGTACCACCAGCACCAGCAGCCCCCGAGCGGTGGCGGCGCTGGCCCCGGCGGCAGCAACGGCAGCAGCCTCCACAAGCCGCAGGAATCGCCCACCCTCCCGGTGTCCACAGCTACCGACAGCAGCTACTACACCAACCAGCAGCACCCCGCGGGCGGCGGCGGTGGGGGCTCGCCCTACGCGCACATGGGTTCCTACCAGTACCACGCCGGCGGCCTCAGCAACGTCCCTTATTCTGCCAAGAGTGGCTACGACCTGGGCTACACCGCTGCCTACACTTCCTACGCACCATACGGGGCCAATTCGTCCCCGGCCAACAACGAACCTGGTATGTATAACTAGTGTCAAGGGTGCCAAGTCGGTCTAGCTACTGGGAAGGGTGGGATAAAAATGTTTGGGGTGGGATGCCTCCAAGGCCCTGGCCTTTCACACTACCTCCTCCCGGCCCGCCCGGCTCCCTTTACCCATTAAACCTCCAGCTGGCCGAGGGTCAGCGAGTATGTCCCTCGGAGCTTAGCTGGTCAGACCAGGTGGACTCAGGGGCTGTGCGGTGCATGCCTCGTGGTAACCTCATTTCCTTGCCACCTGCTTCTCCTTTCTCTCCGGGCTGCGCCCGTCTTCCTCTTTGCTGGAGGGCCTAGCTCCCAGATTGAGTGGCGGCACAGTCAACGTGTTGCGAAGTTGCGCCTGAGAACCCGACTCCCGGCTCCAGCCAAGTCCCACGCCCAGCCTCACGCCCAGCCTCTCTGCAGGAGGGAACTCTTGGGCTCCCCTGATTGCGCGGTTCTCAAGATTCCGTTTCGTTGCAGAGAAAGAGGACCTCGAGCCTGAAATCCGGATAGTGAACGGGAAGCCAAAGAAAGTCCGGAAACCCCGCACCATCTACTCCAGTTTCCAATTGGCGGCTCTTCAGCGGCGTTTTCAAAAGACTCAATACCTGGCACTGCCCGAGCGAGCCGAGTTGGCGGCATCTCTGGGCCTCACCCAGACTCAGGTGAGGGCTCTCTGACTGGGGAGGCAGGGGACAAGGAGAGCGCTGGTCTGGGATTTCCGAGAAGCAGGCGAGTTGAGGACAATGTTTTATTTTTAATATTTAAAAAAAATTTTTTTTTAAGGATTTAGAGGTCGGCATCGTGGGCGGTCTAACCTTCTACACTCAAAGCTAAAGTCCCCGAGGGGAAGGACAGGGTAGGCAGAAATCTGGTATCAAATCGTCTTTCCGCGCGCTACTGATAAAGCGGGTAAAAGAATTGGCCCTCCTGACCCCCTCCCGCTGTCACCATCACCACAGTGCGCACACATCAGCTGCCTTAGGATTTTTTAGAGGGCCTTCCCATGGCGTGGGAATCATCGCAGCCTCCATGGCTGCGGCACGTGATCCGCCTACCTGCCCAGGGTGTCCAGTACCCACTTCTTGCTGATGGTCTTTCTACGCTTCCTCCCCTTCCTTTCCCCCGTGCCGAGTTTCCTCCACTAATGCCTTGGTCCCTTTTCCACAAAGGTCAAAATCTGGTTCCAGAACCGTCGATCCAAGTTCAAGAAGATGTGGAAAAGCGGTGAGATCCCCTCGGAGCAGCACCCTGGGGCCAGCGCCTCGCCTCCTTGTGCTTCGCCGCCCGTCTCGGCGCCGGCCTCCTGGGACTTCGGCGCGCCGCAGCGGATGGGGGGCGGCCCGGGCAGCGGCGGCAGCGGCGCGGGTAGCTCGGGCTCCAGCCCGAGCAGCGCGGCTTCGGCTTTCCTGGGCAACTACCCATGGTACCACCAGGCCTCGGGCTCCGCCTCACACCTGCAGGCGGCCCCGCCGCTGCTGCACCCCACGCAGACCCCGCAGCCGCACCACCACCATCACCACCACCACCACCACGGCGGCGGGGGCGCCCCAGTGAGCGCGGGAACGATTTTCTAACCCGAGGGAGACTGCGCCAGAGACTGAGAGCAGACATCCGTTATCTCAGTGCTCGCATCCAGGCAGGGGGTCCCTCCAGCAGGCCCGCCAACGCCACCCATCCCTCTTGGAGGTTGCGGCCCGGGATGGCCTGCCCCAGGCCCTGCTCCCCCGCACGGCCACCGAGAGGCCAGGAACTGAAAAGCTCCTCTCCGAGGCCCCTGGTTGCGGCTTGGTGAAGGCCGCCGGCCGGGACCGCCTTTCCGACCTGAGCCCCGCCTCAGACTTTCCTCTCCTCCACTCCCCGCCAGGCAAAGCCGGCCGGCGCCTTCCTCGCCGCGGGCGGAAAGCTAAGTCCGGGACAGGGACGCCTCCCCCGCCCGCGAGGCTTCCTGGGCGATCTGAGGCTCCTTTCTCTTCGCCTGCCCCAGGCTCTGCGCAGTCCTCTTGGGTTATTGACCTCCCGGGTCCTGCCTGCCTGCACGCCCCCACACGCCCCCTTGACCCCGGCGGCCCGCCGCTTTTTTTCTGCTCTGCTGTTTCCAGCCTTGGGAGCCCCATCCCTCCCCCACCTTAGCTCTTCCCCAGAAACGCTCCCTTAGCTCTCTCTCCTCGTCCATCACCAGTGGAGTTTTTTTATTTTTATTTTTTTAAAAGTTTAGGTGCCTTTGCGGATGACCTCATTTTGATGTTGGGGAAAAAATGATTTTTTAATATGTGGACACTGCAAAAAAATGTGCTTAAATTATCTTTTTTAAAACCTATTCAGGATTATCAGCCTGGACTTCGACATAGTTTGTAAATAAAGGTGTCTGTGCAGATTTTCCCACTGATTTATTTGTATAAAAATACTCGTCTTTTCAGACTTTTTTGTAAACCCCCACTTGTGAAAACTGCGATTTAGCAGTGACCTCAGAAACCCCTCCGGTTTATTTTTTCCTTAAAATTTTTCTCAGTTAAACTAAGCTACTGATTTGGAGTTTTATCTTATCCTAAAGTCTTTGTTCTTGAAATTAAAGGTATTTTGGGGTTATTTATTATGAAAACAACATGTTCTCAATGTTGATTTTACAATATGAAGAGATTATTTAAATAAATTATTGTTTTCATTGGATGTGTGCGCTTTCTCCTTGGTGTCACGACCTGGAAGGGAACCTGGTCAGCCAAGAGTGACTGACGTCTACCTGCTTCGGAGGCTGCCAGTGAGGCGAGGCGAGGAGAGGCGCACTTGGCTCAGCATCCTGGCGGAGTGTTCGAGCTCTGCCCCCACCAGGGTCCGGGCGCGGGGTTCGCCAGCTCTGCGTGCGGTGAGTCACTCAAGCGCCCGGTGGCTCCAGCCTCCGCCCTCCGGGTCCCTCCAGCGCCGACGCCACAGCCCTGCGCCAAGGCTGTCTCTGCTGCCCCCTCGACCCCAGTGCTGGCCAGGCAGTGCCTCTGAGCCGCCGGAAACCAGCAAGTCGGAGCCTGAGCTCTGCCGAAGCCCCAATCAGACCCTTACATTGGACCCTGCCCTCTGTTTGCCCTGTGGCCCGTTTGGAACTGGCTGAGCCAAGTAACCCAGGTCCTCGGGAGATTCGGTTGGCTGCTCTGGAATGTAGGGCTACCCCGGCTCACAGTGCTGTACTAGCCCACATGCAATCACGCACATGTGACTCTCACAGTCACATCTATGCTATTGTACACTCATATTGAATCACAGTTTTACACTCACACACGTGAACACTGACACAAGTGCATGCACACTCACATTCACATACACTGATATACAAACTTACATATGCACACTCATGCATACATGCACATTTGAAACGGAGACTGATGCACATTGCTCTGTGAGTGGCATTTTTTCATCTCACAGTCTCCAAGGGGAAAGGTCCCACACATCATTCAGCTCTGCTTTCTACCTTGGGTCTTACTCAACTTACTACCAACTTTGGAAGTGATCCTACTTTCTAGCATTCCCTGCAAAGGCCAGGAGTAGGTGAGTAATGCAGGCTTGAATTGAAAGTTCCTTTTCTAGAAAGTGCTGGGGCCTACAGTAGGAAGCTTCCTGGCTTCAATCACTAACTGTGACTTTGGGCTATCCACTTAACCTCTCTGTGCTGCAATTTGCAGATCTATGATGTAGGAGAAATAATAACAGCTGTCTCAGAGTTGTGAGCATTTAATAAGGCAATGATGTAACATAGTGCCTAGCACATAGTAAGCACTCAATACATTTTTGCTATTCGTAGCAATATTGTTTGCTCCCCAAAAAGGAGGTTTTACTTTGCTTGCAATTATGAGACCCAGAATTACCCAGAGGCCTTTCCAACCTCATCTAGTGTGGAAGAACAGCACTCTGAGACTGGGAGACCAATGGCCTGAACCTCAGGCATCCCCTCTGAAGGGACCCTTCTCTACTAAGGAGGAGGTTGGGGGCAAGCCAAAGAGCCCTGCTTGCTAGACCTAGGCCTCCTCTCCTCTAGGATGGTTATTCAGACCATCCTTGTTGTATCTCTTCAATTCACCTCCGCTGAAAACCAGAAATGGGATGAGAGTGACTTTCTAGGCGCAGTGTCATCATCCTGTGCAACATTCGGACTTTTCTGGCCAGATTGATTTAGGGCCTGAACAGAGCCTGCTTTACAACAGAATAAGGTCCAGGGAGTTGGGGCTTTGGGGAAGGCAGGGAGGCTACACAACCCAGTGTCTGTTTGCATTCCTGTAGTGTTTTCCCAGGCTAGGGAGGCCTGGGCTGAAGCGCATTGACCCCGAGATTCTGGCTTTCCTAAGCAGCGGCTGCCTAGCAGACCCCCATTCCTGTCCTCCCTCCCCCAGCTACAAATTCCATGGTTTTCTTTGAGTGCCAATTGCTGGTGCCAGCCTTCCTTCTGCGGCTGACAGTGCCCTCCCCTCCTTTGCGCGCACTCCCCTCCCCCTCCTGAAAGCAGTGAGGAGAGACAGGGCAGTAAATTGGCTGGTGTCGAGGATCTGCAGCAGACAAGATGATTAAGAGGCCTACGCCGGAGCGCCCGGGGCAGGGAATGTCAGCCCAAGTTGGAATCACGCAACAGGCCTTGGCATGAACGAGCCTGGGAGCCGGGAGGGCGGGCGGCTCCAGCTCCGGGGTGGGCTGAGGCCCCACAGACTCGCCGGAGTCACCGAACCTGGCACCCGGCGGCGGCGGGGTCGGGCCGGGCCAAGGCGCGCCCTTCCCCGGGAAGCCGGGGAAGCAGAGGGCAAGAGGGTGCAGGGGCCAGAGGAAGGGGGCGTTTCTGCATATGAGAAGGGCAAAGAGAAGGGGAAGCGAGGATATGGTAAGGTCCCAGAAGCGAGGGGGCGGGGAGGGGGAAGGGTAGGCAAGGGGAGAAACAAAGCTCGGCTGCGGGAGGCGGGGGCCGGCTCCAACCCCGCCGGGGGCGACGCGCCGGCAAGCCTTTCTCACAGTCTTGCAGCCCGCTGGGAGACACGGAGCCCTGTGATCAGTCCGCGGCGGAGCGAACTCGCTCCCCACCCCCCGCGTCCGACTGCGCTCCCCAAAGCGCGAATGAAAAATGGAAATGGGAAGCAGCAATCTCGTCTCCCTGCAGTGGGAAACCAGCCGCGCTCAGAACACACATAAATCTTCATTGTAGTCCCCTTCCATTTGCCCGCGTGAAATATCAGGCCAGAGACAGGATATGACAAGCGCTGAGAAGCCGAAGAAGGGAAGCCGAAGAGTGAAGAGTGCCTGGCCCACTCCGTTCCACCTCCTGGCATCGTTGCTCGAAACTTCGGCGGAGCGCTGGCACTGAGTTCCAATTCCCCAGGCAGGCAACCCGGGCACGCCCGCGCCCCCTTTCCTTCCATTCCCGCCCCCCCCACACACACACACACATCGCCTCCTAGCTCGTGCTTGGCCGCCGGCCACACTGTCCTGGGTGCTCCACTGGGCTTAGACACACCCCCTCAAGCTGCCCGGAATTCCCGTCGCCCGCACCGCCGCTCCGGGGCAGGGGAGGGCAGAGAAGAAAGGGAACGGATCCCGGGCCTAATCAGCGCGGCTGCAATGTGGGACCGTTTAGGAGGCTTCCCCCTCGGCTTTCTTTCAGGATTACTTGTGAAAATTGTGAATATCCGTCCTGTGTAAAGATTTCCGAGACTGGTGGGGTTGAGTCAGGGGGGAGTATCAGGTTTGTTGGGGGCGGAGAGAGCGCGGGAAGCTGGAGATTTGTTTACAAACAGTTTTGTGGCAAAGGGGAAACGGGGAGAGAGGGGTAAAGAGAAGAGTGCGGAAGTGGTCGATGGTCCCCTCTACTGTTAAAAGCCCCCATTGCTTTAAAAAAAAAAAAAAAAAAACTGTCCTCACTGACCGAAAAACCCAGAAGCAACTCCCTCACTCCAACACCGCCTCCCGCCTCTCTTCACCGGGTCCCCGTCCCAAGAACTCGTTAAAAAGTCACAAGCCAGCTTCTTTCCCTCCAGGGAACTGCGACCGCCAGTGCCTTAAACCTATTGTAGGGACAGAGATCCCTTTCAGAATGAAGCTACGGATTCCCTTTTTCATCTAAAGTACAAGTCCCTTTACATTAGACTTTGGAGTCCGGGAAGCGGGTGGGTGGGACTCGTTTCTGTGGTCCGCGTTACATGCGCCCCTGGCCCTGTCTGACTAGGCTCTCCGGAGACTGGCGGGCTGGGCAGAGTCGAGTCACCCAAACAGCCCCAGGGAAGCCTTTTCCGGCGGGACCCTCTCTCCTCACGCGGGATCTGACCCGCAAGCTTTACCCGCTGCTCCGCCCCCTTTCCCTAAACACACTAGCGCGGGCGGACGCCGAGGCCTCGCGTTCCCCCGAGACCCCCTCGTGGGAGTTCCCCTCCCCGGGACCGGTTTGTCAGTGATTGCCACATTACAAGATGCTACTTTCCACCCTAAGGCCTGGGGCCGGGCAGGGCGGAGGAGACAATATGTCTCAAGAAAAGAAAGAGCAGCCCCTCGGCGCCTCCACGTGAGAACGCAGGCGATCTCTAGATAGACCTTTCTTCCTGGGACCGCCTCGGGCTTCGGCTCGGGCTCCTACTCCTTACTCTTTCACCTGGTCGGGCCAGACTGCTAACACTGCGGAGTCTCAGCAGTTTGCGAGCTGCGTGGCAGCGCTCCTGCGATGCTCAGGAGTCTTGGTGCCACCGACTGCGTCTCTGATCGTGTTGGGCCACCGCTAGGTGTTGGGGGGCGAGAGGAAGGTGACGAGGATTGGGAGCGGAGTTTGGAGAGGTGGAGAATGGCTCCCTGAGGGGCCAGGGCTGCAGGGCAATGGATTAGAATTGGGGGGAAGGAGAAGGGGCGGAGGAGGGGAGAGAACTGAAATGGAGTGCGCTGGGGGGTAATCC
>CM053503.1:123602636-123835136 GCA_028627145.1 Eidolon dupreanum | reverse complement strand
CAAATGACTCTAAGAATAAATTCATAGTTCTGTGCATATAGTTTGGGGGATTATACAACTTTTTGTGGCTCTTAAAATTAGTGCAGAATATGAGAGGTTGAAGGGCCATCTGACCCAGCCCAGGTGCAGATCCCAAAAAGAAAGAAAGAAAAATAAAACATGATAGTCAATGAAGGAAAGCTGTGAACTATATGAACATGTTTTCCATTTCATATTTTAAAATGTTGACTAGATTTAGGATCTGGGTTCTTCCACAATTAGACTACCACTTGCAGAACCACTCAGTCTCAAGCTTATGAAACCTAAGAATAGTGAGGAGGGGTTGTGGATTGTTGCTTCTGCCCCTCCACCCCCACCACTGCCCCTTTTAGAGCGAGTGTGTATGAGAGAAGATATTAAAGAGGTATCTGTTGTTTGGCAATTTTGCTAAGTCTGTCTTCATTACTTCGACGCTGTGCATTTGCTAATTTGGAGGCCCAGCCATTGACAAGCTTGCTCCATACACCTGCAAGCAATTTGCCGACTCCGGTACCGGAGAATTGCAGAGATGGCAGCTCGCACCTATTTGGTTTTTTTTTTTTTTCCCCTTTTCTCAATGCACAGCAAATTTGGCTTTCAGTGCGTTATCTCTTTTGTTAATGCAAAAAGATTCCCTGGGCGAAAAAATTGCTCATAATTACCAGAGAGATGGGGAAACTGCATTAGAATAAATAAACCTGAAATTACTGTAATTATGTTGTGTTTGATGGGCCCGGCTTGTAATCAAGAAGAGAATACAGTGAAATGATGCTGACCCTCTTGGGTTTGCAGCTGTACGCGCACTTTGGGGTCTTTTTTTTTTTTGCAGAAAAGAGTCATTTTGATAATCATTAAGCTGTGTGTAACCTATTTCAGGAGTGTTTTAAAATGAGGTTCACATTTTTTGAACAAGGAGAAAAAAAATCCCAAAATTGCATTTTGCCATTACAGACTCATACATAAGAAAAGGTTGTGTTTTCTAAGTGACAATTGTTAAGACATAATATTCGAAATCAGTATTTAATCATTATAATGAGGTATTGTTTAAATATAACCACCTTTAGATTATTCATAGTTTAATTAATATACTCATTATGAAAATCTTTGAATCAGATATTTGATGAACTACTTGTCAGTAACAAGGCAGCATTAATTAGGCCTATATTGAGATTAACATTTTTAAAAAGTATAACCGCTTATAATTATAATAGAGCCTAACTAAAGACCGCCTTCGTTGAACTAAAACTAATAATTTCTCTATTTGAACTGTTAGTAAGAGATTATTAAATTAGTATAAGCTAATATCTCAAAGTATTAAAATCCGCTTGACCAAATGGATTTTGCCTGTGGCTTCAGGCATTGGGCCCTGGGTGCCGTCTGGGGAACCCGAGTCGGATGCGTGAGAGAAATACGCCAAACTCTCCCCGCTAGCAAAGCCACACCGCTCAGCGAAACCAAATCCAGTATGGTCCCTGCCCCCGCGCCAGAGCTCAGCTTGAGCAATCAGCTTTCTCTTTCAAATTCTAGGCCCATCGCGCGTGCATTCTGGTCACCGACGTCTCACCTGCCCTTTTAGCGCTTCAGGTTCTGGGGGCCTGCAGGAGAGGGAAATCCCCAATTCCAGGCCCAGAAGGGTCCTCGAGGTCCCGGGCTCCATCCCCAACTACCTCTCCTGCTTTCTCCATCACCCCTCTCCTCCACTTCCCCTCCCCTTCCCAAAGGAAGTCGGAAGAGCCTGGCGCATCTGATCTTTCACTAACACCAATTGAAAAATGGGTGCTTGTCACAACACAGATCGCTTTCTTCCCGGCTCTGCTCCCCACCGCGCGCTGCAAAGGGCCCCCCAAAGGCGGGGGCAGCCCTAGCCGGAAGCAGTGTAGGAAGGCGGGTGCGAAAGAAGCGGCAATAGCGCAAAGCAGCCGTCGGGGCCGGCAGCCTTCCTGACCTCCCTCAGCTCCGCTGCGGGGGTCTGGAGCTGAGGATGGGCTGGGGTGCCGGGACCACCAGGCGGAGGAGGGAGCCAGGCTGGTTCTAGCTGCACCGAGCTCACGTTCTTCTGAAACGAACTGATCTGAGCGTTCCACTGGAGGTGCCCCCTTAATGGCCTGGCCTGGGAACTTGACCCGGACAGCGTTCTGGTTCCAATGAGTCAAAGGAGCTCACCTGCCCCTCCTTTGGCACCTCCATTTCTCCTAGATGCAGAAAAAAGCCCGGGATCATTAAGCGGAAATGGGCCTCTCCTTGTGGATAGGGCCGAGTGGGTGGGAGTGGCTGTGGAGGGGCCAGGATGTCGTCTTAGGACTGTCCTCACCGGAGCTCACTGATTGATTGGCGGGTAGCATGGCAGACATATCCTTCCGGCCTCTTTCCGGCGTCCGGCCTCGTCTTTTCCGCGTCGGGATCCAGCGCCCTGCAGGCAAGAAAAAGCGGGGAGGCCAGATCTCCGCGGAGGCGAGGGGGCAAAACCGGGTGTCTCTGTGCCCAAGCTTCTAGGCCTCCTGCGAGGCGACTGGGCATGCGGGCCGCTCGGATCTCACAAGCCGGCTGCCTTGGAGCTCTGCTTTGATCTCCTCTCAGCGGGCCTCCACAGTCCCTTTGGTTCCTGAGCCCAGACTCTGCCATGCCGCACCTGTACCTGATCTCCCTTTCCAGGGACCCTTGCCACGATACAACCCGTCTGACTCACATAGGGATCAAGACCCCTTGGTGGTCAGGAGTTGGGCAAGAGGAACAGTTTCAGACCGGCGTCCTGGGGGCCTTTTTCTTGGTATGTCTGGAGCCAGAGGTTGCTACCCCTGCATTATGTATCCCCAGAGGTGGGAGCCTAGCTGGGCCCCCAGCACCCCCTTACACAGCACACTAGACAGCAGCTCTTTCTCGAAACCATAATTTTACTGTCTCAGAGAAACTTTATAACTTATTTACAAAGTCCTTTTTTTTCCCGAGATACAAAGCAATAAGTTAACATTCTCAATATAAAACTAAACTTTGACATAGAGAACACAAAACACAGTTGATTTCAATTGATCACATTTTCCAAATTTCACAAATGTCAAGATTCTCATTTCACAAAGCATCAGATTTTATAGCCACACACAACAAAACGGAAAATAGCTAAGCTTGTGCAACATGTTTACAGAACAATAATAATAACAATAATTAACAACAACAACAATATGTACAGTGATTAAATCCTGCACTGGAGACTGTGCATTTAGGGTGGTGACTGGCATTATTTGTGGTGGAGCCTCTGGGGATTGTTGTAAAGCTGTTTTTTTCTTACTTTAAAGCCTGCTAGCATTAGATCTCTAGCTCATGCCTGCCTGTTTTCTCACTGCTGTCCATCAGTGCTCTCTATCTCCCCAAGGAGGGAATTCAGATTTTCCTTCTTGTCCAAGCAAGAAGACTAAGCGTTCTTCTCGAAAAGAGAAATTGGGTTGGCTTCACTTCTTTCTTTTTAAAATAATAAGGGACATGTAAAAAAAAATGCAAATCATTCGGCTCCAACTTCTCTATACCAGAGAAGTACAAAAGGTACAATATAAGTTAAAAATCACCAGGTCCTCCTTATTCATTTTTCCCGGAGGACACATTTAAAGTCATCAGTACTTTTAGACCATGTGCTCCTCCTGCCACCCCCAAACCGAGAACTGGTCAACATTCAGCCTCAGGCAAAGTCCATTTCTCAATAAATAAAACCCTCTCCCTCCAATTTTCCCCAATTCCTGAACAAGCTACACAGATGGATAGGCAGGCCCAGGAAAAGGTCGAAAGGACAAAAAGTTCCAGTATCCGGAACTGGGCTGCCCGGTAGATTACGCTTCCTCGGACCTGGTGACTTTTTTCGGAGGCCATAGAATGAGGACAGCGGACAGATGAGGACCTCGACTTCATCAGCGCACAGACAGAGTGAAAGGAGACAAGAGACGGACAGGACAGAAAAGAGCTTTTGCTTTTTCTACATTGCTTTTTTTGTTTTGTTTTGTTTTGTTTTGTTTTGTTTTCCTGATAGTCCGACACAGCTGAGGGTCTCGGATCAGATTCAGCGGGCTCTTCTTGCTGCTCTGGCTGGCTCCGGTGGCTGTGCCTGCACTCCGAGGCCGTGGTCTGTTGTCACCTCACGACCCAGGCCAGGGTTCCGGCGAGGTCGTGTGGCACCAGGGAAGTCGCGGGTTGAGGCCTTGTGGGGCTCCAAAGAGGCGACGGGCGTCCTGCTTTCGCCTTCACTGTTCCTTCTTCTTTCCCTCTGGGCCTTTCTCTGGATCCAGGGCACACGGACGGGGTGGATGGACCAGGAAGCGGGAGGTGCCCGGGCCAGGGGAAACGGGAAAGAGGTTGACGGGTGCAGGTGGGCAACTTCACATGAGTTGGGGTTGCTGCATAGCTTCTTGGTGCGCCGAGGGGTACCACGACGTGTAGCTGGGGATGTAGGAACCTGCACTGCCACCCGAGCCCTTCCCAGATGAGGAGTTGGGGTTCCAGCCAGGTGGCACCGGAGGGGAGCCGGCGGACAGTGCTCGGCCGTTGGACAGCGCGTTACCCTCCAGCGCCGCCCCACCCTGCTTCATCAGCTTCTTGAACTTGGAGCGCTTATTCTGGAACCAGATCTTGACCTGCAAGGGCGGACAAAAACTTTGACTCGAGCTAGGTCCACCGTGTCTATTGGGGTCCTGGGGAAAGTGGCCTGGTACAGTGAGAAAGGATCCCCCATGTTGCCCCGAACGACAGGGCAGCTCCTTGCTGGGGGAGCAGAGCACCAGCAGCAGCAGCAACACCACTAAGAACCAAAGACTGGGTGGCTCAACAGCTGCTTCGGGTGACCAACACTGAAGCTCTTCGAGAGCCAGGGGGCGTGGTGGTGAGGGGTGATCTGGGATCTAGATTTTCCCCTGCCAGGGACTCAGCCCAACCCTGGCAACTGACCGGGGAAGATGTAGCGCCTGCACAACATAGAGCCTTCAATTCCAATATGAACATTAATTAAAAATCCAGTGGAGGAAAAGAAGTGGGGGAAATGTATTTACAATTCTACCCGTCTTTTCTTTGCACGATCCTTTCTGTCCTTGAGGGAGTTGGGGCTGATTCAGGAGGCCACAGAGTTTTGTTAAACTTTTCATTTGGACTTAGATCAACCTTTCCTTAGCATCTGTTTGCTCTCCCCAGCTCTGCTCCAAATCCCGGCCTAGACGTTGGAAACCCGCGCCAGTCATCATCAGACCGCCCATGGGCTCCTGGGAGCCTTAGTGAAATCCGGGAAGGAAGGTTCCGTTTCTCCTCCAAGGCCTGGGACTTGGGAGGTGAGAGGACAGAGGACAGGATTCCCCCACCCCACGACGGGTGAGAAGAAGGAGGAGGAGGGAGACAAAAGCTTGGAGGCAGGCCCCCAAGTGATTAGCCACATACTTTAAAGGCAAAGAAGAGATTAAGCCCCGCGTCTATTGTTCCAGTTTGTTCAGGCACGTGTGACCTCAGAGTCCCCAAACAAAATGTCTAGGGAAATCCTCCCTGCTCCCTAATCAGATTGTCCAGGGCTGGGCGGGGGGGCAGCGCGCAGTACAGAACGCAGTGACTGAGCTAGGGCAGAGACAACAGGGAGGAAGGACACACACACACACACACACACATATGCACGCACGCACGCACACACACGCCCAGTGAGCAAAAATGAAGCTTCAGGCACTGGTCCGGCCGCAGGAAGCCTGCACGCCGGAGGGGCAGCAGCGAAGTACCTGCGTCTGCGTAAGTCCCAAGGAGGCCGCGAGCTCCGCCCTCTCGGGCAGAGCTAGATACTGAGTTTGCTGGAACCTCCGGTTCAAAGCCTGCAACTGCAAACTGGAGTAAATCGTCCTGGGTTTGCGGATCTTTTTCCCTTTGCCATTGAAGCGCACTTCACCGCCTTCCACCACTGTGCTCTTCTCGGAGTCAGCCCCTGAAGGGACAGCAGAAGCAGGGGCCGTTGTTAATGCGAGGAACAGCCTTTAGTGCGGGGAGCCAAGGGGAGTGGACATCGAGGGTGGTGGAGGCAGGGTCAGGAGAGATACCGCTCAAGAAACTCCGAAAACCGGGGAACCGCCCAGCAAAGTCTGAGCGACCGACCCGAACCGCTGCAGGCGGACTAGGGCAGTTCCCAGACGCTCAGCTCCTGCCCTTGCAGGGAAAGTTTTCTGTTTTTACAGGCGATAGTGGAGGTTTAATTACCCTTAATTGCATACATTGTTTATAGCGCTACGCAATAAATAATTACTGAGACTAATACGCGCACATGTGGGTTTCTGTTTTCCAGCGGGGCATTGTGAGCTTGGCGCACGGAGCCACCCAGAGGCCCAGCCAGTGCCTGGGAACGCTCTTGGATTTATTTATCCTTTGCTGAATAGTTGCGAGTTGGGTGGATTTTAAAATTTTTTCTTTGCTATGACAAGGATCCATAGACTGATACCCAAAACCTCCACTGTTCCAGCGTCCTCCTCACCCCCACCCCCACCTCTCTCTCGCCCTCTCCCTCCTTTCTCTCTCTCTCTCTCTCTCTCTCTCTCTCTCTCTCTCTCTCTCTCTCTCTCTCTCTCTTTCTCTCTCTCCCGCCCTCCCACTCTCCCTCGTCCCCTCCCTCCCTTCGTACCTCTTCCTCTCCCTTTCCCTGGCAGGCGCACGTACCTGGGTCCTCCAGGCGGCTCTGGGCGAGGCTGGCGCTGCCCGGGTAGGACTGCACAGAACTGATGTAGGGGCTGGACGCGTGGCTGCTGACCGAGTTGACATAGGGGTAGCCCAGCGGTCGGGAGAAAGACGAGGCCGAGCTGTAGGCGCCGTCGGGCTGCGAATGGCCTGCCGAGTGTAAACAGTGCATGGAGTAGTGCCCGTGGGACATGGGAGAAGGAGACATTTGCTGGTTGGGCGGCCCAAACTCCATAAACACCGCCTTGCCCGACACGGGGCTGTTGAGACTTTCTGGCATGGTGGTCATGGTCATCTCTTCTCGCGGGGTCTGGGTGTGGGTCTCTCTTTCTCCTCTGCTTTCCTTTGGGGGTCTCTGTGTTTCTCAGGACAGGAAGGAACCCAATTTAAGCGGAACAGGGGTTTTCACTTTCCATTCATAAGAAAATGGAGTTTGTCTCTTTGAAAAGTCTAAGCATGATGCTGCGGAGCTCCCAAAACTCGCTTCAAAGCTTTGACTCAGCCAAGGTCATAAATATTCATGAGCTGGCGGAGCTGATTGGTCCGCTGCCTTGCATAATCACCGGGGATTGGTCCAAGGCGCTCCGGCTCCGCTGGACTAGAGCGGGCGAGGTGGCCCGGCCTTGGAAGAGACGCGTCCACACTTCCCGGCCGGGGCTCTTCTGCAACAGAGCGCGCCGTGTGGGGCGCACAATAGGCTGCTGCGCGCGTGCGGGGACCTCCGCGGCCCGCTGTTCTTCAGCCTCCCGCCTCCCGGTGCGCCTTACTTCCCGAAACCAACCAGCGACTCAGGGCCGCGGCCCATCCCTCCTCCTATCATCCCTCCCTTCTTCCCACCCCCAATACCCGGGACACCCGCACCCCTCTCCCAGCCGCTGCCGCCCAGTCGGGTGCTGAGCTGGGGCGGCTCTGGAGCCTGGCTGCGGCCTCCAGAGCGCGAAGCCGTGCACTGCGGGGAGCTGGAGGCGGCCAACAGAGCGCTGTCCTTTGCAGCGTCTGGTGCCTTAGCACAGCGTTCTCCCAGCGGCCCCTCCCTGGCCTGGGTCCGCTCTGCCACATCTCTGGGGTGAGGTTTGGGGCCCTCTGGGCGAACTCACTCACTCGGCCGCCTCGCCGCCGCCGCCGCTCCCTGGGGCCCGCTCGCATTGCTCCAGGCCCAGCTGGCCACTCACGCTCCAGGCTGCACCGGTCTGATTAAAGCAGTGCGCGCGGAGAGCCAGGAACTCGCGCTTCTCCTCCCAGGAAAAGCTGCTGCACCGCCTCCCACCCCCCAACACACACACCCTCTTCCCCTCCCAACCTTCCTCCGCCTCCTCCTCCCCTCTCCACTCCCTCTGCGAGGAGCGCCCAGGGCTCACTCGCCCCAAGGGCGCGGGGCCGAGTGGAGACGAGGAAACTGCAGGCTTAGTTCTGCTTGTTCTGCGGATGCCAGGTGGTCATTTCCCGGCCTCCTGGGGTCTGGCAAGAGTACCGGGGTTTAGGAGTCCAGGGGGTCACCGAAACCCGCGGCAAAACCAGGCCAATGGTAGGCTCACATGTCTCTGTGTTGACATGTCTCCCATTATTGCCCAGGATTCTCATTTTCCAGTGGTCAAAATGGGCGCCACTGGGGCTGGGGGCAGGGCTGGTGGAGGCAAAAGCTGCCAAGGCGCCTTCTATCTTCTGGGGTGCTAGGTACAGAAAAGTGCACAAAAGATTCCCGTTGTCACAACCACACAGCCACCCTCGGCGAGGCGTGGCAAGCACCACGCTGCCTCCGAGGGGCTGTTGGTTCCCCATCCCTCCAGCTCCACGGTGAATTCAAAATTACTTTGTTAGGTAATTAGAAAGTGTTGATAATTATTTCTTTCATAATTTAGTGGTGTGACGGGACCGGGGAAATGATCTTGTGAAAGTTCACACGTGCAGATGTATTAGTTACTGATTCATTTGATTAAATGGTAGTCTCAAGTGCTCGGATCTGCAGCTGAAGGCGCCCCATTAGCATAACACTGATGTTTAATTTTCATACGCATAATTAGCCATATATTTAACACTAATAGCAACATGCAGCCTTTCAGCGTTAAACAGCCCGGGATTTGATCTGGCCTGAGCTGAACCTTCGCGGATGCACCTTCCCCTGTCTGGAGCGCGCAATGATCACAGGACAAACCTCTGTAATCAAGCACATTTTGGCAGCGGGAACACCAATAAAAATGAACATTCAAAACAAATTACATCGGCGCTGTCGTTACAGATATTAGTGGAATGGGCTTCTCTCCTTTTTAACTTCTATAGCAGCAGCAGCAGCAGCAGCTGCCCGTGGAATTCCTCTCATTTGGTTTAAGGGCACGATGTTGAGGGTAAAAATATTTCAGGCAGCGTGGTTGGAGTAAAAACAAAAGCAGAGAGAGAGAGAGAGAGAGAGAGAGAGAGAGAGAGAGAGAGAGAGAGAGAGAGAGAGAGAGACAACTACAACCAATCCTCCAAACCAATAACGGGTTTGCCAACGTTTAAAAAGATTTTTTTTTCTTAATCACCCAACCACGCGGTGATGCTTTGTAGCAACAACCAGCTAATGACTACACTACCAGACAACTCCCAGAGCCGCTCAACTCCTCTCGGTTTCCGTGTGGCACTTGTGTGTTTAATTGCACCTTCCTAGCGCCTGTTTGGGGGTGTGGAATGTGGCTCGGTGCGCCCTGTACAGCAGCACGGATGCCGCCAGGGCCCCTGGTCTCCCGAGCACCTCGCGGGCCCTGCCCACGTAAGTGATCGCCGCAGCCGGCGCGTGGTCGAGGTTGGGACCGAGGGAAGCGTGGCTCACGACTCCCGGTGCTTAGGGTAACGCGTGAGGAAACCCGACGGCTGGGCCGCTCAGGACCAGTTTATAGCAGAGAACTGCAGTGTGGGGTAAAGGGAGGGAGGCGGCCACAGGTCGCGACTGTCTCCAGGGCCCTCGATCCGTCCACAGCTGGAGAGGGAAATCCAAGCCATTCGTAGCGCAGGGGACCGGGCTGGCTCCGGGAAACAAAGGACCCGCGCACTCCCTCCCCCTTGGGAAAAGAGTTCAAAGCCTTGCTTATTTTACAAATGAATTGTATGTGGGCGAAGGAGTGTCTGCACTCCAGAATTATTTCTTAGCCCTAGAAAGTAGGTCCAGAGAGGGGCGGCTGAGCCGGGACCCTCTGGCGCATAGACGCCGGCCTTGACTAGCTTCTCAAACTGCGATCTTATCTCTATTCAGTGAGCCCTCCCACCACACCCCCACCCCCGCTAAGGCGACACCTGTTCTGAAAAGCTGGTTTGCTTAGATCTTTGCTTGTCCCAACCCCGAGAGGAAACAAAACGCTCCTATTTATCCCGAAAGTCCCGCATTGCGAGTAGAATCTTTCGGAGACACTGTAGGACGGGGCGCCTGGTAGTGTTAGCTGTATCCACGAAAGGGCTGGATTCCCAGTCACCCTGGATGAGGTTTGGGGCCAGCAGCTGGCAGGGGTGAGGAGAGGCGGGCAGGGGGTGGGATGGAAAAAGTGTTTTTAAAATCTATTTCCTAATTTCAGCTTTAAAGCATGCTAAATGGAGTTCGCTCTAAATGAAGTTTGTTGCCTAGGGAGCTGCAGAATATTGGCTGATACTGGTATATATACACATATGTATAATGTTTAAACCATAGGTTACTTTAATAAATGGGATTATAAACCTGTCCCATAAATACCTACACCTGGGAATAATTGCTGCAGAAGCCTGATGTTATCCCAGTGGTTGGTAAAATCCTATGGTTCTAATAAAATTATTCTTGGGGAACCTCAGAGTAAACTGATCCATAGATACGATACAGGGCTAATCACTGCAATCCGATTGCTCCAGGAAAAATGCGAAGTCATTCTCTGGCAAACCTCTTCCAAGGCCATCTGGGCCTTATTCCTCTCTAGAGACTCCAGATCGTTCCAGGCAGCAGCCTGTCTCTAGGTGTTTTCTTGGCCAACTCTCCAGGACCTGAAAAGTTTTTCCATAGACCTTGTAAATGTTCAACTCATTTTTTCTAGCCCTCGGAGCCACTAGCATCGGAATCATCTCTGTCCAAATTCTCCATTTCTGGACACAAAGAAAGCAAGCTGGAAGGGTTGGAGGACCCCTAAGAGAACTGAGTTCAGGAAAACGCTTTACCTGAACACTTTTTCCAGCATGCTCACTGGCCTCAGTTTTTTCTTTTCCCATCACTCAGTGTCACAGAGAGGAGCTGGTTCTTGGGACCCAATCACAGAGGCCACCTGTCATGGCAACTACAGGTGTCCAAATTTCCTTGGCTCTCCAGCCCAAGCTATATTTAGTGGATGGCAACTTTGCGAAACTGCTTCCATAGACACAAGAGTTAGCACAACAACTGACTGCCAGGGCACCCTAACTGGAGTTTTTCCTAAAACCATGACCAGAGGGCACTACCTTATACCTGGTTTGCTATAGGCCCAACGCCTCTTCACCCCTGAGCCCAAGTATGAACAGGTCCTGGGGAGACTATGCAAGGGAAGAGAGAGTACTCAGGAGAGAAAGGGGCCTTAGGAGATGCAGTATATAGGGCCTTGAATTTCCTGCTTCTGAAGCAGGTGGAGCTGCCTGCTGGACGGAGGTACTGGAATGAAACTCACCGGCTCCAGTCAGGCTAACTAGGCCCTTGCCCTCAAAAGTTCCCGAATCTCTTCTTGCGATCCTCTACGTCTCCAGTGCTTGAACTTAGGTTCCAAGGGGCCAGCATGGGGAGAGGTTAGTTCAGGCGCTAGACCGGCCTGGGGCCGATGCTCCAATTTCTAGTACAGCAAATGGTCGCGCGTGCGCATGTGTTTTAGGTCTCACAAAAGTAACCTCCGGGATGGTTCCGCAGGGCAGGATGAAGGCCGCAGAGTATAAGCCGCAGGGGACCAAGAAAATCATATTTTTAGATTGATAAAGCTCTACAGAACAGCCAGGCCCCAGGTCCACAGGCAAGGAAAGTTTGTAACCCTTCCATTCCTACTGATCTTTTCATTGCAATGCGGCTACGAAGGGGGAAAGAACCAGAAGGGCTGGGAGCAGCGGGCCTCTGCGAGCGCCCTCGGGGCCAGCCAAAGTGGGATTCACAAGGGGGGGGGGGACTAAAAAAATTCTCAGCTAACAGCTAGGTTCGGGTTTTTCTTTCTGCGCGGCCACGTGAAAAGTTCAGAGACTCAAAAATTAACCACCTACCCTCCTATCCGAACCCAAGTAACTTTCAGACGCAATGGGTTTAAGAAAGTTTTTTACTAGGGCAGAGTCAAAACATGGGAAAGAAAAAAATGCATCTCTAGGAACTCCTCGTCTTTCAAATGGGGGTGTCACCATTCCCCTCCATAAGCGTTTCCCGAGCTGGTAAGCCGAGCCCCACGCCAGGATCCGTCTCTCAGAAGCCGCGCGGCCACGCAGGGCTTCAGATCTGAGTTTCCCAATTACCGCCATTCCCCACCGGATTTTTCCATAATGCTACTAGGTGAGAAGTAGGTTAGTGCGCGACCTGCTGTGCGCCTATTTCTTTTAAAAGTTCTCCAGCTGGATTTCAGCAATTTAGGAGAAAAGGCGCCCAGCCTCTGCAACCTTTAGGCCGCTCCTCAAGCCTCGTGGGGTAGTTTGGTCAGGATCTGTGCGCCCCCCGACGTGATGACAATGGTGTGCTCGAACTGGGCGGACCTGAAACACACAGCACTGGTCAGGACCCGCGTGAGCGCCGGCGGGGCGAGGAGCAGCAGCTCGCCAGCGCCTTCGGACGAAGCTTCCCTTCCCATACAATTTAAAAGCAACGGGCAGAAAGCAAACACCTTTGATTGTCCAGGGAGACCACAGTCCATGCGTCCTCCAGGACTTTAAATTCAGGGGATCCCTCTGTTATGATTGGCTCTGTAAGAGGGAAAATATTTATTGGAGTGATCTAATCAGATTCTTGTCAAACATTGTTTCCGCTGATTATCAAAAAAGAGAATTAGAAGGTTCTCTCCCCTTCTCCCAAGTACTCCCCCCGCGGGTTCATGTTGTCATCTCTCAAAGGCTGATAATTGATGTTGCTTACATAGTATACTACAAACTAAACAGTAGGAAGAGGAAATGCTCAGCATTCAAATGTATGAAGTTGCCTAGTTCATAATTTTTTTAGAGAAAAAAGGGCATTTTAATCAAGCCTTAATTAAGACCCTGTGGATAATAACCACCCAAACACCAGTCCCTCTTACAAATATCAGTCACTTTTTAAAAATATTTGAATTTTTAAAATATGCTCAAAATGTTCATTAATCAGCAAATAACAATTTTCTTATTTCACTCTAATTGCTTCTCCATTAAGTCCCACAGTCAGAACTATGATGCCTTCGGGGTCTTAGGTGATTGGAATTTGGTGGTGACACTAAGCACATGATCAACCAGGAATGGGCCGCCAGAGAGTACTTGCTGACAGGGAGAGGGAGGAAGAGACATAATCGCCTCTAGTTACTGGGTGTTAATGAAAACACACACACACACACACACACACACACACACACACAACCAACCAACCAACCAACCAACCAACCAAACACCACAGTATGCTGGTAACAGAATAAGAGGGTTGGACGGCTGCCGTCTTCCAAATGTGTCGGTAAGTATCTGATTCAGGAAGATAGGGCTCAAAGATATTATTTAATCAGATTTACTATGCATCTGAATTATTTCATTATGGTGATTGACTTTATTAGTCCTTCATGGGACTGCCTGGCCTAGGCCAGCACTGCTGTTTACCACGGGGGAAGCCACCGTTTTCTCATAAGGAGCTCAGTCACTGACCTATGGTGAATGCCATTCCCTCCTCCATGAGTAGATCACTGTCATTTGCTGCAAAACAAAAAACATGGGTTAAGGGGAGTGCTAATGGGAAATAGAGAGAAGGATAGAGAGAAACAGAATTAGAGGTTTTGAGCTGCACAAAAAACTTGGTAATTTATTTATTTTTCTTCTAGGGTAAAAGAGAGGGTGGAGGTTTCTAGAATCCTGGGTGTCGGCTACCACCCACAGGTTAAACATAGGGCTCCCGGGCCTTAGCCTTTGCATTTTCTGCACTTGGGGTCAAGACCCCAAATAAGGGTGTGCCAAGGCCTAGCAGGGGCAGCCTGGGTGTTTTAGACACTTGTTGAGATTCTCTCCCCTTCCATTGTCCCCTGGCCACTTGCTCTGAGGTCTCCTGGCTAGCTGGGTCCTGGGTCTTGTGCCTCACTTCCACCCCAAAGAGAATGACATCTTGGGGGAACAGATGCAAAGGGAAGAAAGCTATCTGGGGTGCAGGTTGGAGTAGGAGGCAAGTACTGGGATAACTTCAAATATTTCCAAATGTAGGTTCTGGGTGGGGCACATGTCTGAGAAGCCCTTTCTGCACTCCTGCATAGACCTCTTTTGAGCTTCCTCAGGTGGAGCTCTTTGGCGAAAGGGAGTTCTGACTTGCTGGGTCTCCGGGGGTTTTCTGAGGAATGCTCCTACCTCAAGCACACAGGGCAAGGCCTCAGGACCAACTTTCCTTTGGGGCTCATGCAGGTGTGCACCCCACTTGGGGGCACTCCAGAGAACTGCCTCTTGCCCTAATCCCAGTCCCCCAGCCCCTTCTGGCCCACTCCTGCCACTGTAGGGTGCACAGTGAAAAACATGAGATTCTGGGGAAGGAACACAGAGTGGGTATAACCTGGAAATCACTAAAGAGTACATGCTGCTAAATACATCAGCTGTCAACACTGTGTAGGATGTAATGAAATTTAACCACAACAGTCAGCAGTTAGAGAAGGGGGTAGAAAAAGAAAAACAGAAAACAGTCATATGTGCATGCTGCTGGGACATTGATGCAGTGGCATTTTGTTTTTAGTAACTTTTTCTAGACAAATATTCCTAGTGCCTTCCAGCTATCACCCTTCAGGAGAAGACAAAAAATAAAAAAATAAAAATAAACCTTATTGCTAGGATTGAAATTACTGGGCTCCAATCCAGTAACATAGTAATGTGCTGGTTATGATTAAGTAACCCTCTCCCCACCCCACACACAAAATGATGATAATGTGGATTCCAAGTTAGAGTCTGAGGAGCAAAACTGCCTTATCCTGGTTCCATTCAATAAACAGTCCTCAAATTAGCTTTCTTACCATGATGCCAAATTTCTGGATGTCCATGGAAGTAAGATCCTATTCCATGTCCCACAAAATGTGGACAGACTTGCAAACCATTCTGATGAGTTATGTGGCTTTAAAAGACACCAATAAAATATTTAATTAAATTAGATAAGTTTTTAATGTACATATAGATAAAACAGTCACTTTAAAATATTCCCTGAAAAAGAAAAAAAATCAGTTATATTTAGAGTAAGATAATAACAATATGTTTTCATTTTTCTGGAATAATTAAAATTTTTTTGCCATGGCTTATAACAACTCCCTTTGGATAAATGAAGAAAAAAAGACATGTATCTAACACAGTAGTTTACTTCATTTACCTTAGTCCAGCATTCAAACAAGGCTATTTTTATACAACAAGTGACTCCATGCATACATGTATAGATCAAAATAACCAAAATATATGTGCATGTAATGCAGGTCATAAAAACCTGCTTGGTGTGTATGGAGTTTCACAAAAAGGCTGTTCAAAATACTACTGATTTGGAAAGCAAACAGAAAAAAAAATTATGATCTAGAAACATGGCTTTCTAGTTCTATAATTCCCTTATTCTGGTCTATTTCAAAACAGTATACATTTTGTAAACAGACAAATTCATACAAAAGGTTAAATCAGCTTTGTCCATATTCTTGAAACACTTGGAAACTTTTAGATCATTTAGGATTTCTACTAAAGACTTAACACTATTAACAAGATTCATAAAGGATGCTTTTTAATCACTGTGATGATTAAGAGAAGCTAGTATTATAACTCCTAATTCTTAATGCTTCATTAGTTATTTCTATATGCAAATCATTTGAGTTCCACCTATTCCATATATATGAAACCTGGCCTATAGAACCCAACCTTAAAATCTTCACCTACAAGGTTAAGAAGTTGTTTTTGAAATCAGGTACACATGTTTATTTCTGGGAGCAACAGAAAGACAAGATCATATATTCCATTAACAATTGATATTTTCATGGGGATGAAGAGCATAGTGTCTTAACCTTAACCATAACAATGGATTGGGATTTACAAGACCATTATTTAAAGTCTTAATAAAACCAAAGTTCTTAGATCCAAAACTAGTGTTTCCAAAAGAGCCTCCATTTAGTTTAACATGAATTCAAAGGTGTTTAGCCAGCCTCTTTATGAGCATTCATGTTAACAGACTTTTCTCTAAATGTTTTTAAACTTCATCTCCAGATCTGTAAATTATCTTCACTTAGACCAGGATGTCACTATAAATAGCAGATGGGCAGACTCTCATTCAGATTTGATTTCCATGTAACTGATACCACAAAAAATAAGTAAACTACATATGTGTTGAGGACAGGAATGATAAATCGACGTTTTTATCTAAGTTGTACTTTATGGTTATGGTTATTTCTGTGTGTCTTTGCACTTCGGGCAGGAGGTTAAACAAGTTTTTCAAGGCTTTTCTATTTGTACCACAGAATTTCTGAATAGAAACTGAGGATGGAGAGTGGATAGAGAGAGTGGAAGAGATATTGTTAAACAAGATATAATGATTTAGATGTCTTTTACAAGAATGGGTTCTACCTAAACCTGTAAATTATGTTATTTCATTCTCAACAAACCTCAGTGATTCTAAGATCATTCAATATAAACCGTTCTTCTATTTTTTCTTGAAAAAAAAACAAACTAGCTTTTTTTTTAAGGCTCTGATTGGCAGGCATCACAGCTACATCTTAAATGTGTGTTACAATGGCAATCTTCATTTTAATTTCTGATGAGAGGAGAGGAAGAAAGCCCACTCTGAAAAAAACACTTGGGGCCCCTCCCCCATCACACCTCTCATTCCTCTTCATAAAAGAAGCTGTGCAATTACTAGGTGGCTAAAGATATCCGAGTGCATTCTCCTATAACAATTTACTGCCTGGATCCTGCTGGAATTTCATAGAATGTATCTGTCATGAATGCAAAGGTCAGAGGATTTCGCAGCCATGTAGAAAGAGGAAAAGAACAGAACAAATTTCCCTCAGTTCCTTGGTTGAGCACCCATCTCAATGCTTGATTCCCAGGAGCTAAGTATATACTTTTGTCTGCTTTTCACAGTATTTTCCTTTTGGGTTGGTAGTTAGCTTTTTAACACATACTTAATGGGACTAAATGGGATAAAATCTCATTAATGCTCCGAATTGTTATTTAAAAGCACACCCTTTCTATTATTTTGGAATGCATGGGAAGCACAAGATTACTTACCTGATTCTAGGGCTTAAATCTAACTTCATAGAGACAATCCAAGTGACTTGTGGTAGCAAATTCCACTCTAACAAGAAAGCGAATACTGGTCACCCTAACTGTGGCATGGGAAGGTGGAGTGTGTGTTGGGGAAGATGGAAACAGCTGGGTAGGCAGGGTGCCCGAGAAGTGCCGCAGGTGCTCCCTAACACCGGCCACTGCACAGCCACGACCTGTTTCTGAACACTAGCATCTTCTTGCCCTGGACATTTTGCCAATGAAATCCCCCTCCTTTTTGTTGAAACCTACTGAAAAAAAACTCCTGGTAAGAGCTTGTGTGTTCTGATTTTTTCTAACTAAAAGTCCTCTAAGACTTTTAGGACACTTCTGCATGAGCCTGAGCACATTTATAATTTGAAGCCCTTCATATGGAATATTTGGAAAGAGGGAGGAGGGAAGAGGAGGAAGATGCATAAAAGTAGTTTATGAACTTACTTTTAAATTATAATGTATTATTACAGTTCACATTTAAGTTATAGTTTATAGTTGAAAAAGTAATCTCAAGGATGAGGCAGTTTTCCTCAATTGAAATATTGTCTGGATAAATTAAAATTCTTAACATATCTCAACAACTAAGAATACATTCCCCAAGAGGGCAGAGGAGTACTATATTTAAGTACATACTCTTCTAACGAAATAAAAATGCACATGGAAATAGTTTTATTACCATTTTTACATGAATCCTTTAAACAGCACTACTTTCTAAATAGTCACATCTCTCTAATTAAAGGATCTCAAATAGCGTCTGATTTTCTAAGTTATGGAATTTTACTTTAATCTTTCTAGATTTTTATTTTAAGCAGTAGTCTTTGAATGAAGAAATTCGTAAGTCCAAGGATTCCCTCTAATGACAAAGAATGTTTAAATGCAATTAGTAATATTTTTGAAAGCCAACAACTGTTTTCCAAAAGACTGGTACTTTTTTGTTTCAGACTGGATCACAAATTACTGAATTTTCCTACAATAGTACTGAACTTTTATTTGAGGTTTTCTGTTTCTGAAAAGCAGACATGATAGATTGAAATAAAAGATAATTTATTGCAATGCTTACTTTCATGTGCAGAGAGAAGCAGTGTAATTGTAATTTACAGTAGCTGTCAAGAAAAATCCATCACAGATGACATTAAAATGACTTATTTTGCCTGAGCCACTTATTGTTTAAATGTGCATAATCTAATAGAAAGAGATTATTTTAAAAAATCTGCTTTATAGTCTTCTAAATTAATATCAAAACATATACTTATGAATTAAACATTAAAAACCACTTATTGATACTTTCATCATGACATTTACAAGTATACGTTTAAATTATTTTTGATGGAACTGTCATATATTTGTGATGCATGAATCTACACATTCACAATATTCTCATATGTACAGATCATATCATCTAGAGATAATGACAAAAACACAGATTTAGAAATATTTTAAAGCGAATGGGCTACAGTGAGGATAATAACACTATAACCTAAAGTTCACTAGCCACCCCTCATGCAGCAAAAGGACACAGAGAACTGTTTTCATTAAACTACTTTAGCCAATACTTCTCCAGAGAGATTATCCTATCCTTCAGGTTTCAGAGAATTTCAAAATTTCCTGTAAAGATCACTAGGTTTTTGGCAACACTGTACTAGTAAAAGATGCTTGAACGTTCTTTTCATGATGTAACGGCAGCGGGAGGCTATGCAAAAAATGATGAATATCTTAAAATAAATGAGACTGAGTTGAAAGATGTTTGTAAACCTTTGGACTGCAATGGTTCCAAGTACTTTTGCTTTAAAGGTGGAGATTGCTTGTTTATTTACTCCATTAAGATGTTGCTGGAATAAGAAAAGGTGAAATAATAGATGTCCAGAAACATTGCTTTAACACATTAGAATAAACATTTGTTAGAATCCGGCCAGTTTCCTGCCCAGTAACAGACGTAAATCATCTAAATAATGAAATGTATTAGGGTAAAAGTAAAAAGTTCATTGTTATTTTTCTCATAGTTTTGTGAGTGCAGTTGTTGGGACTGATCTGATTTTCAAAGGAGCTTGTGCATGCAAATTCATACTCTGCGAAAGCTGACCTTTGCATCCAAATAGCTAAAATCCAATGTCACTTTCAATTCTACTCTTCTTCTTTTTTTTATGTAGCTAGAATTAATGTAGTGAATATGTAATGAAATGCATTATCCTGCATGGAGATTTATCAGATTTTCCGACTGAATGCTATGCTTTGCTAGTACTAGCTGGAGTTCACCTGCATGTTGGTGTGGCGTGTGGCTCTTTTTTGTAAAGAGTTAAGTCATACACAAAAAAAGGGAACAAAGGTCAGCACCCAGCCGCCACTTGAATGTGAGATTTTTCTTTTTATTCCCCTTGATGTATACTAGGCTCTGTGTTATTAGTCTTAATGATGGAAAATTGTAGTGTTGATACAAATCTTTTTTTCAAAGTAGTAGGCGGGAGCTCCATTTGTTAGTAAGTTTTTTTGTGACTAAAAGCCACGGACAGTACATTTATGTAGCAGTAAAAGGCCTAGATGCTCTTTCCATAGCAGAGCTAATTATTCCTACTGTGACCTTACTGATCTAGCCTGTTCCTAGTACATCTCATCTGCACGCCTGTTCCTCTGTGTAGATGGTGTCAGAGAATATGAAAAACCCTATAATGAAACCATTTTCATGATGGAGAAAGGCTACTGGAGTTGCACTTGCTACAAAGAGGCTCAATTATATGAGTAATTGTGATAATTTTCTACATTCATAGCCTTCAATGGGGAAAAAAGAATGAGAGCCACAAAGGAAAATTACTTTAACAAGAAAGTACAGAGAGTAAAAATGGAAGAAGAGACAAAAAGGGGAAAAAATAACCAGAAAAAAAGTTTAAAAAATAGATCTGGAGGGAGGAATAGCGAGACAGGGAGAACAACAGAAATGCTCAAAAGCCCATGTGCAGCTGTGTTGCACAATTAAATTGAATTTTTTTTTCTGCAGTTGATGAATGTGACTACTGCAAATGTGCCTCTGTAGTTAGCTATCATTTGTTGTTCCGTGACAGGAAAAGGATAATTACCTCTCAGAGAGAATCAAAGGCTGACATGCCCTTTAGACACAGCCATGAATGCAGAGCTCGATAGAATGCTTGAATAAGAATCTAGTGTTCTCTGCCCCCTTCTGCTGAAGAATAAATTTTGTTAAAATGCAAGAGCACCACCAGTAAATTTGTTGAACCCTAGGTGTTCAAAAATATGAGGTACATCTATCGACTCATCCCATTTGCAAAAATAAAACTGCATTTTGAATTCATTTCTATTATATTCATGGACAGTAAGATAGTGAGATATGCATTAAATTTCTTTTCTCAGTAGGGGTCTGATTCAACATTTCCTATGAAAGAACAGAGAGACACTATCCTTTTTTCCCAGGCTAGTTAGCCTATAATTTAAAACTGTCAAAAACACAATTTTGTTCAAAGTCTTCAATAAAAGCTTCTCAGATATAACCCAAAGAGATTTTACTAAAGTTTGATTCAGACACTGTTACAATATTTTTAAAGCCATAAATACATTTAACTGATATTTTACTGCCTTTTTTTTGTTAAAGTATTTGAAGTCTTATGAAGAAAAAAGGCACCATCTTTTCAAGGTGACTAATCTGTCCATCCTTTAGACAAACTGAAAGTATTCAATGGTTCACATTAATGAGAACAGTACTTTAAAAGGTACTGATGTGATCATCTTTAACAAAATGCGTTACTTTTAAATGAAAACATATATTCTGCATGTCTACTTCAAAACAATTATGGAGAAAAAAGATCTAAAAGTAGGTGACAGATTACAAAGGAAAGTCTTGAATTCAGCAAATACACATACACTTAAAAAGCAAATGTAGAATGCTGTGTGGAAAATAAACAATGGTTTACAGAAAAAATGAACCTGGCAAAAAAGGACAGAAGATCACTCTTTCAGGCTATTTGCTAACCCACTAATTTGAAAGGTAAGGCTTGCTTTAAGCTAATGCTTTTTACCTCTGTATCATAGGAATACGTTTCACTTCACTCCTTTATAAAATTTAGCTTTGCTCCTGTCTTATTAACCAAGTGTTAGGATGCTTAGTCCCTTCTAGGTACTTTATTCCCTGTTAGGTGTGATTTTTGAGTAAAGGAACACTACAGACACACATGTCAAGCTAAAACTAAAGCGGCTATATAAATATTGGTTGCTGCTCCTATAAGTTTCTTTGCTGGCCCTGATATAATTTACTTTTTTTTAAATCTTTTTTTTTTTTTTTAACCCCAGAAACAACATTGCAGCCTGGCAGTTCACATACTAATATCAGACTGAAATGATGGTTCTGAATCATAAAACATGTCATCAACTTTATACCAAGCCACCAATAACCTTTGTACCATTTGCCAACCCTCCCTTTACTTGTCAGTGTAAGGCTTACCTGATTGTGTTTCCAATTACGGAGAAGGGAGCCCCTGCTCTGCAAGCTGCAATCGCTTCATCTCTACACCTCCTGGCGACCGCCACTAACTTTTTACCACATTCATCCACATTGCCCACCAAAAATGTTTCAGAGGTATCTCCATGGTAGCCATTGTAATAGACCTAAACACAGGCAGAAATTTAAAAATATGTCCTTGTTTAAAACCCTATTCTCCTAAACTATACCCTGTATTTATTTATGTATTTAGTAGATTCATGTGTTTCACTCTTCCTGAATTACTCTTAAGTTTATCTACCAAAAAAAAGAAAAAATATGTACTGAAACCTTACAGAAATTTAAAAGATGAAGCCATACAATAATATTACAAAATTTTAAAATAAATAAGTAACTAGTATGGCTAGTTCAGCATTATAATTAGTAATGCTATAGTAACATTTTGATTCCTGACTTTACTTTTGAGAAGACAAAACTATATATGTGAAAATTAGTGATCAAAGGCAGTGACCCACAATTATTACAACTGGTTTAGAGAACCAGAAGTATTTGACATAGTGAAAAGTCATGAAAGTCAATGTCACGAAGATACCTTATCTTTTATTTACCAGTTCTATACTTGGGAGTGATAGATAATGACAAGAAGAAATAAGATAGATATGTCATGTTATAACAGACAGTAAGAAAATTTAGCTCCAAGAATTGAAGTGGCTCAATATAGGAATGAAAAATGTTGCTGGAAGTGAATCTTAATAGAATGTTCCAGATAGCAGAATGTTAACAGAAAACACTATATGCCAATTTTGAAAGAATTAGAATATAACAAAACAGTGTTAAGAATAAAATTACAAAAAATATAATTTTTTCAGTCTTCAGTGATTCAGAGGTCTCTGGTATCTTGAAAGATACCAGATTCATTATAAAAATCAATAATTACTGAACACTATAATAAGCGTAAAAGGCAGAAAAGACTCGTTGAATATTGATCCATTGATATAGGTTGGAATTTGCCATTTTGTATAAATTTGTCCTATGTAATTATTTTTCACATTTCTCTTTCTCATGAAGTGGAATGCAGAAATTGTTATAAAAATATATTTACCTGAACTTTCTGTTTTAACACTGAATTAATGTCTTAAATCTGTATACTATTCTCCATTTAAAAAAAAAAAATACCTCCTACATCCAGTGAGGGAAGCAGGGAAAGTCTTTATTATGTTTTCATTTTATAAGTCAGGAAACTGAGGCAGACAAGTAACTTGTCTAAATTTAGTGGCAGAATACAAAAGTAGGTCCAGATTAATACGGTGGATTACTGGCCTCTGATCCAGTGTTTTCTTTACTATATCAAAGCACTTTAATTACCTTGCAGTGTTTTATAGTTTATTCCCATTTGCAATCCAAGAAAGTACAAGTTCTAATGTTATAATATTTACTAATCAAAAAGTAATTAAATTTAATATTTACTAATAAAAAAGTAATTAAAAAATTTTGTAACCAAATGTCTGTATAACTGCTATTTAGGTAAAAATGTGTTTTAAAAATCTTGGTTCAATCCTGGGTTTTGGCACCAAAAAAAAAAAGAAAAGAAAAGAAAAGAAAGAAAGAAAGAAAGAAAGAAGAAAACAAAAAACAAAAAACAAAAATCTTAATTTGCCTTTTTTGTATTACTTTTGCTAGCTTTCAAAATGACCACTTGAAAGAGCCAATATATATGGCAATAACAATACTTTTGCAAGTCTATGGCAGTTATCTATAATTACTGTTTGTACCCACAAACAACTCATTTTGTACTTCATTAATTTAATATTTATTGAGCAACTACTATAGGATGTCACATTGTCTATTTTTTAATATTCAATTTTCTAGGGGAAAGCAGTCTATTTTCGTGTGATATATGCTAAACATAAACAATTATAAATTGCAATGAGTATTTTCTGATAAAATGTAGGATCTCATACTGGGGTCTTTCACTTAATTAACTATTTCATAAGAATATAATTTAAGATACTGACATGTTTCCTTGACTCCTTCACATTTCTAGACACTTGAAATTATTTCACTTTGTTTTATAAATTTTGCAATTGTGAAATCATTTTAATGTTCAAAATGGAAGTGTGTATTAAAAGTCTTCAGAAAACTTTGAAAAGACATGGAATATTCTCTTTGGATGCACTGGAAGCAGTAGGGAAGAGCATGTGTGATTTCTTTCAAAGCAGCAATATTTATTTCATTTGAGCGTGATTAGGTGAGATAATAAATGTAAAATCCCCAAGTCAGATATATTCCAAAAGAAAAGTGTATGGTGAAAAGTACTTTATTTCAGGTACACTTCGTAAAATACTTCCTTCTACATGATTCTGAATTGGAAAGATATCAA
Organism: Eidolon dupreanum; assembly: GCA_028627145.1. Classification (NCBI taxonomy): domain Eukaryota; kingdom Metazoa; phylum Chordata; class Mammalia; order Chiroptera; family Pteropodidae; genus Eidolon; species Eidolon dupreanum. Next base: position 123,811,224 of record CM053503.1, on the reverse strand, counting down.
CAGAATATGTGTGAAGCAAATGTTCAAGTATTGTAAGTAGGACAAAATGACAGAGAGAAGAGTATCAGCAATAAAAGAACCTTTGGCTATATCTTCACACAAACTGATATGAAGAAAAGGTTGAATTAATTTAAACAACTAAATATGTGACAACTCAACTACTGAATGCCAAGTTTCACCTCATTACCACTTGTACCTAAGCTTTACAGTCTGGATATAAAATAACTATTATTAAATATATTTCCTAATTAATAGAAACTATGCTCCTATAATGCTGTATATGTCAATTAGTTCTCATCCAATGTTTAAATTATATTTATTTATTTAAAATTTGTTTATTAATCATCAGATGTATAGCATTTATTTACAGTCTACATCATTCAAAGTTATCATTACCAGACTTTTTAGTAAAATGCACTGACAAAGCACAAATCATCCAAGTCTGAGAATAGTCAAAGGCAAAGAATATTAGAAAAGGTTAGAGCTTTTACAACTTGCAATTTCTAGGTTAAATTATTATTACTATTATTATTAGTAGTAGTAGTAGTAGTAGTAGTAGTAGTAGTATTTTTTTAAAGAAAGGCTGTTAACCATTTGGTGAAAACTTAAGTTCAGAGAGAAAACCACTCTGCTTGTATGCTTTGAGTTCAAGGCTCTCTACACCAGAAATGGAACAATATGTTACTACCTTCAGGGATTTTAATAAATCTAAGGAACACTGCTAGCAAAAGAGTTGCTGTCCAAATAGACTGACACACACAGGCCAATGTAGCCCCTAATGACAGAGTAAGATAATGACAGGCCCCACTCAAAATCAGCAGGAAGAGGAAGATCAATCTTGGCAGAGTGAAGGAAAAATGCTGGCTTTCTTCGCGTTAGCTCATCTCATACATATCTAGCTTCAGCAGCTGCCCAGTGCTGTGGTGCTCTGCATTAACTACACAGTGGATCAATAACAATTACACCTTCTCAAAAACATGACACATAGCAGGATTGGGTTGACATTTCACTTAGGCCAACATTGATCTCAGTGCATCTGATTCCAGCCCTAAATTCAAGTCAGGCCTGGGTTTACTTGGAATAAACACAGAGTTAAAGACAAAAAAGGAAACCAGCTGCTTGCGTCTGGGTCTAGAAGTAAACAGCACTTCCATCGGTGCAGTTCACATTTTCAATCCACTCTTCTTCCTGTTGCTACCAGCAATACTGAAGTTGATCAAAGACTATTTTTTATATGATTTACTCACCGTGACATCTATGTTGATAATATCTCCATCCTGAAGAGGTCGGCTGAAACATAAACAGGAAAAATTGGTGATAGGCAGATCTCAATAAAAGGAATATAAAAACAAATACCTAATGACTATCATAAATCTAATGATTTGCAAGGAGAATGTGAAGTGGAGGAAGAATAAGTGGAATAATTATCTAATCTTTAAATTATGCTGGTCACATCAAATTTTATAAGAAATACGTAGTATGAACATATTGCCATTGTTTAAAAATCTGCTGTTATTAAAAAAATGTACTTATCAGTTACCTTAATTTTGCAAAGAGCCAAAACAATAGTTGATAGCCAATATTTAGCTATATTTGGATTTTTACCATTTATATTGTTAAAATCTAAGAAGGTAAAAGAAATATTTAATGCACAATCACTTCCTTAGATTATATATTGCTTTAACAAACAAATGGGGGTATTATGTCCAATGAGATGCCAAATATCTCAAATTTTTTGTTTTACCATAATCTGCTTCAAAAGTTTACAGGTGGGTTTCAATTAAACTGTAGTGTTTTACACCATATGTTATAGATCTTAGTTTCATGTTTTAGTTTCCAAAGGAACAGTATGTTATTAAGCAATGAATACCTGTCAGGAATACCATGACATAGCACGTTGTTTACAGAGGTACAAACAGATTTTGGAAAACCTCCATAGCCTAGAGGTGAGGGGTAGGCATCATGATGGATGATTTCCTGATGAACAAGAGCATCTATCTCTTCAGTTGTCATGTCAACCTAAAATATTAAATAAAGAAATTGCGCAGCAAGAGTTGAAGACATTTCCTGTATCTATTGATTATTCCTTTAGCTACAGCACTTTCAGGTGAGATTGTATAAATTTACTCTGATAAACATGTAGTACAAAATTTTAGTTAATTATGACTAACATTAAAATCCTAAATTGTGCCTTTTTGACAATCGTTTAAGTATATGATGGTGTTATGGACTATCAGAAAATGGAAATTTTAAACTCTGCAATCATTCAGAACATTTGTGAGTCATTAAATGATATGACTCCTTAGTAGCCTGAAGATTTCAAAAACATGTTCTTAGGCAGTTCCTTCCTCTTCTTCAATGGTTGGTATCCTGGGCTAACAGAAACATACATAAATACTCAAAAGGCTCTTCAGTTTAGGTGATAAAGTAGGTCAACTTACATCTTTTTATCTCAGCGAAATACTACATGGGTTTTGCAGCAATGGCATGGAGATTATAGATCATCATTTAAAAAACTGATACATTTTTACAGATTTGACTGTCACTAATCTTGATTTCTTTCATGACTAAATATGTCACTGTACTTTATAAAAATATTTTTCTCTTACTAGGAGGTACCCAGTTGCTCCCAAACTAAAAGAAAACTATAATTGAGTTTTGTGAGCACATTAAGCCTGTCTCCATAACCTCGTAAATCATTAATAAAATTCTAAAACAAAATCTTTTATTAAAAATAAACTGTTTCTTCAATAATTTTATGTTATTTTATATTCACATATTTTTAGCTATGTTACTATAACAAGTTTATGATACAGATGATACTTTAAGTTAAGTGATTTCATTGTTGAGTCTCACTTCCTAAATTCTGCCCACCTTTTGGAAACTACAGGCCCATATTTTCTTTTATGATTCTTATATAGCAGGGTGTTTCAGATTGTTCTGAAAAAACGACATCTAGTAAGATAGTTCCACATAATTAAATTGCTCTATTACCTATAGCTCTGTGTATCTGGTCTGACCTTTCTTTGCAGAGCAAATTCAAGAAAATAGAAGACGAAGGCTGAGGCACAGCAACTCTTCAGGCACACAGAAATAATGGGGGAATAAAAGCAGAAACTTTACGCAGAAGGAAGGGGGCAAAAGTCAGAGCCAGCTACCATTGATCACCTTGGATAGGCTGACTGAGTCCAAAGCACCGCCAGAATTCTGCTACTTAAATTCTGGCTTTTAAATGACCTCTTGAATAAACATAAAATAATACAATCCCTTTCACCCATCCCAAGGCTTTCCTTTATTATTAACAAATTAGATGTATACAAAAGAAGAATGAAAGAAAAATGAGAAAAAGAAGAGGGTTTGTGGCCCCCTATATAAGTCCTGCTGAGGCTTGGTGAGACTCCACCTTTAAACTCTTCCCAGCCAGGAGGAGGACATGACGGGCCAGCTGACAAGCCTGACGAAGCCCTTGAATCTGATCTTCATTCTTAACTTCTATGCTGTCTCCCCAGTCCGGTACAATGCCTGTCGTCACATAGTCTGGCTTCTTTATGTGCTTGAGGAGAAAGGATTGAAAACGAAGATCAGAACCCAGCGCACGACAATGGGATCATTTTTTTCGGACACAGCCTCCTGCTTCATGGAGCTCTGCCCTTCCTGCCGGAGCACCGACCTCCGAAGCCAGTACAACAGACCCTCCAGGCTGCCCCCAGTTCCTTCCCCTGCCCTTTTGAACTTAACATTGCCTGTTAGTGCTGCCTCTGGATAGTCTGTTAACCTTACTGTGCTTTGAGTCAAACTGGACTGAAGTAGACTTCTGGTCAAAACAAACAGTAGTTTTCTTTTCTTCCTTCTCCCAACCCCATTAAAAGTATATTGTCCTTGAAGAAAAATAGCACCAAGCTTCCAAATTGTCAAATGGCTAATTAAGAGCACTTTCACCTTCTTAACACAAAGATAAAATTTATGCAAAGGATAGCTCACAACACCCTCTCTGAATGAATCTATGTAAAAGGCTGACTGTCAAGGCCACTGAAGCCTATTACATGCATACTTCCTTACACTTTGCAATTGTACCCAAACTAAGAAGGGACTAGAGAACAACAAAACAGCTTTCTTTTCTTTTTCTTTCTTTTTTAAGTACATTAAAAAAACACCTAGAACATTTCTATCATTTGTCAAAAACTAAAAAAAATGCCCCAAAACTCAAAATATTCAACTCTGATCACACTTGTAGAACATTCTCCATCACTTACTTAAATCCATGGGTAGTATTCAGAAAATAAACACTATCTTACATACAAAGTTTCTCTAAGTCTCAAGATTGTGCATAGCTCTTTACAAACTACATAAGCATTGCTGAACAGTACTCAGTAAGGCTACACAGCTGCTGGGGACAGGAAGCTGAGAGGAATAACACTATTTAATTGACATCATAGCAACTCTGGAAGGGCTGAGGTCAGGGCTCTGCTCTTTGTGATGTGCATCATCACACGGGATTTAAGGACCTTCACTTACTCTCACGTTCTGATGGGCCTTTCTGATACAGGGAATACCATTGCTTGGGTTGCCACAGCTGAGTTATGGATGAGCATCTCCTACAGTTTTCCCACTAGTGCCCACAAAAGCTCACTCACAGACTCTGTGGTCTTGTCTCTACTCTGCTTTGTGATCTGCAGGTTACAACTACAGGAAGGTCTGCTGGGTTGTCACTGAAATTCTAAAATGATACATTCATCTCTCCAGAGATTTTTCTTTTCTAACTAAGGAAATACCAGGAACATACTCTGGGTTCTGGTGGCCTGTCTCATCAGCCCCTGCCACAAAAATGGGCTATTCACCTTCAGGAAGTATAATATACTTAATGTGGGTTCACTATTAAAAAAATGCATAAAAAGGGGAGAGCAGGTGATTTTTGTGACAAATATGTACTTCTTTCAGCTATTCTTATTCTTCCTAAATGACCCGCATACCTCCTTAAATTGCATTTTTAAAAAAGGATAGATTGTCTTTCCACAGAACTGTAATCTCTGGGGAAAAAAGTCAAAAACACTCTGAGACAAGATGTTTTCTTTAATTTACTCTAAAGGAGATTCAAAGACAGCAGCATTAATAACATGGAAAGTGTAAGAGCAGGCTTTAGGAAAAAAAAACATTGACTGTGTTAGTTTCAAATAATCCCTCTTGAATGATCGCAATTTTACAGTCAATTTTTTTCTCTAAAAGAGTAAAAAGCCCACAGATATGTAGTTTTATCTTCATATTGGAAATTTAATACACAAATTTTCATGACAGAAATTTTAATTCTAAATAAGCTAAGCGGTTGTAAGCTCAGCTCTTTCTTTTAAAAAATTAATGTTATAGAACTGCAGAATGTTAAAACTTCTCAAATCACAATTTTAAATCATAAACCAAGTTTAAAATTTTGATTCAAATGGCTTAGAAATTAAGGATGTAAAAACATTTAATCACTTCTGTGGTTAACCTTTATCTTGGCTGGAAAAAGCAGCAGATAATAGGCAATACAGTACCTTAGGGACTGGATGAGCTGAAGAAACTGCAGCCGGCAAAACTATACTGTGTGAAATATCTCTTTGTCTCCGGAAAATGAAATTTCTTCTTTGTTGACTGCTTGACTGCTTGTGTGAGTAGATATGATTGAGTGGTGAAGAGAAAATTCTATGACAACCTAGGAGCAGAAAGAGACATATTTTAAGTAAAAAACCTAACATAGTGCTACATTTTAAGATGCTGCATTGTTGTCTATTAAACCATTATTCCAATCCTCTATTGGCTCAAAAAGGAAAAGCCCCAAATAGAAAAGAAAGCAGTTGTACTCTGAGTTCTAGCACAATAGTAGCACAGCATAATTATTAGCTAATACTATGTTTACATAAATGTTTGACAATGGAAAACTCTACTCTAATAGGCAACAAACATATAGAAACATCTGCTGAGCGCCAGGTCCGTGAAAAGAACAATTTCTGCTGAGGTAGCTTACGAAGCAATGTCTTGGATAACACTAGATTTAGGGCACTGTTTGGGTGGCTTTTCATTCTTTAAAGCTGTGAAGAATCATGGACAAATTGCTAGCTGCACTTTTTGCCCTCGATCGGATTACTACTCTGTGTTAACTTCACACGCAGTGAGGCATCATACTGAAATTCATTGTGATGAATGCTCAAAGCAGATAGACTAAATAGCAAAAATGTAGGGTGTGACCCTGAAAGAAAACAATAATAGGGTCCTAAAGTACCCACAAAAGGAATTTAGAAATATCAATCAAGATTTTAAATGCATATATCTTTTGATTCAGCATTTCATCTCCTAGGACTTTACCTTGCAGGTACCATGCAATGACGGATATGTGAAGATGAACCCTACTGCAGCATTGTTTGTGGTAGAAAAAAATGGAATTAACCCAAAAGTCCATCAGTACGAGACTGGTTAACTATATTATGCTATATCCACACAAGATAAAACTATGGAAGTATTAAAGAGAATAAACTAAATCACCTCCAAGTATTGATATGGAAAGACGTCATAGCACATAGTTAGGAAAATACCAAATGCTGAACAGTATGTATAAAAGTCCATTAACATAAAAAGAGCTATACATTTATATAAACTTGTATATGCCTATAACATTTCTGAAAATTAATGTTCATCAATAGGGTCATTTCTGGGTCATATGACTGGGACCGGGAAAAGGGAAGAAGGCTTCCTGAGTCATTTTATTTTCTTCTATACTGTTAGATTTTTAAAAATCATCCACTTGCATTACTTTTATAATTAAAATAATAATATAAAAAATCCCCAACATGTCATAATTACACATCAGGGGTCAGCACACTACAGTCCAAAGACCAAATCTGGCCTCTTTTTATACAGCCATGACCTAAAAATGATTTTTATGTTTATAAATGGTTGAAAAAAAATCAAAAGAAAAATAATATTTTGTAATATGTGAAATATATAAAATTCAAATTTCAGTTCTCCTAAGTAAAGACTCATTGGAACATAGCTACCCTCATTTGCTTACAATTGTTAATGGTAGAGTTGAGTAATTGTGACAGATTTGGCCCTTTACAGAAGTTTGCTGATTCTTCATCTAGAGCACTGGTTCTTAAAATGTGGTACCCAGACTAGCAGTATTAGCATCATACGAGAAAAAGATGCAAATTCTTGGGCCCCTCCTCAAACAATGGATTCAGAAATTCCGGAATGAAGCCAGAAATCTGTGCTTTATCAAGCCCTCAGGGTGATTCTGATGCACACTCAAGTTTGAGAATTATTGGCCAAGAGTAACCTTTCAGCTGTGAAACATAATGGAAACACAAATTGCAGGTGAATACTGGTCCCAAAACTCAAGATCTCTAAGTGAACAGGGAAAGGTCGACGATGCAAACAAACCCCAATGGTCAGTGATTCAGTGTCATAGTTTCACTCAGTTATAAATTGAATTTCCATAATTCAATTTAATATTGTTGACTCAAACTTACAGAGGTCTTTTGGGTATTATTTTAAACAATTCCAAATGTCTGACAAAATGTCAGTAATAGTACCTTTTTATTTTAAAGTAGCCTGATGTAGGTACATAGTCTCTAAAGTTTGTAAAGTACAATATTTCCATATAGACATCACTAGCCCTTGTACAGTCAGGTGATACATGAGAGTCAGGATAATATCCTAGGAAAAGCAGATGATTAGAAAACAGAAGTCTGGAATTTCATCTCAGCTCTACCATTTGTTAGTTGTGTGGCTCTGGACAAGTTTTTTTCTTTTGACTCTCAGGTGAGAATTAATTGGAATACAGTATGTGAAAGTGCCTTGCATTTAGTAGATGCCCAATAAATGATAGTTCTTCCAAGAACAGTTAGAAAGTAAAACAAGAAAGAAAACATGGGCTCTGCTATAGCTTCTAATACTGAGCACTTATGTGTAGGCACTTTACATATGTTAGCTCATTAATCTTTATAAGAAGCACATGAGTTTTGAACCTTATTATATAACTATTATAATAATAGTTATTACTATTATTATTTTTCCAAAAGTAGTTATGGGTTGACCTAATCCATCCACTCTCTCAAGACAAGCTCCCTTCATTGATTCCATGAGTTGTTTGGGCAGTTTGTGAATATGTACTGGAAAATCTGGGTTGCAGCTAAAGCTAAGAAAGACTTAGGTGAAATCAATCTATGACCCTGGTCGCCCCTAACTGCATCTGTAGGTAGATCCAAAGACACGCTCACAAGTATAACCCTTTTGAAAAAAGTATGTATTGCGATTACTATTAATAAGGACAACACTAACAGAAATAGCAACAATAATAGTGGTTAACATTGAATAGCCACATAGTGCTAGGTGCTCTACATACATTATCTCTTACCCACTCTTCCAGGTAGGCAGGCAGCTGTCAATATCACTATTTTACATATTAAGAACTAAGGCTCACACTTCTGGCGATAGATCAATGGCTGGCCCTACCTCAAGTCTTCTAAGTCCAAGTCCAGAGCTGTATCTGCTATTCCAAGCTGCCTTTCAGCAGTGTGCAGGGGCAAGCTTCACTTTAGAATGTGTTTTTCAGGGGATGGATTTTTGAGGAAAGTTTTTTTCAATCATGAAAAAATCAATATCGTTTAGAGTGAAGGTACTTTTCATGAAAATTCTTAGAACTGATCTAATTGGGAGGCATTGTGGTAATGAAAACAGCATGAGCTTTGGAGTCAGCTCTGAGTTACCAAAACTTCTGGGCCCTGCTTTCTTTCCCATCACATAGGAATAGTAGTGCTTTCTTCACCACTAGGCTGTTGTGAGCATTAGCTGAGATAGTGTATATGTAAACCATATTTAAAAAGTAGGTGCTCCATGAATATTAAATTTTTTTCCTTTCCCTTCTCAACTCTTCGACATGTTTACCTAAGGGCCTCTAAATTTATTTATTCTTTTATTCAACAGGTACTTACTGAGCTCCTCCTATATGCCATGCTCTGGCCTCAGGGTGAACAAAGTGACAAAATCCTTGCTCTCACGGAGCTTATATTTTGTGGTGGGATGCAGACAAGAAGCAAACCAACAAATACATTAGATTATATCAAATGGTGATATGTGTGATGAAAAATGGACCAGAGTAACACAGCATTGGATGATCCCTTGGAGCTGGCTTCTACTCCTGCTCCTGTCAAGAACTAACTATGTGACCTTGAGCAGTGACATTAACAGTGAACACTGATGAGAGCTTATAAGCGCCAAACTCTGTGCTGAGGACACAGATGCTACCCAGTGACATAGAAGACTTAGTAAAGTGAGGGAGTTGGACTTCATAACCTTTGAAGTCCCTTTTATCTCTGACATTCATGACTTCATTCAGCAGCATTTGATTGTCATGCTACATCCCAGGTAATGGGATGATATAGACTCTGATCGATTTTAGGGCTCATGAAAATTTTTTTCAGTGTGGCTGATAACACAAAAGAGAGATCATCTTCATCAGTATTATCAAGTTCAAGTACATAGTCATTACTGGGGGAATCTTTTCTATGTACTTAAGCTTGAAGCATGAAGTCATCGGGCCTCTACTAGGGTATCTGGATGAGGTTTTTGAGACATTCACTTGTAGGATGAATAGTGCTACCAATGTACCTGTCCTGCCAAATGATGGGCTCACTACTGAAAAGATGCAGGCACATCCACATGTGACTTAAACATCGGGAACACAGCTGGAACACACCAATCTGTTGACAATTATGGTTCAGCAGTGTACTCAGCAATTTCATTTTCATATGATACTTTTTTATTTGAAGCAAAATCTTTCAATCTGATAAAAGATATCCTATAAATGTAGTTATAAGGTACCATACCGTGTTTATTCCACTAACTATTCATTACAAACCAGAAAATAAATCTAGTGTTTTCACAGGTGAAATGAGGAAATGGGATTAAGTCAATACATGCCTTTTGAAGACAATGGCCCTCCAATCAACAAGGCATAAAAGGGGAGGGGGGAAGCACCATCCTCGACTTTGTTTATCATATTGTAATTAATAAATAGTAATTAACAATTTTTCTTAATGCAGAGTGAGCAAAATCAAAATCTCCAGTCCCAGTGATATTCAGGGTCATAGGATAACCACTAGAGTATCTGCTACAGATCATTCTAGAAAATGTTTGTTGAGTTTCCTATATGTTTCTTTTCCTTAAAGCACTGCTTTGTACACCTAAAACTAATACAGTGTTATACATCAATTATATCTCAATTTTATAAATAAATAAATAAATAAATAAATAAATAAAATCATTGCTGATACATTCTTTTAACTTTATCTGACTTCCCCCTTACTACCTTCAATGTTATGGCTAATTTGATGCACAACGTCCATCATTAAGGGCAGAGGCACCAGCCAGGTGTCTCATTAGTCACAGGGCCGGTCACTGTCTTCTGGGTACCATCATTCACTCAGCATCTACGGCACACCCTCTTTTGTTACAGCTGTTTTCAGGAAACAAGGTTTAGGTGTGTACTAGTTATTGTAAGGGGCAAGTTGACTAAACTGAAGTTTAGGAGAGACATCAGTAGGAAACCATCAGAAACCTCAGGAGAGTAGGAGAGCCCCAGATCTGCAAGGAGCTGCTTTGGATTAATTCCATCTTAAAAGACATAATCATAGTGAGTGTTGTTACTGTTGATTACGTAACAGAAACTCTGTAGGGTTTCCTAAGGCAGTAAATCTATACTTTATTTGTTATGAACACTAGAATATTTTCTGTTATCAAAGGTAATAATAAGAATTATTTTCAGTGTCACAAAAATTCTATCAGCACCTAGTTTGAGCTGAACGCTGAAAATTATAGGCAACTGCTTCTTTCACTCCACAGAGAAGCACACCGTGCAGCATGAATGTCTCTTGAAATTGCTATATGTCCTCTGAATCCTGCAGCACGTTTTTCATATTTTAAATTTGTACTTGCAATAAAATCTAGGTTATGGTTTTAAATATGTTCATGTTTGGTAATAACATCAGTTTCTAAAAGCTGCATTTTATTTCCCTTTACAGATTAGGTATAAAAGGTGGGATTATAGAATTCAAGTATGATGGAGGGAGGAATGTATTGTGCTGCTGCACAAATATGCCCTATATTTACTGGCCCCTTACTCAGGGTCCATTTTAATTGTTATCTGCTCACGCATTGTATACCACATAATGAAACGCTTCCATTTCACCCACTGAGCCGTTGATTTTTATGTGCACCTCTATCAATGACCCTTAATTAAGCCAATTTATGCTTGAAAATGCAAGAGTTTTCTTTTGGTCAGCAAGTATTTTTAAGGGAGAGGTCTGAACGAACTTTCAAAGAGATATTTAAAATGCTTATTATTTGAAGCAGTAGTAACACTGAACGAGGTATATTTGTCCTCAAGTGTGGGCTACCAACACCTATTTTTTCATTGTACGTTTCTAGGTAAGCACTTTCACCCTGCAGCATGCCATCAATCCTCAGTTATGCTACATTTCAGAGGTATCAAATATCTGGGTAGCAAACAACACAATAAAGTAGCCTGCACTACTTTACATTAGCTAACAAATGTGGACCAGAGATAATATGTAATTTAAAAGACACCCTGTAAAATGTCTTACTAAATATATTTTTTCATAATGATCAACAAATGCCAAAGTCTAGTAACAAAACTATTATTTATAGCATATCAACATCTAATTGATTTTACAAATGGAGGCAATTATTTTGGGTGAAGGGAGGAATGCCTGCCAGATTTAAATGATTTATGATTACTAAGAGAGAAAACAACGTTTTGCTAATTTATTTTCAAAAACAGCTCTTACACTCATTGATAATTTAAATTTTAAACCAAATGATTTGCTTAAATAATACATTAACTTAAAACAAGGCAACTTACTTTGTGACAGCAAAAGTAAGTTGAGATATTTTTAACTGTTTAGAAATATTGCTTCCTACGGTTGGCTCGGAATGGACTGTACCACAGAAATACATTTTCAAGGCGTAGATTTAGAACCACTGAAAGATCACACTTCATGTACTCCAACCAATTACCCAGGGTAGGAGCTCAGGCTCGTACAGCACTGTGTACTTCCAGTCTAAAGGAGAACAGTGTAAAAGTATCCAAACCTTATATTTCTTGACTAAAACATTGTCTGCTTGATAGGTTTGATAACTTGCACAAATGGTGCAAAAGGCAAATTAAATATTCTGCATCACTTGATACAACTCATTGATTTTTACAATCTGGTACTAAGATATGTATTTCAAAAGCAAATGAGAAAGACCGAAGGTTGCTTCCCATTTCAAGGAGACTAAAGCAGAAGAGAAGCTCACATTTCACAAGAAATAAATAACCTGTGCATCTGTTGGGGTGTGTGTAGGGGGGGGGCGGAACAGCTAGGGGAATGCCCCAGGCTGAAGCAGATACTGACTGGGCAAAACTAAAGGACAAGAGCCCTTGAAACTAAACAAAAGCAAATTCATTCTGTTGACAGATGTTGATTACATCAAAGCAACAAGGAACTCCCCAACTCTAATTTTTTTTAAACAATTAATATCTCACAATAATCTACACAATAAGGACCAAGTAAGTTTTAAAACCAATCATAATAAACATTATTAAACTTGTTTTTTAAAAAGTTTCAGTTCAGTTGAAGACTATTCTGCTGTGTTTTTAGCTATGGGCTTTTCCCAACAGTGGTTTATTCATTCCCATGGACATGTCTGGGGAGACAAGCTGGCCATGCCATCAGCCCCTTCCTTCCAGGGGTTAACTGCTCTGGCGGCCAAATAAAATACAGAGCAAGCCATATAATTATGGAGACAGTCAAAGGGCAGGCTCTATTTTGAAATCTATTTGCACAGACAAGGTCTTCCAATTGAGCTTACAGGAAATAAGCTGGTAAAGAGCCTCCTTTTCCCCAGATGCTTTCCACACTTTTTCTCCAATTCAGGAAATCGTGGATATGGACACCATACACCATTGCTTTCTGGATTTCAAGCTAAGATGCCATTACAAGGAAAAGAGTGGATCCCTTTCACAAACCTGTAAAAAACATCCCCCCCGCCCCTGCAATTAACAGCATTTGGGAACAGCCTCTGAATGATAAAGCTATGGTGTTTATTAAACAACATTTATAAAGAGGATGCAGGCCCAATTGTTATAGAGGTGTTAGAAAACAGATCATTTTCTTTAATGCTCAAAATAAAGCACATAGTTGAGTCTAAAGTACATTGGCATAAATACCTGCCTGAAATAAAGATTCTACTTCCAACAGTGTTGTCCTTGAAATTATTTATAGTTAAGATTGCTAAAACAATAATGAAGATTCCAGAGAAATAAAAAAGAAGTGTGTAGAATATTTTAAGTGACCAAAAAAAAAAAAAAAATCACAAGTCACTTTTATGTTGAAACACAAAAATTTGTTCTAGCTGCTTAAAGCTCTAAGTTTGCAATATCTATGAGACTTTATCATTCTGGTCTTAAAATAGGATTGGGCCACTACTACTAATAAAACTAAGTGTCAAACAAAAGTGAGATACCAGCCTGTGGATGTCAGAAGCCATCATGGAGCCGTACAGCAGAGCCTGGGAGTTCTGGTTCTAGAGAAGATGAGCTGGAAAGTCAGCCACAGTCAGAGTACTTCTGGGGAGAGGAAAGGTGGTGGCCTGAGGGCACTCTCTTCCAATAATAACAACATTCAAGAATGATGCCCAGGTCATGGCAAAACATGACCTTCTCCAAGGCTCCCTCAGGAAGTTGGCTCTGTGCTATAACCCCCCTCCCTTTTAAAAGATTATCAATAGCAACTGATATAGTATAATATCAATGACAAGTTCAGAAAGGGTTTAGGAAAATACTTCATTTTGCTTCTTTACAAAAGCTAATTGGATAATACTACAATTCATTAATGTCCAACACCAGCACCCAGGGACCTATGATTTAACCAAAAAGCAGTCCCCTCTTCCTGGCAGACTAAAACACCCCCAGCCTACTTTGGAAATACAGATTACACATGGAGTCCAATTTTGGAGAAAGTCCATATAAAAATATGATAAGTTTAAAAAAACTGATATTGTAAGAAAGTCCTTTATTTTTTAAAAAGACTATTCATAAATACCACTTAATAAAGTAAATTTATGTTTGTGGGACTAGGAAAAAATTCCTTTAGGCTGGCCCAACCACAGCTCCAGGAGGGGTGTCAATGATTACAGTAAGAACTTAAAGTCTAAAACTAAAAGCGGATCTTTGGGTGGATAAGTGGAACTTATATAGAAATAATTAATTTGTAAAAGGAATTAGGGCTATTGCATGAAATTTCTCCATTTAAGATAAAAAATGGTTACTTCAAAATTTAAATCTAAATTCATCTTTATAATCATAAAATATTGAGTCACACTGAAATAGTATATGCTTAGAAAATCCCATTGTCTTTCAGCTAAAGTTTAGAGAAAAGCAGCTTTTTAGCACTTCAACAATACATATACTCAGGCAACTTCTTAGACAAAGAAATACTGTATTCTCCTAGGGGAAATAAAGGAGTTGTTTATTAGGTCTGTGGTTAAAATGTAATAATTCATTCTAGTTGAGCCCTGTGAAAAATGTCATCAAAATATCATTTTCTTTGCCAGATTTTCTGGATGCCGTAATGTCATTTAAATACAGAATAAAAGACAAGCTCTGATCAGAGTAGAAGTATAACACCAAAATGAACCAAAAGCAAAAGTTGTTCCATAAGAGTAACAAAAAAGAATTTCACATAGTCCTGATACCCAGAGAATGTACACCCCTAGGTTAGCACAGAACATCTGGCAAACTTCAACTTCCCAAAGACTCTCTCACAAAAAACAAAACAAAACAAAAAAAAAACCAACAGCCCCCAAAAAACCATTCCTATTGCCTCACACACTTTTGTTAAAGAAGAAAATAGAAAAATTTTATATTCGAACATACAAGTAAGAACCAGAAAGAGCAATTTCACAGATATCACACATTGAGTTCAACTTTGGAGAAAGACCATACAAAAATACCATAGGTTTAAAAAAACTGATATCCTAAGAAACTCCTTTATTTTTTAAAGACTATTCATAAACATTACTTTCATGTAAAATACTACCCAAAATATTAATAATTTGGATAAAATATTCAGTAATAGAAGAAATTGGGACTTATAGTTTATGATCAAAGTAACAGCTTTAATATGAATATTTTTCAATTGTATTAAAGCATTTGAAAAGAGTGTAATTTTAGTCTTCATGTTATAGTAGTGTCAACTGAATTCTATATGCAACATGCTCTAGTTATATTGTTGGATGTATTTCTTTTTCTCTTTTTTCACCTCTTTTTATGAGCCATTTAAAGTTATTTATGCAAACAATTGGTACAAAATAGCTTAGAGTTTTGACCAAACTGCAGTATCAATGCCAAAAAAATTTCTACATTTTAATATTTTCCTGGAATGTTTTCACTGTGCAACTCCCAGTGAAAGGCATGAAATAAAAAGAAAACATTTGAATATAAATCCTTCAGTGGTTATTTTGACAATTGTGGGAGTTTTGTCTCTGCCCTATAACCAGGCAATAGGAATGGTAGGTAGGTAGGTAGATCAATAATCACAACCTAAAATGAAAAAGCTAAAGCCCCAGGAAAACAATATATTTTCAAGCTTCTGTAGTTGAGATTATATAGATTAAAGACAATAGAAGCCAAGATCATGCACCAAGAAGTTATTTTCACAAGAAAAATAAAAAGAAAATATACAGTAGCTTCTTCAGTAAAAGAAAAAATTCCAAAATGATCTGAAGGCAGCTTTTTGGACTGATGCAGTTATGTTGCCAGAAATAATTTTATATTCAATTAAACTATGTAGACTTAGTTAACCATGTAAATAATCACTCCACGGCTTTAAGGCATTAATGCAAAAAGTACAATATGTTAAAATAGTACAGGCTTAGAAGATGAGTCCCATAGAAGCCTGTTTATAAACTGGTCCTTGTATTTTTTTCTCAGATATGGATGTTCAATTATAAAACCATTATTTTTTGTACTAAAGATTAAAAATTAAAACCATCATCATTCCTAACAAACAAAACGTGTACTCTTTATCTGTGTAAGGCAGGCTGCCTCTCATATTTGAAAACACAGTGTTACTTGAAAACCTTAGCTGACCAAGATTATTCACACTTGGTGGAATGACAAATTCACCATCTCATTTTTAGATTAAAGTCTTCAACATAATCACAATACTGAAATATATTTGATATATACAATGTTTGAAACAGGTTTATTATCTAATGTGAGGTGTATTGAACATTTCTACCAGAGAGTTACAAAAAGAAAACCAACCCCCAAATGCCTAAAATAAAACATAGCTAATTTGGAGGTAAAAAAAAAGGAAGCAGTGTGGAATTTAAAACACTTTATATTTTGTTTGTGAATGCACCATTGGATTTTCCTCTAAAAAATGTGGCTTTGTAATTGTATTTACTTGAGGTGCTGCTTAAATTTGTTTTCCTTCCCTGAGTTGGGTTACGTGGACAAGTTAGTTAAACTCTCGACATCTAAGTTTCCTCATCTGTTAGTTAACAGGATCTGTTAACCCTTCTCACAGGATTGCTATGACAACTGTATGACAATAGGTGTGGAAAGGGGAACAAGGTAAGCACTCGATAAATGGTAATCATGATCATTGGTTGCCTGACTACAGGAGATGGTCACTCCAAAATGGACTAATCAGTAGGTATAAACCAGCCTGAATTTCAAACTGTGCTTTAGATAATTCATAAAGTAAATACTTTACAAAGGATTCATGAGTTCCTACATTGAGTCCCAGAGCTGCTACTTAAAAACCACATTATCCAAAGCACTGTGCCTCTCCTACCTTCACCAAAGAACCACCCTGACTATCAAATGAGACTGCAGATGTATAAGTGCTTCACACTTTACAAACTAGACAGCATCTCATGGTTGTAGTGTACAGAGAGAAGGCTTTAACTCATTCAGAAGAAGTATGCACAGGCTAATTTTGACATTTTTCTGAGAGTTCTTGGTCAGGCCTTGCTAGAATGCTGATGGCTAATCATGAGATCTAAGGAAAATCTCTTCTTCTATCCAGAGGCATAAAAGACCCTAGCTTTTCTCAAGAATCATATCCTTCCAAACACACAGTATATAGAATAGTTTTTATATTTGTACAAAGGTGAGATGGGAGAAATCATGTTATAGAAAGATTCCACTTGGCAGTGAACACATTCCCTATAAACTCACTAATCACAAACAATTATAAGTGTTAGATTAGAATGCTGCTATTTTTATTATCTTACTAACTAGTGTTTGACCAATGTTGTGCCTATCTATAAACTGTTCTGTTGTCCTTGGTTACCTAGGTAACTTAGTTTGTAAGAATTTAAACATATTTGTCTTGGTGTGCAACTATTTAATAGAAATATTCTTATGCTCACCAAACCTCATTTTTTAAATTTACCAAGAAGTCTTCTTCGCATAAAAATTCCTGTTCATTAAACAGTGATACAGGAAGAACTTATTTACATTTCAAGCACTACCAACATACATCATTTATGACAAAAAAGGCAAGCACTCCATAAAAAATGCTCAATCACTGTCAATCACAAACACTAAAATATACATAAACCCAAGCAAACCGTGTGAACTATATTAAATTCAGCTAAACACAGAATTACTAACAGAACAAACAAAAAAACAAATAATTATCAGTGACTCACAGCCCTATTTACACAATATACAAAATAACTTGAATAGGTGTAACCATGGAAACCTGATAAACTAAATTCAGTGCCTTTAAATTTTATATTTATTTAAACATTGTGTGAATGTCTT
Source organism: Eidolon dupreanum (assembly GCA_028627145.1). NCBI lineage: Eukaryota > Metazoa > Chordata > Mammalia > Chiroptera > Pteropodidae > Eidolon > Eidolon dupreanum. The sequence continues at coordinate 123,793,352 of CM053503.1, read as the reverse complement.
CATAAAATTTAAATATTTCAAAAGCAGTCAAAGATTATCTTTGTTGTCTGATCATTGATCAAAATAGTTTCAACTATAAACTAGCTCTCTTTAAAATTATTCAGGGACCAAATTAATGAAACCATGATAAAAATGACATGATTTTTTTCTAATTTTTTTCAGCAAACTGTTATTTTCACAACCACTGATTAACAATTGAAAAAACTCAACTATACACAATAAATCCCATAATAGTCCAATAATATTAAAACATGCTTTGGCATAAAAGACTTTTCTTAAACTCACACTGTTGCATGCAACCACCCCCACTTCCTCTAATTAACTACTAAAGCTAGTAGCTGTTTCAGTTTATTGGTGATTTTCACTGACAATTACCATTTTAATAGTTTAATATTTAATGCTATAGTCAGTCTTAATGTCTTATATTTTACTTCATAAGCTACATGAGTAAAACATTATTTTGCAGTTCACTGGCTCAACTTAAGATGTAATGTTCAGTGTGTATTTCATTATGCAGATGAGCAATGGATGTTGTTTGACATGATTTAAATGGGTCAACAGTATTTTCCTAGTCACATTAATCATTCAGACAGCTAGAATGAAAAAAGAAAAAGGCCTTGAAAACTAAAACTAGAGAATCTATTCACACGAATGACACTCACCATCGCTGGGTTATCTCGGATGTGGTTAAGGAAAAGGATGAGTTGCAGACTTTGAACATATGTTTCATTATTTATTCGGAAACGACTTTAAGAATCTAGCTTCATTTTCAGAATCCAAGTGAACACCCCTAGTGACAGACTTCTGAGCTACCAAACTGTAATTTTTAAAAAATATTAGATGGAAATCTATAAAAACTTTTTCATTTGAGAAGAAAAAGATTTGGGGAGCCCAACTCCAAATCAGACTGGGCTCCAAGTAGCGTCAGATGTATAGATAGTATCTGTAAAAATATACAGCAGCACAGATGAGAACACAGCCCTCACTCTGGATAACAGTCCTGTCTTGCTTGCTGATGTCTTCTAGAAAGTACAGAAAAGGCAGGGAACTAGAAAAAGCAGAACCAGCCTTTAGAAATAGCTGTGGATCACTTAGATCCAGTATCAGATGAGGAATACTAAAAGCAACAGATGTGAACTCATAAACAACAACTCAGTTTCCTTTTCCTTTCATCATCATGACTGACTTTACATTGGGTCTGACTGAGGGATGATTTGGTCTACAAGGCCAGTCAATTTGCCAGCTTACTTTTCTGCATAGCCATCCTAAGACTTTGTTTGTTCCATATGAATTAGGTGGTTTCTAGTAACAAGTACGGAAGCCACACACAATCATCTCCCTCGCAACAGAAGCTCTTTAGTGGGTTTCTGTCAGCTGTGAAGAAGATAGTGTCTAGCATTAACTTTTTCATTTTCATTTAACTTTGAGAACCCACTTCTCAAAGGTCATCCTCTCAAGAAGATGTGCTCTGCCCTCTCCTGAAACCAACCACACAGAATGAGCCAGAGTCCATGAGAAGCCCATGTTTTGTTGTCCTGATTATGAAAATGGCAAATGCATGGTATTAAATATTTTTATAATAATACTGAAAAAGTAGAAACAGTAAAATGTAAAAAACAGTAAAAATCTTCCTCAAACAATCACTGTTGACATTCAGCAAATATATTTTCAAACATTTCTCTATGTATCCACTAATATATATTTTATAGCATATTAATTTATCATATTATAAATATTATCTATACATGTAGATTTATTAAACTGCTATTTGGAAAGCAATTAATTTCTCTCTGCGATATATGGAAGACATCTGTCTCTAACAAAAAATCTAGCTCTACATGACCCTTTAGGGGCCTCTTGGGTTGTTTTAGTGGTTTCATAGTATTTCTTTATATGGATAGGTCACGTAGCATTTTATTTGACCAATGATGAAAGTGTAGGTTCTTTTTTGTTTTCTTTCCTTACATAGTATACTTTTTTACTAATGCAGTTGCACATGTGACCAACTATTCTTTTTAGTTTAACTTCCTAGAAGTAGAACTTTTGGGTTAAGAAATATACACAATTTTGACATATTTGCAAACCTGCTCTCCACAAAAATAGCAATTTATATTTCCAATGGTGCCTATTTCCCTACCCCCTCACCAATATTATTGTTTAAATTTCTGTCAATCTGATAAAAAATGATATCTCATTTTTATTTATTTTTCTTCAGATACTACTGCGGTTGAAGATCTTTCCCTCTATTTATGTATTTATACTGTTGTGAAGTCTCCATTTAGGTCTCTTGGGTTGTTTTTTCATTTATTCTTATGCTCTGTGAATTTGTGTACTATATCATTTCAAATACTTTTTTCAGTTTGCCATTTGTGTTTCAACTTTACTTAAAGTGTTTTTGGCCATACAATTGGGTTTATACTGAATTTGTGGATTAATCAAGGGAGAATATGATTCCTTAAATGTTTAGCTATCTTACTTAAGAGATCTCTTCATATTTACCACAGTATTCTTAATATCCCTCAGTAGCAATCTAATGTTTTCTTCATATGTGTCCTATACAGTTTTAATTATTTGTTTATTCCTAGGTATTTTATATTCTTGGTTGTTATTATAAATGGATTTTTTTCCACTATGTTTTCTGCCAGAATATAGGTCAGTAATACTAAATTTACTTTTCTTTAAAAAACTTAAGCTTTAAAAATTGAAGTATAAATACTCCAGTGTCATATTTTTATGCTTCTTAATGTATCAAAAAAAAATCCAACATACATACAGACTCTCACTTTTTCCATTAGAAAGAAGTGAGAAGGGACTGACTGGGGCTAACCAGACTTCTTTTCTATCATTGCCAACTCACTTGTCTTTCATGTTGTCTGTCTCAATATTACCTTTCCCTCTTCTCAAATATGAAGCACAGGTGGGCTAACAGGTGCTAAAGTGCCAGTAAATTAAAGGCGCCAAAAAATGAAGGATAGTTTTTTTTCTTTTTGGAAGGGTGTGATATTTAACAATTAAAAAAAAAATCCATGACATAATTATGGGGGAGATGGGGAGAATCAGAACTTTTTAGACTTATTATTCTATACTTATTTATCTCATTTTACAGCTTAGTCTTGTTTTTGTTTTGAATTGTGTGTCTAGGTTGGGTTGAAGCAATCATAATCTTTTCAGTGCTAGAGTTCTTGTCCTGCTTCTTCCCTTATGTCACTATAACTGTACCTACAGGGACATGAGTGCCTGAATGCATTGAGCAAACAGCACAGATAATTACAAAACTTCCCCTGGCCTTATAATAGTGAAAGAGACCAAGAACTTTAAATAAAAACAAATTTTAAATTAATATGCCAGCCTGCTGAACAAGGACTCTATAAACTTCTAGTTCCTAGGATCTTTCTGTACTCAGTTTGACTTTCCTCTGGGAAGAGAATAAGTCTTATAGTTGTAGATGGTGGGGAGAGGGAAGTGTCCTCTCTTCATTGCTCGCTTAGAGCAAATACTCTCCTGAAATATTTTTCTTCATAAGTTTCAGAACACTATTCTAACTCTACCTACAAGTTTGGAAAATCACTGTGCCATACAGTTGACAGAAAAAAAAAAAAAAAGACTAACTCTTTTGCATTAAAAATATCTGATCTAGTCAACGATCATGCCTGATCCCATCTGATCTTGGAAGCTAAGCAGGGTCAGGCCTCGTTAGTACTTGGATGGGAGACCATCTAAAAAGACCAGGTGCTGTAGGCGTAAAAAATTAAAAAATGAGATTGTAAACTGATAAGGTCCTTGTAATCTGTGAGGTCAACCAAGGGTTGCCTCCCTAAAAAAAATAAATAAATAAAATAAATATTGATCCACAGGTAATAATATGGAAAAGTTCATTATGCCTTAAATTTTCAATAATAAGTATTTGACCCAGCACTAAAAAATGTTATCTGTCCTAAAGAATTCTAAGAAAGGTAGGAAACAGAAGTTATCTTAAATCTGGGATGCTGTTTATACATGGAAAAGAAAAAAGCATTTAGAATGAGCATTGACCTGCAGTTGTTCCTGGGCTGTAAGCAAGGTACAACCCAGGACTAATGCTTATTGATGGTGGAACCATACAGTTATTTGCTCATTTCTAATTTGCAGTTCACAATCACACGTGCTTCTTGGGAGTAATCCTGAGGCCCAGAGTTTTAGTTGCTCATATACCATGCAAATCAAACCCCTAAAACATTGGACCACAAGAGAACACAGGCTGGATATTTCATTGTTTCTGAGTGCAGTGTGATGCAAGGTGCCAGCTGGGATCTAAAAAGTGTTTTGGGCTCAGCCATTGTGATGATGCACAGGGAGGCAGACAGTCTTCACAGGTGATAAACACTGGAAGTGTTCAGGAAACACTGTAGAGTGAGGGAAGTCCTATTTCTACCTTTGCATTATAAAATCTGAAGTAACAAGTAGATTTTTGCACATAGTATAGGGCCCTCCGTAGGTATGTCAGGGATAATATATAAAATAGGAAGGGAATAAATCCATAAAGGAGGTTGCAGTGGACTAACATGGACAGAATTTATACTTATAACCAATATTTCACCATTACCAAATCTACCCTACTCTTAACTCCATTGCCATGATGCTGACCTCAGAGTAATCTGAAAGACTGACAATATTTGGGTTTGGTGATTGTTAACTTCAGACCTCATAAATATTATGTAACTCTAGTCTTTTTGCCTCCAGCCAACCAGCCTGACTGCAATTTTCAGCCACAAGTGGCAAACTGACATTGAGAATTTATGAGCCCTGCCATATTAGTAATGCACATTTCCTTTTGAATTATTCTATCCCATAGCCCGAAGCGGATTATAATTATCATTCCTTTTGCCACACAAGTCTGAAGATCTACAAGTGGTTCAGATAGCTACATGAATATGCTTCAGTGTTTTAGGAAGGTTGGTAAATAAAAGCCCATATATGACAAATGAAAAGCAAATGAATTTTTCATATTGGAAAAATTTTTTAACTATCTTCGATAATAAAAATTTGGTCCCAGTCACAGTGTGTTCATAGAAAATGATTCCCTTTCTCATGAGAGATATTTTTCACTTTACCATAAAAAAACCAACTGCATACAGTACAGCGCACTTGAAACAGAGTATTCAGGTAGTTGATCTAGTCCATGAATAAAGTTAGTTCTACACCAAGATAAATATGTGGTCTTAGCTGTTTGGAAACATTTTCTTACATAAACAATGTGGCTAAGTTCTCAGGCTAGCCCATTTGCCCATAATATAACTGAAATACTACACATTTGCAATGAAAACAAAAAGCTAGGAAACAGTTCAGCTGCAATCACCTAGTAAAATATTATTATGCTATGGGTTTACTGAGCTAGCCTAGGAATGTTGCTGCCATTTGAAATGTGGTTTCTAAAAGAAAAAGTGTCCCACATTGTTGGACAATCAGGAAAAGTGAAAAGTCCATTCTACTGCTTCCTACCTCCCATTCTCAGCCTCTTTCTCTCCAAGCCCCAACTGGAAAGAGGATGGAGGCTGAGTGGTCCTGAAAGCACTAGAGAAGAAAAGAGGCCAAGTTTCATCCCTTCCCATAAAGACTGCACCAGCCCCAGAGCCAGGATACTTATGTTGCTTCAACTTTTCCTAACTTCTAGAGAAAGAGAAAGAAATCGAGTCTGTTTTTGAAGTTTAAGCAACCCCTCTTATCTAATCCTTAGCATTAGAGTGAACATCTCAAGCCCCAAAGTAGCCACTCTGAGAAGAAACATGGTGGCTCTGAAGAACTATTATCATTCTACCCAGAATTCATCAATATGGACAGGAGGTCTAGTTAATAACTGTTTACAACTTAAATGGAGCCAATGGAACTGGACCATCCAGCTTCAGTTCTGGTTCTAAGATTTACTGGTTGTCAACCTTCAGCAAGTTATTTAACCTTTTCGTGTTTTAGTTTTTTTCATCTGTCAAAAAATGGGAAAATAAAAAATTGTAAGGATTAAATAATTTCATATGTATTAAATACTTATTAGCATGGTACCTGGAACATAGCCATCAATAAGTTGAGCTATCACTCAGTATTGGTTTAATATCACTATGAATGAAGAAGGTACAAAATGTTCTCTCCTTTTTCGAAGCTATATTATTTTTTTCTGGTATCTAGAGTAGTAGTAGTTAGATGTAACTTAGTAGGAAGACATAATTTAGCAAGTAGACATTAATACCTAGAGCCTTGAGCCTCTGAAATATTTCTACACACACACACACACCTTAAATAAAACCTAGACTTTTAAATTACAAGTGCATATGGGTAATAGACAACAGTAAACTTATTTTATCTTGTGTTATCTAATAATACTTTAAAGGAAAGCATTTTAAAAGTCTATAAAAGTATAGGTGAGTATGTGAGGCAACAAAAATACTGATATACTACTACTAGAGAGAGTGTTGATTGGTACAGTATCTTTATAAAACTGTCAGTATGAAGTCACTAGTTCACTCCTAGCTATATACACAATGGAACTGCATATAGAAGTGCACTAAGAAACACCCAGAGAATATTTGTAACAGCAAAAAAATTGGAGATAACCCAAATGTCCATAAACAGTAGAATGCAGAAATTATAATAAATTCATATAATGGAAGACTATATAGCAACCAAAATGAAGTACATCTACAGACAACAATATGGATGGATCTTTAAAATATAAAATCAAGCCAAAAGAGCCAGACACAAAAAAGAATACCTACTACATGATTCTATTTATAAAAAGTTCAAAACAGACAGAATTGAATCACTGTTTAGGAATCTATACATGGGGTAAAACTATAAACAAAAGCAAGGAAGTGAATATTATTAAAGTTGAGGTTGTGATTACTGAGAAGGAAGAGGTTTGGACTGGGAAAGGCATGTTGGAAATCTGACAATCAGGTTTCTGTATACCATGGTGCAAGTAATTTAAAATATTTATTAATATGTTAAACTCAAGTATTTTTTAAATCAAGAAAAATAAAAAAATCAGAAATAATTCACAATTCTTACTATACAGTGAAAAAACATTAGTAGTATAGTTGTCTATATTACATTTAATTGACTAGGTTATGAGAAATTCATATCTCAAAAAATTTTAAATGAATTCTTGTAATTATTACTACAAATTAATAATACTCCTGACGATCATGTAACTATATTCTTATTCAAGAGCTTTTTAATTGATATAATGTACATGGAACAACTATACTATTTGCTAAAGCATAAAAAGCTAACAAATTTTCTAAGGAGGAAAAGTGTATCCTTTCAGAATTTTATAATAATGATAATAAAACAGCCAACATGTTTGTAGCAATTTACATGTAGCAATGTAGCAACTTCATTCATATTATTTAATTTGGTCCAACAACCTGAGCAAGGTAAACTGGGAAGGTATTCTTGGACTTAGTTTTCAGGCAAAAAACCACTGAGACTCAAGCAAGTTAAGGGCTTTGTCCAAGATCACAAAGTTACAAGTGAGCAGATCTGGATTTAAACCTAAGCTTATTTTTAAAACCCTTTTTATTTATGGAAAATTTCATGCATATATAAAAATAGATTACAATAACAAACTCCCATGCATCCCCTCATCCAGCTTTAACAATTATCCACTCATGCTGAGCTTGTTTTATCTATAACTATCCTCCCTTCCCACTGAATTATTTCGAAGGCAATCGAGACATCCCATCATTTCATCTGTAAACATTTCAGTAGGTATATCTAAAAAGTGAGAATTCATTTTAATGATTTAACAATATAACCTATCATGCATAAAAAAATTCACAGTAATTCCTTAATATCAACAACTATTTGGACAGTCTTAAGATACTCCCCTTTTGTCATATATATATATATACATATATATATATATAAAATTTATTTTTTTATTACATAGCTTGTTCAAATAGGGTCCAAATAAGGTCTACACATTGTGTTTGATTGACATATCTCATGCCTGTTTCAATCAATTCCTCTCTCTCTTTTTTTCCTTCTATATAATTTGTTGAATAAATGAATTTCTTTGTCCCTAGCATCTTCCACATTCTCTAGTTGTATCTCAGTGGGTGTCATTTAACATGTTTCTCATATATTATCTATAGACTGATATTAAACCTAGGGACTTGTTTTGATTCAAATTTAGTTTTTTTGGCAAGAATATTTAATGGGTGGGGGTGTGCTGACAGCTGTCTCTCTTTGTGATATTAGCAGCCACTGATATTAGTGCCTAGATCTATTAACTCCTTACGGGTTTGCCAAATGGCAATATTACATCAGTCTTTTTTCATTCATTGGCAAGAATACTTCTATAAAGAAAAACTTTCTTTTATCAAACAACATGGTCAAAATGAGGTTCAATTCATACAGGAAATCACGGTAAAGGTTTGATTCTTTCCATCTACTTAACCAGTTTTCAGAACAGCTCGTTAAAAACCTAGTGCTTCAGTGTTCTTAATCGGAGATCAGATAAAATTTCTATCTAAAAGATTCTGATCTAAAATAGTATCTATTTCTATGTAAGTGATTTCTATATGAAAGATTGAGACAGTGAAACAATTCAATTTTGAAGCAAAAATACTGGTCAGAGTCCAGTAAAACTGAATTACTTTATTAATTTTTATCATAAAGTAAAACATTAATCACTCAGACTTAATAAACCACATATCTCTCCACCTTTTTCTTCTCAACACTTTCATTTTGGGGTGGGATGGAGATGGAAGATTAGAGGTAACAAGTTTGCAATTAAAGGGGGGAAAACTCAACTCAAAATGGATTTTTCTTTAAGAAAGAAACCCAAAACCGAAAGAAAACAGGTAAAATTAGCTATTGGAAATCATGGCCATGTGAATCAACCCTTGCTCCCCACATCTGGCAGCACTTAGCTCCCCGAGGGCACACTTGGTGCCCCAGGGCACCGTTACACATGTTTGACCAGCAGGGCAACAACAAAGGACACAGAGGCTATAAAAAGAGGCAGCAGGTAACCATCAGGCCAGCCAAATGGCTGAGGCACTTTGACAAAACACACAATGAGGCAACTGGCTATTCCCATGGCTGGAAAGTCAAGGAGGGAGAGCTTTATTTTAGGATTCAAATTCCACAATGCACCTCTTTAAGTCGCTGGGTTACTTTCTTGTTTTAATCAGGTCCTTAAATTCTCCCTTTTTTTTTTCCAGACACTCAGTGAAAAACATCAGACACAAGCTGTATAGAGCCACCTTGTCTTCTTGCCAAAAACCCATCTGAGAATTCAACTAGACTGTTTTCTGGACTCTACCCACAGACCGTGGAGGAAGTGAAGGTGCCAAGTTATTCCACACACTCAAAATGAGACAGAGGCATTTGTGAATGATATGGTCTATCTTATTTTATCTGTTCTGCAACTTAGATGAGTATATAGGACCATCAGTTTTAAAAATGGTTCCTGCCTAAGCAGACATTTTGTAATTATATAGTAGGAACTTTGTCTTTCCCTCAGCCTAAAGCCACTTATTGGAGATGTTGGTAGGGGAGTGTCACCCTTCTCTCCCACCAAGAATCTTTATTCTCCCCTCCTCTTTACCAAGACTATTAAAACAAACCAACTCATTCCTTCTAATTTAATCTTAGTAAAACACTGGAATGATAATTCCTATTAAACTAAGGCTTTATAGGGATATTCCCTTAACCCAAAGGAATGATTTTAGTAGTTGGAAATTTTAAGTTCAGGACAGGCTGTGGGGAAATATTTTAGGGCAATGGGACCTTTCCAGTGATTTCAGTTACACCATTGTTAATCTGTTTCATAAAAATGAAGCTCAGTGGGGGGTGAGATGAGGCAAGGGGGACTATAAATGTCTTGTCTCTCCTTCTAGTGAAATATTTATGAATTATGAATTTTTGAAAATGATGAGAACTTAAGATAAAATATTTCTAAATTGTCATTCATAATTATTCTTCAAAATAAGTTCTTAAAACTGAGCAACGGGAAGATTTTTTTGATGTATGACATATACATACATGTGGGTGTTTAATTATGGAATTAAGACATCTTTTAACAAATGGATCACATACAATTAAATATTTGGAGAAGCTACATATATTTTTATTTTTAAGTACAGAAGAAAGTTAAACAAAAGATTTTATTAAGAAACAGACTATTTCTCGGAAACTGATGTTGCTACAGTATCTATAATTTAAGATAAAAGGCTGAAAGGTAATTGATGACTGCATTACTATTGTTCGTGACTTTTTTACAAAACCAAAAGCATATAAAAATTTGAATTCAGAAAGATAATTTCAAATGCTGTAGGCTGAGGCCAGGGTTCATGGCTTGAGAATGCAGACAGCAGTTTTGTCTGGGGTATCCTTCCTGTAATGCGATAGCAATGTTGTGTTACACATCTTCAGATCCCTTTATGTCTCACCAGCTTTCGTTTGTTTCCATTTCTGCAATATGTTTTTTTTTCTTTTTTAAATGTAGACTTAAAAATGAGCTAAGTCCAGGTTCATGAGTTTGAGGCAGGTTCATGAGTTATCTTTGTGGGCTATAGTTTCTTCATTCACCTAGTATTTTGGAAAATGTTTGCCATAGATGCCTACAGAATGGGGGACTCTAAGACCAGGAAACATTATCCCTAACTCTATTTTATTATAATAGTGACAGTTTCTTCTATTCAAGGTTTGAGCGGTGCAGGTCCACTTACATGATGATTTTTTCAATAAACACAGCAAATGTATTTTCTCTTACTTCTGATTTTCTTAATAACATTCTTTTCTCTAGCTTAACTAATTATAAGAATACAGTATATAATACATATAACATACAAAGGATGTGTTAATTGTTTATGTTACTGGTGAGGCTTCCAGTCAACAGTAGGCTATTAAAAGTTAAGCTTTGGGGGAGTCGAAAGTTATACGAATTTTCAACTGCCCAAGGGTTGGCACTTCTAATCCCCATGTTGTTCAAGGGTCAACTGTATTTGGGAAAAAAGTTATACTATTGCTGAATGTCTTATCTAGTGAGGTCTACAATGGTTGTATCTGTACTGAACAAGTACAGACATTGTTTTCTTGATGTTATTCCCTAAACATTATAGACTAACAACTATTTACATAGCATTTACATTACATTAGGTATTATAAATAATCTAGAGATGATTTAAAATTTATGGGAGGATATGTGTAGGTTATATGCAAATACTGTGACATTTTATATAAGGGACTTGAGCATCTGAGGATTTTGGTATCCATGGGGGTCCTGGAACCTATCCTCTGAGGATACCAAGGGACCTGTCTTGGCTCTGCATGATCAAATATACACACCCATATGTAATATATATGTATATACATATATGTTTGATTACCTATAAATATCAGATGACATCTGATGGCTAACTCTAGACACAGGTATATGGTTGTGTGTGTTAGGTTGGGAGTTCTCTAGTGTTTATCATCTACCCCAGTGCTGGCTCAGTGTCTGGCATACCATCAATAATTATTAGTTCGTATTTGTTGAAAGAAGGAATGAACTCATTCATTCCCAGTTCCTGGAGTGATCTTGGCATATCCCACCTCATTCTTGTAGTCCCCTTCACACTGCTCTGAAAAGGGGAACAGGTGTAGGGAACCAATGTAGTTATTGCTATAAGTAATAACTGTCTGCCCTAATCCAGAAACCTCATGTTTACTTTCAGGACAAAATCAATAAATATAGTATTAAAAACTCATCCCCTTCACTTCAGGATAGGATGGTGGTACAGAATTGGTGGCTCTGACTCACTTGTACTTCCACCAGGTCAACTTGCCTGCAACTCTAGTTTCATTATAGGACCCCAAACTTTATATAGAATTCTGTGGTCATCCATTCATCTTAACATGTTTCAGAAACTGAAATAAATGTTGAAGGCATTTTCAAGATTACTATATTGTGAAAACAAGACTAAGATGTGAAAGCAAGAAAGCCTTTCTGTTTTCTGTAGCAAACACAACATCGAAGTAGGCAGATGAGTTCACTGTGAAAGCTTTAAAGGTTCATTTAGAAAAGGAAAATCCATGATGAGAGGGAGAAGGTTTTTCCATGAGTTACTTACGAAATTAAAACATGGGGCTCTCCCTAAGACATAATGAATCTCAGCAATGATCATCAATGGCTGCTAACATGACAAAAATAGAGACAAGCCATGTGCTTCTTGATGGAAGTATATGGCACTACCCATGAAGTATTCTTGCAAAAAAAAAAAAAAGAACTTTAATCAAACTTCAGAATGGAAGTGATAGAGTTTATAGGAAATACAGGGGAAAGAAAAATGGTAAATGAAATAATTGGGATCCAATCAGAAAATCTAGACTGAGAAAGTCTACAGAACAAATTACCTGGTTCCTTCAACAAATAAATCACAAGAGGGAAAAAAAAAGAAGAAAAGGGAACCTATATATTAAAAGGTTAAAGAGACACATCAATCAAATGCAATGTGTTGACTGTGTTTGATTCCTGATTCCAACAAATAAACTGAAAAAAAAATCCAGGAAATCTATAAACTGACATATTTGAAACTAAGGAATTATTCTCAAATTCTGTAAGGTTTAATAATGGTGTATTTTTAGAGTACTTATATTGTAATATTTCAGAGTTGCCTACTAAAATATTTTTGGATGCAATAGCATACCTAAGATCTGTTTCCACAGATGATCTATGGAGGAGGAACACAGGGAGCAGATGAGCACAGAAGTGAACCAAGATTGTTCAAGTTGGAGGATGGGTCCATGGAAGTTCATTATACTAGTCTCTCTACTTTAGTGTACATTTCAAATTTTTCCCCTAAGGAAAACCTAAAAAAAATATAAGATTTTATCAGCTACCACAGTACCCATCAAAACACACCTACACCAGTTCTCATGTGGTTCAATAACTGCATCAGCATCACATTGAGTGTTTATGAAAATACAGATTTCTGAGCTTTGCTCCAGACTTACTGATTCAGAAAATCCAGAACCTCTACTTTAACAAACAAAATGATTTTTACACTCAATAATGTTTCTTATATAAATGATTCTTATAAATACTAAAGTTTAAGAACCACTGACTGAGCTTTTTGTGTTAGCTTATTTCTCACTTTCCAAATGAGAAAATCAAAGGATGAAGATAAATGAACAGATCAGAGTTCACTTTGAGACTTTCAAAGAATTGAGATCCTTGTGTCTCTCAATCTTGACTTTCCAGTTTATTGTTCAACACCAACTAAGCAACATGGTTTAAAATATATTTTTTCATTAGCTTTTAAAAAATTTGGTTCAAATTACACCAGAATCAATTTACCCTTTTGACACTTCAAGATTAACACACACACACACACACACACACACACACACACACACACAAAGTATTGAAGGGGTCCCATATAAAATATCTTTAAAAAGAGGGCTCTCTATCAGGATGTACGAGATAGCTTGGCATTCTGATAAAAGTGGAGGTGTTTATGGCCAAATCCCTGGGATTTGGCTGAAAACCGAATGCCTTTCATTCTATAGGGCCTTAGTATAAGGCATATAGCAGCAGGTCACCTGCTTGCCATTCGTGAAGGTTGTGTGTCAGAGGGCCATGTCCTTTTCCATCATGAGGGTTCTGGAAGCCAACTTTTATCTGCCCAGACAGGTCACTGGTTAGGCTACATGGTTTGGGTTTCTCAGAGCTCTTCTTGTTTGTAAGAACACCCTTGGCTTCCATGTTTGGTAATGGCCTTTCCAAAGGTAACTAGAGAAAGTACAAGGTGGCACATTTTTCTATTTATCTAACTGGCTACATTCATACCCCTCCCCATCTTTGGTATTAATCCAAGAGGTCTGGTTTTGAATTAAGAGGTTTTGAATTAAAAATGGAGGTACACTGATCCTTTAATGAACAAAAACCAGCACCTTCATTTCCCCCCCCAACATTTTATGAAAATTTTCAAACATACAAAATATTCAAAGATTATTACGGTGAACACACATACCACCTAGATTCTATAATTAGCATCTTACTATATATTTTTTTGCTCTTTACCACATTTCTAAACATTCCAGCATTCATCTTTTTTTTTTTTTGCATACATTGCAAAGTAAGTTTTAAAGATCAGTAATCCCTCCCCCATACTTCAACACACATATCATTAACCAAACTTCAATGTGTTTAGAGTTCCTTTTTTTTCATATTTTAAGTATAATTTCTATACTATGATATGCACAAATATTAAGCATATCATTTGATGAGTTCTGACAAAAGCATACACCTGTGTAACCAAATACCTATCAAGATACAGATTATTACCAACATCTTGGGAAATTCCCTCTCCTCTCTACCCAGCAAACCCCACCTTTACCCAGTACCTATGGAAACAGGTGACCTTATGCTTCCACACCATCTAGTAAGGTGGGACTGAAATTATTGTAACACTTCTCAAGCAGGATACCTTAGGCCACAGAGAGATTAATTATCTTTTTTAGATCACATGAACATGACATGAGAATAAAAATGTCAAACCCTGACCAGTTTCATGATTTTCTCGTTTGACTATATACCAAAATTTCATTTCAAAATTTCATGTCACTTCTAAATTAAATTAAAATCGTTTGTAATTTCTGTTTCCAAGCAAATAGACAATTTTTCCATAACCTTTTATCCAGGCAAGCCTAAAGGAATAGCTACTATAAAGGAAAAGAATCATAAATGCATTTTAAAAAGAGACTAAAAATAATTCACATAGGAAATGCAATTAAGTTTAATTACATTGAATGTTAATACTCCCCCTGCAATCATAAAAACAAATGTTTGAAATATATTCTAATGGAAGGAAAAGCCCCTACTATATTACACAGCTAAAAATAATACATTTGCTTAATATTTAAATTTTTATTATTATTCTAAAAGCTAATACAACCCAGATTTCAAAAATTAATGATTCTGTTCATTCAACTATTTTTTACTCATGCAAGCAAAGGCAGTGATGTTATGAAGATATTCTTAGAATACCTGAAAACTACCAATAAGCAGCATCCTTTTTCTTATTTGTTTAATAACTGCTGTCATTCTTTTTGTAAGCAGCAATCACAAGATGTCAAACAAATTCTGCCTTGACTGTGGGTACTGATAGATGTCTCTGCTTGTTTTTATTAAAAACAAAAAAATGTTCCTGCATTAATTGCCAACATGGGGAAAGCGGGAACGCTGCTGGGATGTTCACCAGCCTCTGGGCAAGCAGAGATGCAGCACAGAAAACCACAGAGCAAACGAATGCTGAAATACCGGAACACATTTTTCTTTAACTCCCTTGGGGACCTAGGGGCTCAAAGTCTTAGATTCCCTTAAAGGGAAAAGCAGGAGCTTGCAAGGGGGCAGAGTGGGATCACGTTTATCAGTCACAATTGTTCATCTGGGCCTGGATCCAGGTAGTCTGCATGTCTAAATTTGATGAAATATAGGCGCCACCAGGTAACAGTAGTGGTTAGGGAGCTTGCCAGAAACCTGTAACTCAAAACTGAAAAATGAAATTAAAAGACTACTTAGGCCTGGCAATTTCTTTCTTCAGGATGCAATAACTGCAAACTACAGAGTTGAAAGAACAGACAATTCTTTATGTTTTGAAATTTCTTCTTCCTAAAGTGACACAACATCTGGGCCAGAAAAATATACAAAAATAGTTTCAAACTTGCATTTCAATACTGTTCAGCAGAACTTCCCCTCTTCTTTTTTCTCTTCTCCACATTCTGCTGGGGGTGGGGGGTGGTTAGCCTACTGCAGGGAGTGGAGGCCTGCAGAGGTCTTGGGTGTATCTGGAGGGCAGGTATGAGGGCAATGGTGGAGGAGCAGACGCCTGACCCTGTCCTGTCAATAAACCTTAACCCCGACCTGCCAGGTCCCCAAGCTGGCTATTCTCTGTCTAGCCCTTCTCTAATTGCTCTAAAAATGACTCTTCATTTGTAAGTACCTTTGTGTAAACACCCTACAGGAACTCACAGTCATCAGAATTACCACACAGTTCTAGTTTTTTAGGAGAAGAAAAGTCTTTTATTGTGGTAGGATTGTGAAAACAATTTAAACTGCTGTGCAAAACAATACTTATCACTCTTTTAGCTTACTCTGCGAGTGATATTAATTTGATTTTTAAGACTGTTCACAGTGAAACCTTAGATCTTTTGATTTGGTTATTTGAAAGTAAAGATGGAGATGTGATTTCCCCTCACAGAACCAGCCTGTTTTCTCTTTCTTCTGAGCATCCCAGGTAGGAAAAGCTGATGTCTTGTGCTTGCTTCCTCATCCATACCACAAGGCTTCCATATAAATTCTAAAATGACTGATACTTGTCACCTAAATATGAAAATCCACTCTGGGTGGTAATCGCACAATAGAATACATAGATGTCAAATTATGTACACCTGAAATAATGTACACCTGAAAATTATATAATTGTATTAACCAACGTTACCCCAATAAACTTAATTAAAAAAAAAATCCAAACAAACAAAAAATTAAAATGGGGAAGTTGGGAAACCAGAAAAGAAGTTTTGGAAAAAGCATTTTTTTTTTTAAATAATAAAATTAAATCAGCCATGTAGATTAATATAAAACACAAACTTCTTGCTGGTTTGCGACTTAATTCTATTTTCCTTTTCATTTATAGTAGTAAAAAATTTAGCTCATATAATTTACTTGGGACTCTTTGGAAGCAATTCCCTAACCTATTTCTCTTCTACTGACATAATGGGAAAGCCAGTTATTGTCAATTTTATAAAAGAAAACCAAACTTGGATTTTGCAAATCCCAAGCTCTCTTCTGATTGGGCACAGTTTAACGTCTGCCATTTAAAGTACAGTTATTTAAATAGCTCAAATTAAATAAATTATTATCTCTAATAATTTATTACTAAGTCTTGACAAAGTAAAGCAAAGTACCCCCACTTCATTTTCCACAGTACTTATTACCTTCTAAAATACTATGTTTTACTTATTGTATGTGTTTATTGCCCATGAATGCAAGCTCCTCGAGGGTGGGAATTTTTGCTGATTTGCTCCTTGATGTACTCCAAACAATTAGAACAGTGTCTGGCATACAGCGAACCCTCAATAAATAACCTTATGATTTAATAAATTGAAGTTAAAGAAATTAAGGAAACCCTCTTAAAGAAAGTAAGGGTATTTATCTTATTTCTACTTATCTACTTAGTCAGTATAATAAGCTATCTTACTGTGGGCATGAAAGAAGATTACATATGTTTTTTTGGTGGGTTTTAATCAACTACCTAAAAGTTACCGCCCCCCCCCTTCAAAATAGCAGTTAAAATCAAGGAGGAAAGCTTTGATATTTTGGAGTTGAAAGAGATCTTAGAAACCAGTTAAAACTGAGGTGTGAGACTTTAGAACCCCCCAAGGAGCTTGTTGAACATGCAGATTCAGGTCCCATTCCACACCTACTGACTCAGAATCCCTATGTTCAAGTAGTTGGTTGTTTAAAAGGGAAAAAATGACAAACTAACAGTTATAATACAGTATTAGAGGTGTGATCTGGATGCTGCTGGACCCCAAATATGGTACATCTAAATCCAGGTGTACTTGAGCTAAATTCTAAAGTTTAAGCAGAAATGTGTTGCTAGATGAAGATCAGCAGTGGTATATGCATTTCACACAAAGAGTAGTCTCTGAATTCTATAGGTGGTATGGCCTGAGGGAAGGATGTCTGCCACTGATTTGAGAGGCAGGTTGAGGTTCAAAATATAAAGAGCTTTGTGTTCTAAAATAAAGAGTTTAAATTTTATCTTAAAAACTTGGAGAAGACATTAAAGACTTGGGCAAATAAAAATCATAATCATATTTAAATTTTAGAAATATCTGGTGAATTAATGGGCTGCAGTTGGGGGCAAATTAGAGGCAAGGAGATAAAGGAAAAGGCTATCGTCGTACAGAAGGGACAAGTGATGTGGGCCTGATTGGAAAGTCACCCAGAAGGCAGTATCTACAGCATCTACGGTGGCTGTGTATGGGATGAGTAAAATGGAGAAGTCCAGGAATTACTCTTTCTTTCCTTCTCTCAGGTTTCTGGCCTCGGACCCTGGATGAATGCTGGAGTTATTAACCCAAAGAAAAGATGATGAACTCCATTTTGGACATATTGACATTGCAATGGTTCTCAAAGTGTGATTCTTCACTCTAGCATCACTTGGAAACTGATGAGAAATACAAATTTTGGGAGTTGAATGGAGCTCAACTATATTTCAACAAACCCTCCTGGTGATTCTAATGCACATTGAAGTTTGAAACCATTATTAACAGCTTAATCTCTAGCTCTAAAGCTTTGGGGAATGAATAGATATTTAGATAGACAGATGATAGGTAGATAGGTAGGTAGGTAGGTAGACAGATAGATAGATAGATAGATAGATCAATTGATCAGAAGGGAGTGGCAGCTGAAGCCATAGGCTCCCAACTAAAACACCTGCTAAGGCCACATGCTAAGTTACATCCAGAGCTGAAGTTACCATTACTTACACAGTCTTGTGTTCCTGCCTCTGCACTACTTGGAAATGTCTCTTAAGAGAGCCTCTTATTGCAGATAAAGGAAAGATACAATAACCTTATTTGTTGTCTCTTAATATAATGAATTATCCTTAAAACCCTGACTGCAATTCCTTATTAGAGTCCTTATATTCTCATAAATTTGTCAATAGTCATGAAGCCAAGTCGATCATCTTTGCTATCGTGGCATGAAAGTCCTATTATTTCCCACATGTGCACATTTTCTAACAACCTTTTTTAAAAAAGATGGTAAACTGAACATATATCATCTATGTTTATTGCCTCCCTTGTAGATTAAGGCATAAACCTATAAGATCAGAGAGACTAGGAGGGGAGACCAAGGCAAGTGGGGGGAAGATTGGAAGCTGAAAAGCAGATGGTGGGACGTAAATGGCTTAGTGGAATCAAGAAAATAGTCCTGTTCAGGAAGTGGATAGCGGTGAGAGTTTCCAGGAGCCAACTGGTAGCACCAGGCTTCCCTAGGTATAAAGATAAAGTTGAGCTTAAATAAGAAAGAGTGGTTGAAAATCTGTTTTTAGTCACAGCTAAGTCCCCAGATCTCACACTCTACAAATTGGAATGATTGCCCCACTACCCTTCTGGCAAAGGAATTATTCTTAGGAGAAAATAAAAGAGAAGGTCTCTGGAGAACACTGGAAAGAGTTGAGGGTGGAGATGAATACAGGGGATAAAGTGAACAGTTACATACTTGGGTGCTGAGATCCACTCCCCAATCTCAGCCCTCCCACTTAGCTTCCAGAGTGTTGGAAGAAAGGCCTTCACCTTTCAAGCAGGAGATTAGTAGAACCTGCTCTGGGGACTCTGAACAGTCTAGGAAAAATGACCTAAAGATATTGACAAGAGATTCCCCAGGATAATGGCCCAATGAGATCGCTTCACAGTTTAGTGCTGACCTATAGCAACCCACTCCCCATCTCACTTATGCAGAGCTTCCACTGTTTGTCTTGTTTTTACTTTGATTTTGAAATAATTTTATGCTTACAGAAAATAATACAAAGGTAAACAAAAGTACAGATAGTTCCAATACATCCTTCGGTCAGCTTACCCTAATGTTAACATTTTACATAATCATGATTTTATCATCGAAACTAGGAAATCAACATTAGTAGAGTACTCCTAGATGAAGTATGGATCTTATTTGAATTTCACCAGTTTTCCACTAATGCCCTTTTCTCTGTCCCAGGATCCAGCCCAGTATTCCTTAATGTGATTAGTTAAATATTCTTAGTCTTCTACAATCTTGTGACAGTTTCTTGGTCTTTCCTTATCTTTCATGAGCCCCCTGGGCTTTTAAAATTCCCTACTCTTATTTAGAAGCAAACAACAATGTATTTCCAGATATCTGAGAAAGTCTCTTATATGAAAGATAAATGTCAAACAAAAGAAAGAAAGAAACTTAGAGGAAACAGAATATACAGAGAAGAAAATTTCTAGAAAACTATTAATAATATACTCAAAAAATACTGCAACCATGCAATAAGAACAAAATGCTAGTTTTAAAAATTTTCAGGAAACAAAACAGATTCTTAGAGATTAAAAATGACAACCTCAATTGGAGGGGCAGATAATAAACTTGAGGGTCTCTCTCAGAAAGGAGAGCAAAACAACAAAGTCTGGAGGGAACCTGGGCATTAAAAAACCAACCAAAAAAAAGAATATGATATTAACATGTGATATGTATTATGAAGTGAGTACAGAACACAGTGAAAGAGTACAGTGGGAGGTAGAGTGTGTGGGTTGTAGAGGGAGGGTTGGGAAATCCTTCCGATGAAGCTAAGACCTCAAGAACAAGCAAAAATTAGCCAATAAAGACCTGGGGAAGAGTAGTTCAAGTGTGAGGAAAGTCCTTAGGGAATTAGAGCACCTGAAAGAAGGACTGGAGAGTTGGGGGTGATAGACAAGGCCTGTGGGCTGTGGAGATCAGGATTTTCATGGTAGTGCAATGGGAAGCAAGGAAAGGTTTTAAGGGGGAATGAAATGATCCAATACCCTTTAAAAAAAACCACTTGACTGCAATGAATTGGAGGAAGTAGTTTAATGACTGTTTAATAGACGCTCTCATCTAATGAATGTATCAGAATTTACTTAATTATTCCTCTATTTTTTTGGACATTTAGAGTGTTTCCAGTTTCCTGAATTATAATATAAGTGACACTGTACCAGACACCCTTGAAACTAAGTCTTTGTTTACATCTCTGGCTATTTTCTGAATATAGACTTCTAGAAATAGAATGAAATAACTGAGTTAAAAAGTGTGAAATTTTCTCGCTATTTTTAAAAAATTGTTTTTAAAAGATAAAAAATTTTTAAATTTCTTTTTTTAAAATAATTTCATTTATTTAAATTAGTTTCAAGTATACAGTACATTGGTTAGACATTTATATTGTTCATAAAATGATCCCCCCAATTGCTCCCTCCCTTCTCTGGCCATCATATTAATACTAACTGCATTCCTTGATTTTGATCATTAATTATGAAAAATCTACTTCACAAAATGAGTATTTCCCCACCTATTCAGTTAAATGATATCAATAGATTATCTAATTCAAAAAAATAAAAATAAAAATTACCCATTTGTTTTTTAAAAAATGGTAAGCACTTAAGTCAGCAAAATCAACACTGTCCAACTTCTTGGCTGAGATGAACCACATTTTAAAACAATCAACATGCCAGCAAGCAGGCTGTGCTTCTGAATCAAATAACTACACATTTGGGACATCTTAAAATAACTTCAGTGTAATGTACTCTCTTATGGGGTATATCTATTTGTGGTTTAACTTTTTTATAACAACATTTTATTTTTATAAATATATTCACAAATCTGAAAAAAAAAACTTTGTCAGACCCTGATCCCCAATGATGCATGTGCCCGTAGTCATGTTCTGCCAAGCAGAGCTGCTGTTTTGCTATCCATTCTCTCTTCTCATCTCTCACATGTGGCCTCTTTCACACGCACATTTACTTCTTTTGTTTCTCATCTTGGTGACTGGCTTCACCATACACAAGCGCCTTCACTGCTTTATCTACTTCCTCCCACTCACATTCTGTCTCTGTGTATACATACCTCCTCACCTACAAGTTCTTGCATACTTATTTTCTTTTCAACTGATGTGATCCTTTCCTCCTCTCTCTCTCACACTCCTTCGTTCCCACTTTCATCTCCCCTCAGACTCCTTGGCCCTCTCACCTCTTCTCTCACGCACTCCAACAACTGCTGTCCTGGGTCCTAGTTCTGGAAAGGGCTGTTAGTCAGGAAATCTGCCAAGGTGGCTAAGAAGATAATTGGGGCAAGGGTGGGGGTGCAGATGCATGGATGCTGGGCATGAAGAGACCAGGTGGCCAGCCAGGGTTTCCCAGGCCTCTGTGGTAGGAGGGGGTGGGCTGAACTAAAGGATGGGGCCGCCAAAGCAGAGGACAGGCCGAGTCCTGCTGCTCGACAGCAGGAGCGCACACAGAAACGCTCTGTGGTCTGAGAGATGCCAGTTGGACATACTGACCTAGACAACCAATTAAGGCATGTTCAAGGTCTACTGAACAGAACAGCCTTTTAAACTAGGCTAAACCCCCTGTTAGAGTTGCTGATTTTTCTCTCTCTAAATTTTCTAGATTTACAGTCCAAGTAAGGACTGGAAGACAAATCAGACAAGGGTACTGAAAAATCTGACGTACACTGAACATTACAGTTAATGTACTTTTGGAAACGAACCAGGTATGTGGTGAACATTGAGGCATCTAGTAGTTATGCTTGATGGGAATTTGTATTGGGAAGGAATTTAAGATCAAGGTCAGAAATGATTAATATGCATGCAGGAAGTCATCAACATTTAAGCATAAGCAATATGAGTCTCATTAAATCTTCAATCACTTCCTATTGCCTGAAGGAATTGGTGATAGTCTAATGATTAAAGCAATAACATTAAAGTAGAAAACAATATTAGAAAATTAGTCTGACCCTTATAAAAGAAGCTAGCACAAGTACTAATCCACCTAGAATGACTTTTTAAGACTCCTGGGCAGCTGTGATTTTTTTTTTTTTTTTAATGTGCACTGTCTCCTTGTCCCCTGAGTTAAAAGGCTTTGTTGAAAAGTGACTAGTGAAAGAAACATCCAAGGGCTTTCGTTTTTTTAATAGAGGTAATTGATAATCTTTCTCATACTTCTTAACAGGCAATCATACTGCTATCTAGCTGTTTCTTGTGTCTCACACTTACTCACTGTATCACCTGAGAACAGCACCTCCCTAATGTCCCAGCCTTCTGCTGTATTGCTCACTCACTTTTCTGACTGCAGCAGCCCTGCGCTCAGCAATGCCCTGAACAGCTGCTATTCACAGAGCATAAAGTAGGAGAGAAATGACAAGACCACAGAGAGGAGCTGTCTTTTGAAATAGCAATTCCTAGAGGGGCTGGTTTTTAGCAGCATCAGCCAGTTGGCGCAGAGTATGGCGAGGGTGTTCTTTTTATCCCTGACCTATTTCTGTATGATCTTATAGGAAAATCATAATCTCACTGATGACAGAGACAGGATATGTGATGCCCCAAATTCAGAATTATCACAATGATGAATAGAATAATAATCAAAAATGTGATATATAGGCTCCAAATGTGAGAGATAAAAGGATTTCAAAAGTAAATTTTTCTAAGTTAATATTTTGGTAATTAATAAACTTTATTTTATGGATGGGTAGAAACTTTTTAAAATCACAACTGTATTACTAGTAGCCCTCTTTAAGGGAGAAAATCATTTAAAAATGTCTATGATGAGACCATGGGTAATTTTTACTTTCTTCTTTACACATTTCTATAATGTCATAATAGTATCACTATCAATAGTTATCAAGGGCTTATTTTGTGTTGTACACTGTGCTAAAAGCTGTTGTAGCAGTCAGCCTCCAAGATGGTCTCCAATGACCCAGCCTCCTGCCATTCACACACCCTGGTCTCCCACACTATGCTGGTCTGTGTGATCCATAGCACATGGCAGGGAAGTCAATTCTGAGGCTAGGTTAAAAAAGATTGTTTTCTGTTGTGGGTACTCTGGTTCTCTCTCTCTCTCTCTCAGATCACCAGTCCTATAGAGTAACACAGGTGGCAAGAAAGTGAAGTCTCCACAAGGAACTGAGGCCTGCCAAAAGCCATGGGCGTGAGCTTGGAAGAGGGTCTTCCAGCCTCAGTCAAAGTTTGAGATGACTGCAGCTCTGGCCAACAGCTCGACTGCAGCTTCATGAGAGACCGTGAGCCAGAGGCGCCCAGCTAAGCCATATCCAGATACCTGACCCTCAGAAACTGTGCTGTTTGGGGTAATTTGTTACACAGCGATAGGTAACTAATACAGCTGCACAGGCATTATTTCTTTAATTCTCATAATAGCCCACTAAGGTAGTTATTTGTCTGGTCCCCATTTTAAAAGTGAAGAAATCAAAGCTTAAATAGGTTAACTGACATGTTCAAGGTTGTGCAACTGGTAAGCAGCAGCATCAAGATTCAAACCTAAAGAAGCCTGTCTTGAGAATCCACAATCATAGCCACTGTTATATAGCCTTTGTAATACTTCTATAATCAGAAAATATATATTTTTTAAGTATTTTCATTCCTAGAAAAAGAAATTGCCACTCTTCCTTCACTCTTGTCTCAGAGGTAGAGACACATTCCCCACTGCCAAGGGGAACTTCCCCCCTTCTCTTCTTCCTGTTCCTTCCCACCTCTTTCAGGTCTGCTCTCTCTCCCCTAAGACCCCTGGTCTCCAGGACTTCCAGTGGTCCTTATTCCTTACCAATTTCCTTTCTTCCCTCTGCTTGTAAACATAGCTAGGGCTTCTATTTAAAAACAAATAAAATGTACATCCACACAAAACTTGTACATAAATGTTCACAGCAGCATTATTCATAAAAGCCAAAAAGTGGAAATAACCCAAATGTCCAACAATTGGTGAAGAGATAAACAAAATGTGCTGTATCCATACAATGAAGTCTTATTTGGCAATAAAAGGGGATGAAGTACTGATACATCCTACAACATGGATGAACCTTGAAAACATCATGCTAAGTAAAAGGAGGCAGTCACAAAAGACCACATATTGTGTGAGTCTATTTATCTGAAATGTCTAGAATAGGAAACCTATAGAGACAGAAAGTAGATTAGTAGTTACTGAGGACTAGTGGGGATGGGGGTTTGGACAGTGATTGTTAATGGGAAAAGGTTTATTTTGGGGGCGATGGAATGTAAAATTGATTGTGGTAATTGTTGCGCAACTCTGCGAATATACTAAATACCATTGAATCGTACACTTTAAATAAGTGAATTGTACCGTCTATAAATTACATCTCATAAAGTTGTTATTTAAAAAGAACCAAAAACCCACACACTTCTCTACAGTCACCACCATCACTTTTCATCCATTCCTTTCACTGCTAAAATTGTGGCCTAAGTCATTAGGCTTTCCTAGTGGCCAATTTCACTGACCTTTATGGAATCATCGTGAAACTTCCTCCTGAGACTTTCTGACCAGGCTCTCCGTTTCTGCGGACCCCTTCTCTTCTGCTTTGGCAGCTCCTCCTTTCCTCAGGTCCCCTTTCCAACTACCGAGTCCTGATTATTTTGCCTCTGTATCATTGTATCCATCTCTCCCTTACCATCCTGTAGTCATGGCACCAATTCAAGCCCCTATCACTTTGTTTCTGCCACCACCTCCTAACTGACTACAATGGTTTTCCCTGTCCAATACCTCCAGAACATCACCACCAGCAGATTAAAATGGAGACACCATTTCACTTTTTTTGTCAAAAACTTCAGTGGTTTCTGTTGCCTATAAGATAAACCCTAAACTGGCCTTCAAAGTTTTCCATGACCTGGCCTTAACCTGTATTATTAATCTTTATCTCCTAAAACTTCCCCACACAAACTCTCAGGTCCAGCCAAACTCACCATTCCAGAACTCTCTAAACATGTCTTGACTTTTCCTATATCCACAGGGTTTTCCCACCATTGCCCTGCTTAATCTCCTTAGGAATGCCATCTCCTCCACTGCTCAGCCTCTCTGCTGACCATCTTACTCAGCCTTCAAGGCCCAATTTAACTCTCAATTCTTCTGTGATCACTCCAGCCCCAAGTTTTCTTTCCTTCCTCTTATTCCCAGAGCACTATTATACTGTTTTGCATTGTTATATGTATGAGGCTTCTTTCTCCAATTAAACTAAAAACTATGGAACTCAGTTCAGGAGTCTCCAGCCTGCTACCCCCAAACCTTTCAGTTTTCTCTCTTCATTCCCACTATACCTGTTCTTTGACCTTGCTGAGAATTCTCATTTTAGGACAACTCCTCCCCGCCGCCCTCCCAAACTATCAGCCTCTTCTCTTTTTACTTCTATATTTTAGATTATTCATTGTAATAATAATGGACCCAGAAACAGCAATATACACAAGGTCCACGTCCTTGAGAAACTTCCAGCATAGAGTCAATTCAAGAATTCATTAATTTAATCCCCCTGTTGCCAAACCCTACTTCTCTTAATCCCTAGTCTTCCCTGAGCATTCATCTGGAAAATTCCAGTCAATCCAACTATCTACCCTCATTCTTTTACACACACAAGATGATGCCCATTTGGAGAAAATCACACAGTAGCAATGAATGGGGCCACTACAATCATACTATCTCTAATTTTACTTGGATCTCATTAGTGTAGGACAATTCTTCTATCATCCCTTATCAGTTTTCTGTCCTATTTCCCAATGCCCTACCTCATTTTATCTCTAATCTCTGCAAAAAATGTACAGAAAGAAATAGAAATCATTGGGGAATAAAGAGCTTCTTCAATTTGCTGTCCTTTCTCTCACCTGAAAAACTATTGTTTGCATGCACATTTATCATTTCCTCCAACCCTAAGGGAGCAGGAGTCTGGAATCTTCACCCCTTCTCACACACATGCCTCAGCTGTCCCATTCAGGTGGTCTCTATATTCTACTGCTGAAAGTAGCTATCTCCAACCTCCCCTCTGGTTACTTCCTAGCTCTAACTCTGGTTACCTGCCATATTACATGGCAGAGGCCCAGAAAGCTCTCACTACTCTCCCTGCCCTTGGACCAAGAGGCTGTCTCTGCCTCTAGACTCCTTCATCTCATTAGACCCTCCTTGCACAGGAGGACCCAGCCCAGTCTTCTCCTCCTGTGATGATCCCATTGCACCTGTTGTTTACCTCTGTGCATCTATCCTACTCTATTGTAATAATTGATTTACATGTCTGATTTCCATAAAGGACTATGAACTCATGGAGAACAAGAACTGAGTATTCCAAGTCGAATGTAGTTTTAATGGCGCTTTCCCCACCACCTAGGTGCTTTTCGTGTTTCTCTAACACTGGTGTCAGGTATCGCTCCCCATTAATTCATGCACTATTGCTTTGTGATGAGAAAATGCAGTTTACACAATTTTTCTTTCTAGAACTTACTAAGGTTTTTAGTGGTATAACTTATCAAGTTTTATCCTACTTCATGTACATTTGTAAAAAAAAAAAACTTTAATGTAAGGTATCAAACTTAATATTAAATCAAAATTACTAATTACAACATTCTGTACTTCAGTAACCTTATTATGACTACTTAAACTGCTGAATTAGAATAATGCTAAAGTTTCCCACTATGATTGTGGTTTTACCCATTTTTTCCTTTTATTTCTAACAGTTCTTGCTTTATGTATTTTAACATGTTATTTGATTTATAAAGATTCATTGTTAATAACTATGGTATCATCATGAACTAGCTACTTTTCATTCACTCATTTATTCATTCAAAAATTTTTATTGAATGCTTATCATATGCCAGGCATTATTCTAGATGCTTGGGATATACCAGGAAACAACACGAACAAAAATCCTTCTCCTTGTGGAACTTAACATTCTATTGGGGAAATGAGCAACAGAAAATAAACATAACAAATAAGTAAATCATTCAGCGTGTTAGAATATGTTAAGTACTGTGAGTAGTGCCTTATAGGACATTATAAGGACGTTAGCTTTTACTCTGAGTGAAATTAGTTTTGAGCAAAAGAATGACATGATCTGACCTACATTTTTCAAAGATCAGTCTGGCTGCTGTGTTGAGAACTAAATAAATGAAGGCAAGGGTAGAAATAGAAAGACCAGTAGTGAGTTACTGCCATAATCCAGGTAAGATATGACAGTGGCTCAGCTCAGGGTGGTGACAGTGTGGGTGACAAATGTCTACATCCTGGGTATACCTTAAAGCTAGATTCAACAGTATTTCTTGACAGATTGGATATACACTGAGAGAAAGAAAGGAATTGGGGGGTGATTTGAAGGTTTACGGTCTGAGAAACTGACAGGATAAACTGACCATCGACTAAAGTAGGGACATATTTGGAGTGGAGCAAATTTTAGGGAAGAGATTAGAAGTCCAGTTTTGGAGTTTTGAACATGTTGATTTTGAGATGTTTATTAGACAGCCAATTGGCAATGTTCAGTAGGCACTTGGATGTATGGGTCTGAAATTTAGGATAAAGGTTTTAGCTGGGGGATTTAGTATGGGAATCAACAGCTTAATGGATGGTGTTTGGAGTCATGGGACTGATGAGACCATTATGGGGACAGTGAGTATAGAGAGAGAAAAGGCCCATTAATCTCTTTGTTCTAACCAATGTTTTTCACCCTCAGTTCTATTCTGTCCAATGTTAATATTGCTACTTTGCTCTTCTCCATGGATATTTCTCTATTAACAAATTTGACCTTGGGTTAACTTTCTACCTCAGTTCTCCCTGAAACCTGGTAAAGGTGGAATGTCAGCTATGATACTAAGCAATATCACTTAGGATAAAAATAACTCCAGATTGATAAAAATTCATCTAAACTATGAAGTAATTATAAATAGCTAGTGAAGAGCCACATTTTGTTGGGTGAGGTGACTCCAAGTTTTACAGGAGACATTTTCTTACTGTTTGCATTTATTCCCTACAAGTAGCTTTTTAGGTTTTCCACTGCAATAGTAGTATTATATACTGTTGCAGTTACTATTGCTGTGTAACAAGTTACCCAAAATCTAACAGTGTAAAAAAAAAAACCTAATAATTTTATGATGATCATGGATTATTTGGGTCAGGAGTTCGGAAATGAATGTCTGAGGCAACATGATCTCTGATGTCCTTAGTCAAGAAGACCTGAGGCTGGGGATGACTCGATGGCTGAGGGCTGGAATTATGAAAAAGCTCATTCATTCACATGTCTAATGCCTGAAATGGATGACTCAAAGACTAGGTCTCCTGAAAGGATCACCTTCAAGTAGCCTCTCCAAGTGGCTTGGGCTCTTCACAACCTGGCAGCCCCAGGGTACTTGGGTTTCTTACATAGCACCTCATGGCTGTTCCAGTGAACAAGGCAGAAGCTGCATCCCCTTTTATGACAGCCTTGAAAGTCACACAGCATCACCTCCCCCATTCTCTTTCAGTTGAAGCTGTCATTAGTCTAGATTCAAGGAGAGGGGATACAGATCCAACCTCTTGATGGGAGGAGTATCAAAGAACTTTGCTATTCTAAGGGAAATGCTATTTTTATTCAATCGTATCTTACTTTGAGAAATTAATAAAAAAAATCCAGGCACATTTTCCTTCAGGAAGGTGCTCATATAGACAAAATGTTGCATATATTTGGGGAGTTCACTCCCCCCCCCCACCCTCACTGCATTTGGAAAACAGCCTTATGATGTCACCATTCATTGACACATCCCACCAAGAGGGACTCCGTGTTCCTTCCCCTGAATCTAGGCTGCCTTGTGATTGCTTTAACCAGTGGAGAACTGCGAAAAGGAGTGTGACATTTCTAATGCAAGGCACTTTCTTAAGTATTCTCACTTAATTTTCATTTGACTTAGATAATTTTATACCCCCTACTTTTTTTCCTAAGAGATAAAGAAAGTGAAATTCAGAAAGATTAAGTTGTTTTCAATAGACTTAATTTTTAGAGCAGTTTTAGGTTCATAGCAAAGTTGAATGGAAAATTAAGTTACTTTAATTCATGTGATAAGTTGTAGAATGAGGATCCAAAATCAAATCTTTACCCAGTTGTCTTTTCATCTTATATACAATCACCCTTGGGATAATAAGAAGCATATTTATTCTTAGCACAAGATCTGACATCTCACTGGATACAAAACCGAGCCTCCTTCTCTAATATGAATGACTAATACTATGAGACTCAACTTACAACAAGCTCTGGAGTATGTTCAATCCTTTTTACCCTATAATCTACTCTAAGTTGTAAAAGGAATTCCCTAAATTCATTTTTTAAAATGCTACTTCCATTAATAGCTTTTGCTCTTTTATCTTGAATCTTATAATCCTGTTTTAGAATTATATTTCAATACTGCATGAACCTTTCAAATACTTTCAGAAAATTAAAAAAGTAAATACAAAATTAAAAATAAATCTATGTGATTCTCAATAATCTATTGGTCACTTCTGGAGGATAAATTCGTTACAGTAGTACCCCTTATCTGTGGGGGATATGTTCCAAGACCCCAAATGGATACCTGAAACTGTGAATAGTACCAAACCCTACATATACTAACTATGTTTTTCCCTATACATACATACCTATGATAAAGTTTAATTTATAAATTAGGCATAGTAAGAGGTTAACATAACTAAAAATAAAACAGAACAATTATAACAATATACTATAATAAAAATTACGTGAATGTGGTTTCTCTCCCCACCCCACCCTCTTTCTCTGATAACAAATCTAATACACTTAGTAGCCTCCCTGCTAAGTGACTACTGGGTGGGTAGTGTATATAATAAAATGTGTATATTATGGACAAAGGGATGACTCACATCCTGGTGGGACAGAGTAGGATGATGGGAGATTTCATAATGCTATTCAGAACTTCATGTAATTTAAAGCTTATGAATTGTTTATTTCTGGAATTTTCCATTTAACATTTCAGACCATAACTGTCCAAGGGTAACTGAAACCACAGATAAGGGGGAACAACTGTACTTTAAAAATTGGTAATAAAGAGAACAAATCAAGGATTTAATTTTCCTTTCCAGGATGAGGTCTATCAGGGTAATCAAATATTTGATGAGAAAATTTCTCTTTGTACACATTTTCTAACTAATGAATGAAGAAGGAATAATCAAATTAAAATATCATTTTGCTAACTACTAATGAGTTAAAGGAGCCAGGTAGTAATCACCAATAATCACTAACATCACAAAAAGCAACACCTTTTGAAGTATTCTTGACAAAAAGAGTCTAACCTAAATCAAGGCAGGCCTTTGATCTGTCAGTTTACAGAGGAACATTTTTTAAATGACCCCACTGGACATATAATCAGCAGAATCCAGAATATAGAATGCTCCACAGGGCAGATTAACTAACCAATTGCTTCAATAAATAAATTTCGAGGGTGGGGGGAGAAGGAAAAATAAACGTATAGTTTAAAAAAAATGGCATCGTCTTCTATCCATGTTGGCATAACTGGCACTAGAATTCCCTCTTGCTGTAAACAACTAGACAACTAGACAAAACATGAAGGAGCTATTTTTGGCACTGGGTATTGAACAATGCAGGATGGTGAACCTTGAGCGTGAACAAATACACAAATGAGCCCAGTTTGGCCCCAGTGTTCTGCCTGAGGAAACCATCCCAACTGTGGCATTGCAGGTGGAGCCCAAGCCATGCACAGTACCTCAGTGCTGAGTTAGGGAGGCAGAGAGCAGACGTCTGGCTGCCGAAGCAGCTGGAATTTGTGTCGCAGGATACTGGAAAAGAGGCACAAGGTCACCAGACAATAGCTGCAGGCTGAGAGCTGAGTAGAGAGATTCCAGTGGTTGCAACACTGAAAGAAGTCACAGTCCCAGCACAACCTGAGTAGAGAGACCTCATTGGGCCCCACATACACTCAGCTAAGACCTTAGAAAGACCACTCCTGAGGAGTAAGAACCACGCTGGCAGAGCAAGGGTGGGCAAATAAAGACCTGTGAGCTAAATCTGGTTCACTGTCTATTTTTGTAAATAAAATTTTATTGGAACATAGCTATGCTCATTGATTTATATATTGTCTGTGCTGCTTTTGCACTATATTGGCAGGGTCGAGCAGTTGCAGTAGAGATTGTGTGGTCCACAAAAGCCTAAGATATTTACTGTTTGACCCTTTACAGAAAAAATCTGCTAATCTCTGCACTCGGTAAGGGTTACACTCTAGGACTAATGACAAAATAAAGAATAAAACCAAGCCTGGTAGCATCAAAAAGATTTGCCAGGAATTTAACTGTCTGCCAGAACAAAACTCTTTAAAACATATTTTAAAGAAAAAAATATACTATCCACAAGGTATTATCCATTATGTAACATATACAATTACATATTAGATAACAAATGAAGAAGCATAAAAATGTGATCCACAATCAAGAAAAAAAAGAGCAGTCAATAAAACAGAAACAGATCCTGAGATCATCCAGATAACAGAATTAATAATAAGGACTTTACAACAGCTATTATAAATAAGCATATTCAAGTACTTAAAGGAAAACATGGACATAATGAGTGAACAGTTGGGAAATCTCAACAGAGAAATGGAAACTATAAGAAAAGAACCAAATGGAAATTCTAGAGCTGATAAGTACAATATATGAATAAAATAAAAAAGGCTCCCTGTCATATTACTCGGCCATGAAAAACATGAAATCTTGCCATCTGCAACAACATAGATTGACCTAGAGGGTATTGTGCTGAGTGGAGCAAGTCAGACAAAGGAAGACAAATGCCATATGATTTTCACTTACATGTGGAATCTAAAGATAAAAATAAACAAACAAAACAGAAACAAACTCAGATACATTTTGATGTTTGCCAGATGGGAGGAGGGTTAATGGGTGAAAATGGGAAGGGATTAAGAAGTACAAATTGGTAGTTACGAAATAGTCGTGGGGATGTAAAGTATAGCATAAAGAATATAGTCAATAATATTGTAATAACTATGTGTGGTATCAGATGGATACTAGATTTATCAGGGTGATCACTTTGTATGTTATATAAATGTCTAACCACCATGTTGTATACCTGAAACTAATATAATATTGTATGCTAACTGTAACTGAAAAATAAAATTATTTTAAAAAGACTCCCTTTCTTTTAGATATAAATAACAAAAAATCTACAGTTGAAATTATGATAGCTGGGATATGATTAAAAATAATCCAGCTTGGGGGAGGGAAAGTTGCTAAGGACAAAGATGAAACAAAAGTGGCCATAAATTGGTGATTGTTGTAACTAGGTGATGAGTATGTGGGAGTTTAATGTACTGTTTCCTCTACTTTTGTATATACTGGAAATTCTCCATACTCAAAAGCTTACAAGGAAATCCAGTCTCCACTAGAAAAAGCTGTTTTAACTCAAAAATAAAATGTTCAAAGTTCTGTACACATATTATTCTCCTCCCATCTTCACCAAATATGTAACATTGCCTAAGATATGTAACACCTAACCTGCATTTTAAAAGATTTCCAATACTTGGGGGAAGGGACCATTTCATAAAAACTGAATATTTAAGTAAATGACATTTTCTCTCTCCTCTTCTCCTCTCTCTCTAAATATATGTGTGTGTGTATGTGTGTATGTGTGTATATTAGTAAGTATGTTACACACTTAGACATACACATGGACATATCAGCATTTGATTATGAAAAATAGGACTATTATTAAACTTGCTTTTTCCAAATAATATACATTGTGGACATCATTCTATGTCAACAAATATAGGTGAATATCATTTTTTTAAATGTCTGCAGAGTATTCATCACTGAGGGTCTACATTTCCTGTACCCTGCACTGAAATTTCATAATTTCAATGACAGACAGGAGCTGTGTTATAGAGCAGTGTTTCAAATAGAGGAAAAACATTAGGAGCAAACATGGCTTTAGGCACACATCTGACTTCCAGGACTTTAGGGTCAAGATTTGATTAAGTATGTCTTAATCTATGTAGTAACAAGCCATATTATAATATGGTTGAAAGGTATCTGTTAAAAAATATCATATAGCAAAAATTCATTTTCATTCTCTGGCTAGCAATATAAAACAGTTTAAGTCACAGGAGGCTCCTTATTAACATTAGCATTTTCCAAATCACACATGGACTGCATCCCCAAATTTATTTCTAAGTTGGTGTGGCAAAACTGAGGATACATTTCCTACATAAGCTATACAAGATAGTAAGGATCTCAGGTCAGTTGAGAAAAGTTTAAAGTACTTAATTCGTGATGCACAATAGCCCCTCCTCTGCCTACAGGTTAAATTTTTGAAAAACCAAAAGAATCAATGGAAGAATCAATGGCCTTAGAGTCACAAAAAAGCAGAAGCATTTGTAAATATTTTTTACATTTGTTAAAATAAAAAATAAAATATTAGTAGCATTATATGCATCATAAATTATAGTAATGAGTTTATATAAGTAATTTCCATTTACTGTTTTCTGATCATGGAAATCTTGAAGATATTCCTTATATTACAAATTATATAGACATTTTGCTTTGTTACAGAGTGCATGCATAGTAAAGGACATTCCCCCCACCCCAAGTCAAACATTTAATGTCTTTTGTATTTCTTTCTTTAAAAAAAAAAACAGTAAAAAAAATAATAAAGTTACTGCTTTGGATAATAAAAAGGCTATCTGCTCAGTGTATGAAATTCAAACACATCAAGTACATAGAAAATAAAAATCAGTCCAATCTCACCACCTAGAACATCAGCTACGAACATCTGGGTAAACATCATTTAGAGATCTCCGTGCATACATACACATAAGAAAACAAAGATATGTGTTTTTACATATGTGAGATACACTGTGCTATACCCTGCCTTTTCAGTGTATGTTAATGACTCTTTAAGTCTACAGTACATCTATGTCATCTTTATTAACAGCTGCATAGCACTCCATTGCATGGATGAACCATAATTTATTTAGCCATTCTCTTACCAGTGGACATTTCAGATTCTGTCCAATATTTCCAATGTTTATTATTATTACAACATTTCATTTTATTCATACATCTTTGTATGCTCATCTTATTGTTCTCTTATACTAAATTCCTAAAAGCATAATTGTTAAGTAAAAGGTATATATACCTTACATCTTGATACACATTGCCACATGGCCCTCTGGAAAAGCCGAACTACTTCACGCACACACCAATTGTGCCTTTCTTAGACTTTATCCTGGACTTGCCAGCAGTCTGCTCCACCTCCTCGCACAGTTCAGCTCCCTCCACATAAATTGTGGAAGGACAACAGGATAACGCTTTCATCTAAGGGTTTGCTTCCATCAGCTTCTTTCCTCTCTCTCTCATGGCTATACTGCTTAAACTTCAAGCACTTCTTTTTAGATTTCTTCCTTTCCTCCATTCTAACCTCTTTTTTTCTAATAATCTCCAGCGAATCTGACACATGATTAAAATTATATTTCTATGGAGAGACCATGCCACTCAGTGCAGAGGAATGAGCATTTAGAAAAAAATCAAATTCAAATTCACATGCCCATTTTGCCCCTTACAATCAATCTGTGTGAACTTAGTCATATTATTTAACCTTTCTGCCTCATTTTTCCCACCCGCGAACATGGAATAACGTCTAACTCATTTGGGTTTTTAAAGGTAGCTAGCATAGGTAAGGTCCTTAACACAGTATCAAGTACTTAGAAGGCACTTAATAAATGGTGGCTAATGACTATGAAAATAATATTTACCTCACAGGACTGTTGTTCCTACATGCCTGACACCTAAGTAGTCAATCTATGTTAGTTCCCCTTTCCCCATCCTTGAAACAACTTCCTAGTTCTTTCCAACAAAGATTCGGAAACTAGTTCAAATCCAACAAATATTTTCTTAAGTTAGTTGCAAAAGCATTCGTACATTTACTAAAATCTCACCATGCACACAAAGATAACACTTACTGAGAGCTACCCAGACATAACTTCTCTTCTTAACCTTAAGTCACTGGAAGAAAATAGTCACATTTTGCAAGTTTCCCAAAAGACGTGTTGTATCGTTACAACAGACACAAGTTGCCTTCTCTATGGCAACGGGGTGTGCAGGCGCATTTCAGAGTTACCAGTTTCATCGCTCTGCGGTCAGAATAAATAAGTTTGCAACGCTAATTATACAATTGAGGTAGGGGAAAAAAACTTCAGAGAACGTCCCAAACATCTCAAGGAGTGCTTGCGAATAGATGCCACGCAGTGTCGTGGTCTAGGCGAGTAACCAGTAAACAAATGTGTTGTTTGTTCCTGCGGCGTATCAATGTGTCATCGTTTGTGCCTGAGCGTGTCCGGAGTATCTGAAAGTACATTCATCTGCGCCGAGATGTCTGAGCGCGAATGTTTATCCTTTTGAACCCTAATGCACAGCTAGTAGGCAACGGTAAGAACCCCACGGTGCTGTCATCCACTTGCTTACCTCCGCGGACGAGCAGGTGGACGCCGCTGGGCGCCGCCATGTTGGCGCAGGTCACGTGGCCGCGAGTCCTCGCACGCCGCCCCGCCCCTCCCTCCGGAGCTGTCCAGTCGCAGCCTTGCCGAAGACCGGAGGCACCGAGACCGCCCGAGGGGAGCGCGCGTGCGCGCAGGGGGCTGACTGCGGGAGCTCCGGCGGCGGAACGGTTCTGTACCCGGGGCTGGCGAGGAAACCCGCGGCCCGCTGAGCCGGCTCCGGCCGCGAGAGGCGGGCTCCAGCCGCGGTTCGCGAGTTCGCTCTGAGCCCCGGCGGCCAGGTGGAATGGAAGAAGCCAGTCAGGTAAGCATGGCATCCAGTATTTGTAGCATCAACATTTTGGTGCATGGAAACGTGAAGTTGGGAGGAAAAAATAAAGCACAATCTAGCGTTCAACATAGCAGTTTGCATCGTTTGCCTTTTTTTTTTTTTCGTAAATTATTTCCCTGGATTCATTTGAAAGATAAAATTTGGTTCAAAGTCACCAGCTGCTCCTTGGTTGTTCCAGAATCTACATTACTCAGCAGAGACTCCAGGCAAGACAGGATTTATATGCAGCTGCAAAATCTATGCTGGGTACTCCAGTGGGTATGTTCAGGGGACTTATTCCCCAAGGACATCTCCCGCTCAGCAATATTAACTGGAGTCGTAATCCTAAATTTGACTTTTAAGAATGAGATGATAACGTCTGCCAATTGTGCTGCCAAAAGATGTAGCCTACAGAAGGCCAATTCTGAGTCAAGTAAGAGAGCTGATGTATCCCTAGTGATGACGGTGCCCATTTGTACCAAATTCACTTTTCCTCTTATCTGCGTTCTGGGGCAGATTTCATCCTATCATGGACCAGGTGTTATTCATCTCGGTAGCCTTGTGCCCAGCAAAGAACCTGATAATTCAAGGAAAGTTTGGTGAAGGAATTGAACTCTCCATGGAACCAGTCAAACCAAGAATGTAACAGATTCCCGGACTTTAAATGCTGTGAAGATTGATAAGGATTCTTGGTGAATGTGTGTGATGTTTCCTAATTAATTTTTAAGAATTCAGTTTAATTACACAGTGAAAAAGCCAGACAGTTCAGAAATGAGTAAATGAAAAAGTGCAAGTCCCCTTCCTCACTCTGTCTATGCCCCACAGTCCCACTCTCCAGTTAACCATGGTGTACATCATCCTTTTACAGGCAAATGTGTGTAAATATTCTAAATGGAATCACATACTGTTACAACTTGTTTTTTCCCCTCATCATAAGCATCAAATCTCAGAACACTTAGCTCAGGCTCATTCTTTATAATGACTACGTAGTCCTGATGTTTTTACTTTTAAAGAGAGTGAATTTTGGAAGTTCATTAGAGGACACGTGCTATACTTCTCGGAGACCCAGTTTTGGATGCTTTTGGGTCACCTTGAAAGGTAAAGAGAAATAATGTTTTCCACTGATGTAAACAAGACAGACGAGGCTGAGAATGAAAAGTATTCCTACATATTATTTCAAGCCCCACCTTTTTAAAACTCAGATCAGTTCCAAGGAGAATGAGGTAAATCTGTCCTCTGTATAACTGAAACCAACAATCTGAATGGAGCAAGGGAGCCTGAGAGTTAGTAGGGCACAGAGTCTCAGGAAGTGTGCAGGGGGAAAAAACACCTAGAAATCCCTAGCAAAAGGTCAGAAGGCATTAAGCCCAATTTTGAACATATCTGAAATAGAATACATGTTCATATGATTCAGGTCAGCCAACCTGTGGAAAACAAGTGCACAATTTATTCACCTGCAACTAGAAGGATAAGGAAAAGGAAACACTGTGAGAACTCAGGTAGCACAGCCTTGGTGGAATCCCCAAGAAGTTCAGCATGAATGTGGATATCTAAGATGAGCAAGAAGTGAAGCAGATAGGAACTTGCACAGGTGATAGCTCATCTACTGATGCTCGATTTGGCTGTTTTCATACTATGTCTTTCTGACATTAGAAGGATTAAAAACTGCCAGCATGTGTCCTCCAAAATCAATTTATGAGATATATGTATATTGACCAATAGGATAAAGAGCTAGACTACTGACATCTGAGATCCCTTGCAATTCTAATATTCTGTGATCCAGGGCACACAGGGCATTATGCTTTCATTTAGATGAGTAGCCACTGCTGATTCACTTCTCTACTCCATTTCTGCCCATCTTCCTACCTGTGAAATGAAGTTTAATTATATTGTGGCACCTCACTGATTTGAACTTCTGCCATTATTCAGAATTTGTACTTGGGATTCTTGAATAAAAAATTGAATAATTCTTCAAAACTAGGTTTCAGAAAATAAAGTTATAACTTAATATATTCAGTTTCTGTGTCCAAATATTCATTCTTCAGTGGTAAAATATTTTTATTAATTGTGATTAATTATCTTTTTATAGGTCTTTTACCTTCATTTTTAAAAGATCATGTCTTATTAGCATCTTTTAAAATCTTTTTATCTTTTATAAAAGAAATAGAAATAAATTCTGATATTCATATCTTTGAAGTCAGTTTTTCCTTCCTCCTTCTACTTAATGATATTTTATTATAGACTTATACCATATAACTTTTTCAAGTTGTATATAGTTTATGATATTTAAATTACCTCAGTTTCTGTAATGTATATATTGCATTTGTAATTCACATTCACATTTTAAAAATGCTCTAGGGGATTATGTGACTTAAAATCCTTTAAAAATAAATTTTGTTTTGTAATACATCATTCTGTTACTTGTTTCAAAGTTTAGATTTTAAAATATTCATTAGGGTTACCTATAATGCAAGATACTTAAAAACATAGGCTATAGAATAAAAACTAAGATGCTTTCATATCTGTAGAAGAAAATTGTTATATATGAACACGCTGTAAAACTAACTGAAATAATGTGGTATTTTCTACTGGACGCAGAGCAAGTTCTATGGCCTGTTAAGTAAGCTGGTGCTCTGGGACCTGTACAACTTTCGTGGGTCTATCATCTTGCCTTCATTCAGTCTTCCTGACCTTGCTTATCAGTTTTGTTCTCTGAATCAGAAAAAGTAGTCTTTTGATTTGATTTCAAGATCGTTTCTTAGCATTTTACTCTATTGCTTAAAAAGAATATTTTCAATCCTGCCCACTAATTTGTCTAACCTTTGTATGAGGAAGTACTTTTATTTATTTACATTTTTTAAGTTAAATGAACATTCTTTCCAGGAACTGGGAGTCCTGCATAAACATAGTCTGTACATACAATAGGAACCCTGTAAATGAGTAAAGGGTCCAGCTTCAAATGATTAGGTGTTCAGGCAGAAAGTTTCTAGGGCACTCTATTAGCCAACTTGCTGGCAGAATGTCATTTTCTATACCAATCATTTGAGAGACAATAATGGATATGTTACTGGGTAATCTAAGGGTACCCTTAGCGAAAATGTGTAAATGCTCCATATTTTTTGAGGGAAAGTGATGCCATACACAAGGCAGTTATAAAAAATCAAGAGGATTTCTCCTTGCTGCTTGTTCCCTGTTTTCTTGATCTATAGCAGTGCCAAGAGGGAGCTGGGGGACAGGGGAGAGGAGCTTTAGTTGTATGTGACCCTCATGCCCCTCACATTTTTGATTTATCTAATGACATTTTCTCAGTCATATAATTTCTATGCAAATGAAACTTTAAGCCCCACCCCCTTCTAACAAGATTGCCCTACCTGAGCCCATCCTATGTTGAAATTCTGAAGATCAGGGACCAAAGCCATCTATAGGGCTAATCCAAATGGGCTCAGCAAATAACATGCTGCACCCTCCTGAGCAGTCTGTCAGGGTAAGCAGAGTAGAATAGGACCAGACAGAGCTGACTTAGCTGTAGGGTAAGACCAAAGTATTCTCCTACGGGAGTTATTGCTCTCAAGTCCAGTCTGGCCAGTATTCTGTTCAAGCTGGTTCAACCCCTTGGCTTGAAAGATACTATGGGAGATTGTAATCAGAAATCATGCAGCTTAACAGCCTACATATTCATTGCAGGAGTAGTTGCTCACCTGGAATGGTTGGCAGGGGCCAAGAGAGGGACGGTCTGGGAAGGCTATAGAGAAGAGGATGTGGATGGTCTCAAACCTCACTCACTGATGCATCTGAATTTTCTGATAAAAGTGCTCTGAGGGTAGTTGGATTAAAGCAGAAGCATGCATTTGCCCCATGAAATTTAAATAAAAATATGTACCATTAGCATCTGCCATCTCTTCACATTTAGCAATCCATGGGAAAGTAGCACTTGCTTATACCCTTCTGAAGAATGAAGAAGTCCATTCAGAGTAAGGAAGAAAGGTAAAAAGTTTCCAAGAGAATTTAGTGATCAATTAGCCAATAAATATATACCTAAGTGCCTATGCTAGGCTCAAAGGAGATATGATATTATTTTTGCTCTTAAGAAACTAATTGAAAATCTGAGACTAACATGCTCACAAGATTGTCCACAAAGGAAGACCAAATACCGCCCCATAGGAGTAGTGCCAGGAGCGAGGAGTCACAGATTCTGGCTATCCCTGGCTGCCAAGAAGTGAAAAAAATGCTAAACTCTAATGACATAAGTTCCCAGGAGATTGCACCTATTAATCTCCTTCATTCCTTGCAAAGATGAAGGTGAAAGGGAAATATGCTTTCTACAGAACCTTTAATCCACATTTGTAAAAGAAAAAGGAAAATGCCCTCAATTTCCTTGTTGAAATTTTTAAAAAGTGTTTTGGTTTTTCTTTTCTGTTTATACATATATGTAATATGTACTCTTTAAAAATATTTTTAAAATACTGAGATGTGTAATAGAGAAAGTAGAAGTCCCCCCAGAAAACCTCTCTCCAGGTAACCACTGTTAGTGAGTTGATGTACATTCATCCAGTTTTTTTTTTCTACAATATACCATTTGCTAGACTTTCTAAGGGGAGGTATCTATTTTTACCATGAACAGACACATATCTGTATACAATAAAAGACAACAGACTAGGCAAACCACATGCAAAAGGACAGGAATGAATAATATTACCTATGTCTTTATGGCAGTCTACTGTGCAATCTCTTTTCCTTTAATCTTCACTTTGCACTTCTTTCTCTTTCATTGTTTCAACCTTTTTGTAATATTACTTATTTTACTGTTTTTTTTTTCTTTCCCTCCTGAAGTGATGGTACATTCCTAGTTATCTTCTCATATTTGGCCATCTTTGCTTATTCTTTTGCTGGATTTTGGGTTCTGTGTTTGTTGTTTAATTCTTAGTGCATTTGAGTAAAAATACATAGTTCTTTAGGATTGTGTGAATTCGACCATTAATGTCAAAAGGTTGAAAATATTTGTGATTTTGAAGTAGCCTACCTTGAAGCATGAAACAGTACTCTTTGGTCAGTTAACAGTTATGCAAAATACACTGCAGTAAGATTCTCAAAGTAATTATGAAATAACAAGGGATTTAATAATAGAAAAAGAAAACTAGCAGTATGTCCCTTTCTTCCCTCCCACTCTCCACCTCCACTCCCCAGACTGGCTGACAAACTAAGCAGTAGCACATTTCTTAACTTCTGCTCGCTTCTCACTCAACAAATTCTGTATTCAAGATTGACACTGCTGAAACAACAAGAGGGCAGATGCTGCCTCCACCTCTCTTCCCATTGAGCTGAGCTGCTCTGTGTTCACCCCCATCCACTTTAGCCCAGAGAATAACCTGTCTGGAGACCATTCTCCTCATCTGAAGCACACACAAACATCATTGCAGTTTCTTTTGCTTGATAAAGGATAAAGGAAGAAAAGCGGCAGCTGCCCTAGGAACAGACAGCAAACAAGTCTCACTGGGGTGGCCCCACAGCCTTCACAAAGGGGATTCTGAGAGCCAGGCAAACAAACTGTACAGCCCAAGACTTCCGCACAGATTCACCTGCCAAAATTATTAATCAAAAATCTAAAGAACTGTCCAGGTGAACTGAGAGTCTAACCAAAGCACATTTTCCAACTGGCTTTTATTAAGTTGGAAGAGAGAGTATACAGTTGAAGAACTGGAAAGGGCTTCAGAGATCACCTAATCCAACTCTAACTCTACCCCTTCCGATTTTAAGATAATGATAGGTCCAGAAAGGTTGTAAGAAAGAAGATTCATCCCCTTTCCAGTCTGTGTACATTATAACAGTGTAGGTTTCAAAAAATATTTTTTTACAAGACATTTATAAGGCACTCTTTG
Source organism: Eidolon dupreanum (assembly GCA_028627145.1). Lineage (NCBI taxonomy): Eukaryota > Metazoa > Chordata > Mammalia > Chiroptera > Pteropodidae > Eidolon > Eidolon dupreanum. Next base: position 123,751,110 of record CM053503.1, on the reverse strand, counting down.
TAGCATCGTATACAACATAGCTCTTCAGATATTCATGAAATAGCGTTACACTTTTATTGCATTATATTTCTCCACAGGGTTAATGGAAAGCCCCCAAATTATGACATGAAAATTCTAAACTTTGGTTTTTCACTTAGTAGCTGTTGATTCATAGAACCAAGATGACAAAAGTAGAGACAATTTGTTTTCAATAGCCCAAAATTGCATGGTTGGTTAACCATGATTCTTTGAGAGTCAGCCTCCAAAGAAAAGGACTATCACTTTTATTATCTATCTATCTATCTATCTATCTATCTATCTATCTATCTATCTATCTATCATCTATCTATTTATTTATTTATAAGAAAGCTCTTCACTTTTTTTGTTTGTTTTTTTTTGTGAGTTCTGCTTTGTGGAAGTCAGGCTGAGCGCAGTCTTGTTGTTTAATGGTGCCACTTGTCTGCTTCAGGTAAACTTATTTAAAAATTTTCCTTGGTTTACAGTTGTATTTCATTTGACAATTATATGGAGCTTCAGTTGCTATAAAATATAATATTATTTAAACAAAATTTCATTTAAAAGTAAGTTTTTAAAAACATGCAATTACAACAAGGTTCATAATGAAAAGCAAGTCTCCTATCCCACCTTTTCCTAGTCTGACTCAGTACTCAACCACTTTGAACTGTTTCTGTTCCTAGTTACTGCTCAAAGCCATGCCAACTGTAGTTTATTATATTTGGACTCTGACTTTTTTGTACACTTTTTCTTTCTGGAGTTAATAATTTTCTATTGTAATTTGGACCAACTACTTTCTTAGACATGCAATTCAGTTGCTATCTCAGATTTCTTTTTGTTGGAATCAAATCAGTTTTATTATTTCTTTGACTCCACATTGTACATGCACTTTGATTTTGCCTTCATGCTGCTAAAATAGATCTACAAGTAACTTTATTAGAAAGTGTGTGAAGTAAGACTTCGAGTTTCTTAGATCTTCAAAACCACCTTTATTTTATTTACACTTGACTGATAGTTTGGATATAGGATTCTAGATTCAAAGTAATTTTCCATCAGAACTTTAAAGATATTGTTCCATTGTCTTTTAGCATGAAGTATGGCTGATAAAAGATCTAATCGTATTTAAATTCCTTTCCTCTCCCAGGTTACCATGTTTTCCCCTCTGAAAGCATTTAGGATCTTTATTTTATGCTCAGTGTTTTGAAATTTAATAATTTAGCCCATGTGTGGATATTTTTGGGTAAGTGGTATAATGGTTAAGAACCCATGTGAATTATACTGCCTAGGCTAAAATCCTAGCTCTGCCACTTACAGTGTGACGTTGGGTGAAATAATCTCACTTGAGGCTAATATCAGAAGGTTTTCACAAGAACTGAGATGACCGATGTTAAGTACTCAATAAATGTTAGTAATGACGATTTAATCTTGCTCAACCTTCAGTGAGCCCTTCTAATTTGAAGATTCATTTCTTCAACTCTAAGGACTTATCCTCTTATTCTTTGATAACGCCATTCTATTTACTTTTTCTCTCTGAAATGAAAATAAGCTGGTTATCAGATTTCCCACATTGATTTACCTTTTCTATCATATTTTCTTTTTGATGTTCTGGGAAATTTCTTCAACTTTATACCCCAAGTTTCTGCTGCTTGAATTAGAACATTCATTTTAAATTTCTAAGAGCTCTTTCTTATTCACTGATTATTCCTTTTTCATAGTATTGTTTTTGTTTCATATACATATATATATGCAATATCTTTCTCAATTTTTATTTTGAAAACTTAAAAACATGCAGAAAGGTTGAAAGAGTCATACACTGAACACCTACATATACTTTCCACCTGGATTCAATAATTAAAATTTTCTTCATGTTTGCTTTGTTTATACACATAGATATGTCTATGTTTATGTATGTATATATATCTCATCCACACATACCTTTTTTCTGGACTTTTTGAATGTAATCTGAAGATGTCATGACTCTGATCCTAAATACTTCAGCATGTGACTCCTAGGCATAAAGACATTCTCCTACACAATCACAATACTATCACAACTATGAAAATGAACAAAATTCCGTCATCTAATATAGTCAAATTTCTGTATTGTCTCAAGTATGTCCAAAACCTACCAAAATGTAACGTGTCCATGCACTTTCATTCAGCAGTTCCATCACAAGCTTGCGTATGTACTCCCACATGTGCAAAATAGGTACACACAAGGATATTCACTGCAGCACTGCTTGTAAGAGTAGAAGATAGGAAACAACTTAAATGCCTATTAATATAGGATTGACCTAAACACAGTGAAATCAAACTATGGAATATCAAACAGCTGTTTAGAATGAAGGTGTTTAGAACTGAAGTATTCTAATATGTTTTAATAAAGGTATGAGTTAAATTTAACTGGAAGATTCTGAGTAATGCATATGGTATATCATTTGTATTAAAAATTATGTTCACAGACTGATAATTAACTGAAGGGGAAAAAAACTGGTAAAATTGCCTCTGGAGAAGTGAACTGGGTGACTGGGTGGAAGGGAAGGCAGCTTACTTCTCATCAAATGCTCTTATTTTGAATTTTGTATAATAATTTTCTGTAATAAAAAAGTGTTGACAATGAAAGAGTATTCAAATTCCTGTAGCAGTGGTTCTCAACCAAGGTGATTTTGCCTCCCAGAGGACATGTACAATGTCTGGAGACATGTTTGGTTGTCACAACTAGAGGTGGGGGTAGTGCTACTGGCATCTAGCCAGGAGTGCTGTTAACCAGCCCACAATACACAGGTCAGCGCCATACAACAAAGAATGATCTGGCTGAGGTTGAGAAACCCTGCTGTGGAGCAGTTCTTTTGGATAAGGTTTGAGAAGAGCTAAGTGAGACTCAAGGAATAAACAAAAAGTCATGTGCATAGGCCTAAGCATTCAACTCATTGTGTCTTTAAGATAATTCATAATTCTAGCTGTGAGGGAGGTTGGTTGAAGCCCAGCATACTGCTGTTTGGATAGACTTTATTCCAGATTGATACAGTATCAAGCTTCTGTAACCTTAGTTCATGTTAATAATTTTAGTATAATCACTCTAAGAATGAAGTCAGACCAAAGTCTGTGATTTCTTTGGCTTTAATCAATAGGTATACAGTTGACTTCTAAAAAACATGAGATTGAACTGCACAGGTCCACTGATATGTGGATTTAAAAAAATCTGCACTTAAGTGGGCCCACACAGTTCCAAGGTCAATCATATTTTATCTGTGGTTGGAATCTGCATATACAGAAGGCAGACAAGTTATACACAGATTTTTGACTGTACAGGCAGTTGGTACCTCTAACACCTGTGTTAAGAGTCTGTTGTATTTGTACATGTGCACACAGCACATGCACAAGAATATGCACAGCATTGTTTGTAATGAAAAATACTGGAAACAACCTAAATAATAGAGGACTGGGAGCATAACTTATGGTGTATCCATACAATGGAATACTGTGCAACCATTAAATAAGATAGCTCCAGTAATCTCCAAGATATTAAGTTTAAAAAGCAAGTTAGGGAACAACATGTGTGGGAGGTTACCATATGTATATGAAATATATAAAAGACATACATATATTCTCATTTATGCATGTTTCTGGAGGATTGGGGTGAAGAACTTTTCACTGTATGCCCTTTTGCATTGTTGTACTATATGTATACTACTTATTATAAACATAGACAGTTCTGCCCAAATTAGTAAATTAAATGCACTGTATAATTCTAGTACAGCACATAATACAAAGAGTCAAATGTATATATTAAAGATTTAAAGGAATATGGAAATGCAGAAAGGTTGTATTTATTTAAAAGTAGAAAATGTTGAGAGCAAATGAGGAACTTCAAGCTATACTTCAAGTGAGGCACCAGTAACTTCAGTCATGACAATCGACATCCTTTCTCTAATACCTGCTTCTCTAAGATTATAAAAAGAAGGCAGATAGGGTATTTCTCTGGTGGTTAGGGCAAATGTCATGCAAGTGAGGTATTTTCCAGATGGTAATTAAAAATAAGCCTCTTTTATGAAGAGCCTAGTGGCTGACATGCTTCAGACTTGGTTGGCCTACTTAATGGAAGATGAGATGAAGATGAAATGAAGAAGTAAGAAGCCTAGGGTATAGTCCTGGCTTTATCACTAATTCATGGGTGTGGCCTTAAGCAAGTGAACCTCTGGATCTGTTGTCCACTTCTAAAATGAGTGTGTAGATTCACAAAAGACAATTTTTAAAGATCAGATAATTCTTATCAGAGAAAATTTTCACAAAAACATGGAAAAATAGCCTTCCCATTAAGCAAAAGGTATATAAATTTGAGATTTTCTATTAAAACATAATCAATATCCCATGACTTTGAAATTGTTAAAACCAGTATACACATTCATATTTGTTAGTAATTCTGGAAAATATGGCATGTTTATGTAACTGAGCCATAGTCCTACCCTTTGACTCAATAACTCCATTTCCCAGGAATTTATCTTAAGGAAATGAGTTACAAGATACAAAAACATATATATGCAAAGACAATTCATTTGAATGTTGTTTATAATAAAAAAAAACTAGGTAAATGGTTTAATATGGATGAATAAACATGAAATTTTGGAATCTCTGAGAACCATTGTGAACACTAGAAATGTTTGTTACAAAACTATGTTCAATGCATATATGAATATACAACTGCAAAATAATTTAGAAGGAAGAATTATGGGTACCTTATTTAATGAGCATTTAACTGTTAAACTGGCTTTTAAATTTGAATAAAAAGAACTTTAGAATGAATTTAAGGAATGAAATAATTTGATTCTAAGGTCTATGGTTCTAATTCTCTGACATGGTGTTGGAGGATTAGCTATCTGCTTTTCTCTACTGCAAGAGTTCCCAACCACCAGCCATGGACCGGTACTAGTCTGTGGCTTATGAGGAACGAGACCATACAACAGATAAGAGGCGGGCAAGTGAGCAAAGCTTCATCTTTATTTGTAGCCACTCTCCAGTGCTAGCATCACTGTCTTAGCTCCACCTCAGATGATCAGGCGTCAGATTGTCATAGGAGCACCGGTCCCTGGTGCCAAAAAGGTTGGGGACCGCTGCCCTAGAGGGTGGCTACGTTAGGTTTCATCTAATCCTATACAGCTATCTTGGTATTTAATTACCCTAGGCAAGGTGCAGAACTATTGGACTTTTACCCTTCTAACTCCAAATGAAAGTACAGCTTTTCAAGTCCCAAAGATTAATGCCAAACCAGATCTTTATATCCATGAACTGAATATAGAACATTGCTTAAAGAAAAAAAAAAAAAAAAAAGGTAAAGAAATTGGTATCAATTGACTTTAATGGTTTCTACAAAAGTATGTTGAAAGATAATTTGTTCAGATTGTACTGATTTTTTTCTTTACCCCAGAGCTCATCTTTATATATCAACTGCAAATTTTCAATAAAAAGTTTAAAAAGGAGCTAATTTAGATGGAAAACAAATGGCTTTCATATAGTTTCAGAAAGGATTTTAACTGAACTAGTTCTATCTGTAACAAATTATATATATACACACTCAGAAATCAGTAAGTTTTATCTATATATAAGCTTTTACAACATCCTCATTCCGAGATGGCTTAGTGCCACTGTATGCTGCTGGCCACAGCTATTTTGTGTCCAGAGGGTACCAGTTTGTTATTCCATGTTTGGAAGGTTTTACTAATGGAAAGCTGACCTAAGGACAAGATAGTGCTCCTCCAATTGGGATTTTGCCTTAAGCAATGAAAAAATTAGATTTTAAAAGTAATGTTCAACTTACATCTAATTTTTGGTGTCACATAATACCTTCCTTACTGGCATACATTATAAACACCAAGCTTTTGCTTTTAATGATTCCATATCAAACAACTTATTTACACTCTACTACAATAAAAATAAAGTAACACTATTATTAAGCAATTTATCATTACTTTGATTTTTTTCTTGTTAAGACTTCAACATTCTGGTAACCTTATAGCAAATTACAACAGATATATACCTCATTTTACACAAGATGTATTTTAACAGTGGTGTATTAAGTTGGATTTTTATAAATTGATTTATTATCTTACATTACTATTGTTTATAACATGTTTATGGTAAAACTTTTAAATTATCTTCAATTAATATCTAATGCCAAACATTTAGGTTTTAGGCTGTATCTAGTTTCCCTTCTCTCTCTTATCCACCCTATCCCTAACAAGTAGTTAATAGTTTGTCTAAAATAAATCTATACTAGGAACATTTCCTAGTTAGAAAAATTACATAGGAAAAACAAGAGTACTTGGAAGACCTTAATAGAAATGTTTTAAAGGTGCCAGATGTAATATCTTAGAAGCAAAATGTGGGAGGAATAAAAACTTAAAATCTAAACTTTTTAAACAAGACTGAAAAAGTTTACCATAAATATTTAAGAATCATGTCATCACACATTAACATATCACAACTAAGCATTTATTATACTGTTTAAGAAGGGAAGAAATTGCAGTGGTATTTCAGAAGCTATATCTTTTTTTTAATGTCATATATGCTCATAGACTCTAAACAGTATTTTAAAATATACAATCTCTCCAAAAGAAAATATTCAACTAAAGATAGATAACTTTTAATGTAAGTAAAATGTTACAAGATTTTAAAATTAATCATCAGATATTTCACAACACAGTGTACAGAAATTTGCAAATTTCCTGTACAGAGCAGTACAATCTTTACTCTTGAGCGAGGCGTTCAATAACACGTCGGTAATCTTCCACAAGTTCCTGAAAGCTTTCTTCCAGCTGTTCATGTTGCATGCTTATTTCTATTTGGTTCATCTGGTTTGTCAGTTCTTCTGGCCTGAGACATTTTCTCATTTTAGCAAGATCTCTCTGCTTTTTCTAAGAAATGAACACAATTATTAGTTAAACTAAGAAAGCTGATATGTTTCTTTATATTCTTAGAATTTTAAGTTTCCAGTGTTAAAAATAAGAATAGTAGGAATATGCCCAAATTTGTCCCATACAGTCGTCTTAGGGAAGTCCAAATATAATGTTAACCGCAAATTACAATCCCTCTAAAAGGAGTTAACCAGAAGACAATTGATGGTAAATACAGTTATGTAACTAAAAGCCCCCTCTCCAAAGCATAACTGACCAGTATAGACAAGTATTTCTTTAATAAATAAAATACACTGACTGAAGACAGCTATGATTAAGCGCTACTATTCTTCATTTTACTATTCAATCATTAATCATATTAATTTTAATTCCACGCCAGCGTCTTTCTGCCACTATTTCATTTCTAAATTCTCTTACTCAGTATTTACTGGCCACATATCAATTTTAACATAAACTGTTGGAAGACTTTCAGGAAGATAAACCAAACACTGTCACACTTTAAGCATTTATTGAGTCTCTACTACCCAGATATATATTATTACAACCTCCCCATTTTACTGAGAAGGAAACCGCCATGCTGAGGAGTTTGTAACAGGTAGCTGGTAACAACGTTTAAGCAGTACACTTTGTCAGAACAATATGGTGTCAGTAATCCTGAGGATGGGACTGGAGGACCAAGTTTGTGGCTACTGAAAGAATTCAAGTGAGAGGAGATGAAAGCCTAGACCAAGTCAGTAGCAGCAGAGATGGAGGGGACAGGGCAGATTTAGGGAAGAAAACACTGGGTGATGTGGGGCAGGAAAAATTAAGAATGACTCCAAGATTCCTGGATGGATGGCAACAATGCAAGATATGAAACACTGTAATAGAGGAAACTTTCCTATATTTTGGATAAACTGTTCTAGATCATATCAATTCTCTTTTATTAGAACATATAATAAAGACTTCAATTTACATAGAGATCAGAAATTGCATATATTAACTCATGTAATCCTGGTAACTCTATAAGATAGGTTACTGTAATTTTCTTCAATTGATACAAGAAGGAAAAAAGGGATACAGGAGTTAACTGTCATAGAGGTAGTAAACTGAGAAGCCAAGATTCAAACCCTAATGATCTGCTGGAAGTCTGTATTCTTAGTCCCTGTATCTAACTGCATTTCAAAAGACAAAAACAAAAAAAAACCCAATATATTAAATCCATCCTAAAAACCAATCTCTCTTAAAAGGGAACTTAATAATTTTGGAATATTAGGCAAATGTGTCATGATTACTACTTAAAAAGCTCGAAATTAAGCAATATTTATAATCACACACTTAAAACTAGGTAACAATAAATTTTGGAGACAAGCCTTTACTGAAAATGAGCTGACACTACAAAAAAATTAGGTTGATCCTGGGTCTAAATTGGTGGAATAAATGAGGTTGCTACTACTATAATCAGAAAGAAAAAAAAATCATTAATATACAGTGCAGCATTTCTCAAACTTGAATGAGCACACAGATCAAAGGTTTTGGGGAGACCATGTTAAAATGCAGATTCTGATTCAATAGGTCTGGGGTGGGGCAAGATTCTGCATCTCTAACAAGTTCCCAGGTTATGTTAATGTTGTGGATTTACTGACCACACTTTAAATATTAGTTCTGGAGACTGATGAGAATTCAAATTTATTGCTCCTAAGGCTAGGAAAGACAGTGTATTCCTTACTTTTTCAATCATGTGGATGATAAATGCTTTGTTTCTGCTGTTCTAGTTATTTTTTTCTGCCAAGAGGCATGACTGCGTCATATAGGAACATCTAACTCCTTTTTAAGGAACAGTTCAGAAACTGGAGGGTAATGCATCAAAAAATTATTGTGGTATGTGACAGAAATATAAACTATTTTTCTAAAGTGGTAACCATTCGTAACATTTATTAAATAATCTATGTTACTTAAAGATGCCTTCAATCCTAATAAATTCTTATACATAATGAGAACTATCATATTAAATTCTTAAACATTTCTAGACTAACAGTTTTGTGCCAAATAACCTATAGAATGAATTATGTGCCAGTAACATACTTCTTCAAAATATTATGCTGTTTTTAAATCTCTAAGAGCTTACTTCCCCAAGTTATCTCTCCCTTTTCTTACCACCTTCAATTTCTTCACTGTCATTTTTTTTAGATGGATGTGAGAATTAATCTCTATTATAATTTTTATTGGCATAGCAGTAAATCTGTAAATTAAATTTAAGAGCTCTAAGTACCTGGGAATAAAAAATACATGTAATTTTTATGGAAAAAAATATAAAACTCTGTATAGAAGTTCCTCATGAATATGTAAGGTATGGTTCAATTTTAAAAGTAATTTGAGGTATTTATTTTATTAACCTTTAATATTTCTTAAACTTTGTATATTCCACTTTGAATATGTATATTACAAAGTAATCTTTTAAATAATGTGTAAAACAAAACAAAAACTAATTTGGGGAACACTTCTATCCAGCAAAGTGACATACATTTGTTGTACAAATGAAACACAGAAAGGCAGAACTCCTTAAGACTGGAACAGACATTATATGGGCTTCAATAATTTTCTCCCTCTAAAAACAAAAACTTAATTCCTCTGTAGATTAGGGCTATTGATAATTTTTAATTCAGCAAATTAATTAAATATGATATTAATGTCGATTTAACATTTGTCTTGAATATGAATTCATCTCCAGAAAATAACCTTTCTCCTTGCCTAGTTTTCACGGGCTCCAAGAGGGCTTACAAATATAATCTCAAAAATGCCAACACCTCTATGAGCTCCTTAATTCCCATCTGCTGAACCAGTCTCTTTTGTGAAGTACAGAGATAAGGTTCTTTTATAAGAATTTTAAAATAAAAATGCTGTGGAGGCACTGAATTCCAAAGACTTCTCGAAAGCCACCTTGTATTTCTTTCTGCTCAGTTCCTCACTATAGAGGCATTTCCATTTTATAGAAGCCAACAGTCACACAGTTTGTAAAACTATACCTCAAAACTGAGTTTCTTGATTCCAAACCCAATAGTATTATAACAATGATTCTAAATTTTATGTTTGTAAACCAATTATGGATTAAATATGCCTGTGAAACAATACAAAAGGTTTAATGCTAAAACCAAGCAGATGTGCCAACTTTTTTTAGCCGAATTGTTCAAATTTATCTTTTCTTGAATGCATGAAAATTGCTTCTGTACTAGAGATGGAGTTTCTTTTTGTGCTTTTAAAAAATGATTCTAGTTAATACACGTTATTTTTACCTCTTTTTGGCACTGACACAAATGAATTATCAATGTTAAGAGAACTTTTAAAGTAAGGAACAAGTACTTCTAATATCTACCCAAATAATTTTTTAATGGGAGTGTGTGTTTAAGCTGATATGTAAATGTGATCCCTCATATAAAGGCAGGACAGAATTGGTGAACTTCGCTATCAATAAATAATTTCATACCTCAGTAATAACTTAGTGACAATCAAAATTATAATTTCTTCCCATAAAATGTTAAAAATGTAAATTTTACACTTTAAACTTTCCCTATTAGGCATATGTTTTAAAGACCTAAAAAAATTTTAAACCAAACTCAATATTTAGCAATTTTACTTTATTCTTAAATATAATTTTGCATTTGAGAATGCTGTGATAACTCAACGAAGTACATGAATATGTTTGGAATGACAAATTGGAGAAAATCATCTGTATTCATTCAACAGGGAAATCTTATAACACCTCCCATGCCTACGGGACATTTAATTCATTTCTAGGTTTTCCCAAAGTTTGTGTGATAGGTTTCCTATCCCAAGAATTGTGGCTATCAAACCAAAGTGGGGGAGGGGGACTCTCAAGCCTTCTTGGTTTTCTCAATGGGATAGAATACTGGATAACTTATTAAAATGTGCATTGCTATAATAATTAGGGTTTGAACAATCTGAAAAATTTGTAATTTGTGTATGAGCTTTACTGCAAGATGGTAATGCCCATTTTGGTTGTTAAGAACCTAACGAGTTTTCAGTTGTTCAGACAGGTGAACTTGCTGGACAGGTGAAGACACTTAATGATAATATAAAAAATCATGATCATTCTTTAGAGTAGAAAATACTTGCTTTTATGAACTGCAGAAATTCTCATTATGTGGCATAACTCTGTGACTATTTATACTCAGAATTCATCATCTCTCATTTGCTAGTCTGCCTATATAAAATGTCACCCGTATCTGAAATGCATAATTAAATTATTTTACTGTACTAAAAAGTTTCAGTATTTTAAATGTTGTCATAACATCTAATTATACTGTTCTATATGCCCAAATTTCATCATAAAGAAAATGTCTAGCTAACAAATGATTACTTAAAGATCAAAACTTCTGGAAAACACCATTTCTACTCATTTTCTGATTTTTCGGAATTGACAAACATCAACGAATAAAATGCTACTTCAGACAATTTTGGGGAAGAGAGACCATTACAGTTTATCATCACTTTGTTATATGCAGATTGGTAGTCCATAAGACAGAAAATCAACCCACTGAACTCCTTAATGAAATGACACTGAAGAACTACACAAATATCATGTTCAGAATGAGATATATTTCAATGGAATTACAACGACAAATTATAAAATATGGTTGTACTGCAAAGTAACAAGATGCTATAAAGGGAAAGAACTGAGATTCAACACGGAATAATGTGACCCAATATAACATCAACGTTCAAAATACTAGCTCCATAAAGCACGATCTATGACAAATAAAACTTGAATTAATGTAGGAAAATCAGAACTATATGTACTTTATATATTACTCATTAGTTATTTAATTTACTTTTTTCTTAAATACTAAGACATTTTTGGATTTGTCATCATTTATGTTCCCAGCTAGTGTTATATGTAGGTTTAACAGTACAGTGTACATAAATGCAGCAACCACATATCAGGTGTTCAATAATTATTTGTTGAATAAATTAACAAATATTCTCCCTAATCAGCTTACTGCCCAGCGACAAGTATCATAGCAAATCTTCATTCAACACAGGTTGGCATGGACAATATCTACCTTAATAATAGCCAAATGATGATGAGGCCAAACCTGATCTAGGAGGGGAAGTAAAATTTGAGTCAGAGGAAAATATGGTAGATGGAAAAGAGGGCGGGACAAGAAGAAAGAATGTTTAAAAAAAAAAAAAGGTAAATAATACTAAGTTGCAAGTTCAGCTATGGTAAAATACAAAGGCAAACAATATATCTGACAAATGGGAAGATAAGAGACTTAGAAAAAACAAGATAATTTGTTAGAAAAGAGTACAGGCATTCAGATTTTTAAAAGTTGCAAACAAATCAAAGAAAAAATAACCATGGGTAGACTATCCTTGGGATTAGTTTTTAAGTGAATGAAAACAGATGTATAGCTTACATTGGAAAATCATGACAGTGAGAATTCTTATAACTGGAAGAATATTTTCAGTTTTATAAAAGTAAATTAAGCAAAATAATTTGGACTCTCCCAGACACTGGCATTTGCTAGGCTTTTCTACTTTAAATAGTGACAAAAATAAAATGTTTAAGACTCTTAAAAGTCCTACCTTATACGGGCTAATTAATCTTCTTTTAATATCCAGTCTATAGCTTCTGTATTGTTCAGCATCACTCATGTCAGTTACCAGTAGTCGAAGAATTTCATAAACCCGTCTAGCATGTTGCTAATAAGAAAACAAAAGAAATATATGAACATTTTCCAATTACAAAATAGTGACACTTGCCTAAAAGGATACAGGAGATACTGAATATCTGCCATGATCCAGAAACTGTGCTAGGTACCAGATGAAAGGCAATAAAAGGTGGTCTCTGCCCTCAAGGAGCTAGCAGTCTAGTAAGTAACACAAGTGACTGATATGTTTAATTTAATGAAATATGCATAGAGTATTATGTTAGCATAACCTAGAAATGGGAGAAATAATAGAGGGCTCCTGGAGAAATCCCGAACTGAATCTTAAAGGAAAGAGAGCATGCCATTCCAGAAAGAAGGGAAAAAAGTGTGTGCGTGTGTGTATGTTATTTGCATGCATATACACACATGCAGAACAGAAGCAGCCTGACATTGCTGGAGCACAAAATGAAAAGCAAGGTGTAGAAGCAGAGTGAAGTTGGAGCAAAAGCACAGAGCCTTACATAGTGGGTTAAAGAGCCGGGCTTTTTATCATGTAGGTGACAAATGGGGGAGTGAGCAAAGTGCACAAATTTGAGTTTTAAGTAAAGCATTCTCTCAGCTACACAGAAAAGGTAGCAAAAAGAAGGGTAGGGAGACCAATTAGGAAGTTGTGCTATTAAATGGCAAAAAATGAAGATGACATGAACTGAGAGACAGCACAAATAATACTAAAGGAATAAGGATTCTGGAAATATTGAGGAGGAAAGACTGGCTGTGGAGGAGGGTATGGAATGACACTGAGTTTTCACATCCTTAAGAGAGATTTAGGAGGCAGCAGAACATATAAGTCTAAAGAAAATTCTAGTCTAAGGGTAAGTATTTAAGCAATATCAGTATATAAGCAAGAGTTAAAACTGTAAGATTGGTAAAGATCACCTTGGGAAAGCATACACAATGAAAAGAGGGAAGAGGTCAGAACCCTGTAGTACAGTGACAGTTAAAGAGTGGACAGAGAAAAACAGCCAAAGAAATATTAGGAGAATCAGGATGTTTTGGTATCACTAAAAGCCAAAGGAGCAGCCCATAGTTTTTGTTTGTGTTGTTTCACTTATATATATATTTATTGGGGGCGTGGGAAGGGGACTCAGGTACAGGTAGACTGGGAAGATGATATCTGAACTATATGGAAGGGACACCTGAGATGAGAAAAAAAGGAGTACTATCTGGCCAGGCAAAGATGGAGGAATAGGAAAAAGGGGTGGCAAAGGGAGAGGGAACAGCACAGAGGTAAAGGGACATAAAAGGAAGAAAAATGTAGCATAGCTGGGAAATGGCAAGAGGTGCAGTAAAGCCAGAACATGTAGGAAAGAATAGATAGCTGAGGCTAGAAAGGTGGGCAAGGTCATGATTATGATGGGCTCTGTGTGCCATACTGAGGAGCTTTCATTTCTTTAAGGAAAAAAAATAGCATGATTTAAAAAAATGTGTTCATAGTCCCTTTCAAAGGCTGAGTAAATAAATTCTCATTAAGAAATAAAGGTTTAATATAATCTAGAGGTATCAATTATTTCTAAAACGTTATCTTAAAGCCAGGGAGCCATTATAGTGTTTTAATGTAGGGGAAATGCAAAGTTTCAGTTTAAATTATGTTGTTTGCTGAAGGTCAGTGATCAGGAAACTTTTGGTATAGTTTTGGAGTATGGGAGGAGAATGTGGATAGGAGATTTAGATGAGCTCTCCCAGGCAGAATAAATAGAAGAAGAAGAAATGAGGGTTGACTAAAGAACTCTTGGAAAGAACTGTATTTGAGGAGTATACAGAAGAGCAGAAGCCAGTGAAAGTATCTCCAAAAAGATGATCACAGTGGTAAGCAGAAAACCAGGAGCTGTAGTGCCTTAGAACCCAAGGGAGGGGAGGTCAATAGTATCGAATACTAGTGCTTATTATTGGAATACCTTCATTCCACATACTTTCATAATCTAAATCCAACCCATTCAAGTCTTCAATCAAACACGTCTCTCATGAAATACTGATTCACTTGCTTACATAAATTCCCTCCTCTCAGTTCTCATGCTTTTTTCTGTACCTATCTTATTTGCTACTTTAAATTTCAAATAAATATGTAGAAATATATGAAGTGAAAAGTTAAATGTTGTATTCCAACCCTTCTCCCCACCAATACTGTCTCCAAGGGCATTAACTACTTTTCTAGTTTAAACATTTTTTTAAAAAGCAAAAATAAACCCCTACTATCCATCTTTTTTCTGCTTGTTACACTTATTATAGCCATTAAATCAATTATCTTCCCATTCTATTAATGAGGAAATTGAGGCCAAGCAGGTAAACTAAATTGCTCTTAGTCACAGAGCAAGTGGTGAAGCCAGATTTGAACCCAGGCAATCTGGCTTGAGAGTCTGTGCTCTTAACAACTTCTACTTCCCACACATGTGTTCTTAATGTATTTGTAATGTTTTAAGTTATGTACTTAAAAAAAAAAAAACTTGAAAATTTAAATGGTTTCCTCCTACAGAATAAAAATACCTTATTTATTTTGAATTTCTGTTGTGCTTCTATTGCCATATCTTCACTGAATCCTTGCATTAACTTTTCCCGGGAAAAACAGGGCAAATCTTGACAAAGTTTCACAAGCACGAAGTCTCTCAATTTCACATAGCTTTTGGATGGATCTTCCGCTAAAGAAATAAAGCAGAATAACATTTCCCTTTCCTAACACAATTTCTTGACCATTTGCAATCTCAATATACATGCTAAACTAGCAAGGCAAACATTCTTAAAACAATTTTATATATACAAAAGTTATAATGTGAAAGGATTATAATTCAAATAATAGTACTATTATCTTTGCCAAATAAAATTATAAGTACAATCCTTTTGCAAAGACATGTGTAATTTGTGAAATTAAAAGTTTCAAATGTAAACTTTTTGTTACCATATGCATTTTAGTTTTACTTTCAACTGAACAGCTATATATACAAGATATTCAAATTTGCATAATCAATTCCAAATGCAGTATTTTCTGATAGCTAAGGGTCCCAAAGCTCAATTTATAATCCCCCTACTTTAATCCAGTAACCTTTATAGTCTGCTATACTTCACATAATTTAAAAAAAAAATTCTTCTTTTTACAAAAGCAAATCTTTTTTAGAGAATATGATTTTGATCCTTTCTTCATTTACATCTCAATAGCATAAATCTCCCTTTATGTTTGTCTGTGTTACCTACAATTAGACTAAGGAGCACACAAGGAAAACATCAGAACATGATGGGTAGAAAATACTGCACAATCAGAGAACATGCATTTGAGATGTAGTTCTGTCATTCATAGATGTAGGACTTTGGGCAAGTCACCTTTCTCTAAGCCTTCATTTTATCAGTACAGGGCTTGAAACAAAGAATGTTAAAGTCTGAGCTAGTTTATGGATCAGAAGACTTAATATTGCTACAATATCAATAATCCACAAAGCATTCAATGTAATCCATATCAAAATCCTAGCTGACTTTTTTTGCTGCAAAAATTAACAAGCTCATCCTAAAATCCATATGGGTATGCAAGGAACCATCAATAACCAATACAATCTTAAAAAAAGAATGAAAATTACAGGACTCACCATTTCCTGATTTCAAAAAATACTACAAGGCTACAGTAATCAAGATGGTGTGGTACTGCCATAAGGATAGCTATTGTAGGTCAGTGCGATTGAACTGAGTTAAAAATAAACCCATACTTCAGGTGAGTTAATTTCTGAGAAGGGTGCCTAGACAATTCAGTGAGAGAAAGAATAGTCTTTTAACCAATGGTACTTGACAAAGGGATTGCCATAGGTTAAAGAATGAAGTTGGCCCCCATTTCCTCACACCATATACAAAAACTAACTCAAAATGGATCACAGACATAAATTTTAAGAGCTAAAACTATAGAACTCTTAGAAGAAAACACTGAAGTAAATCTTCGTGATTTTTGGTTAGGCAATGGTTTCTTAGATAATAGAACCAAAAGCATAAGCAACAACATAAAAAATTGATAAACCAGGCTATATAAAAATTTAAAACTTTTGTTCTTCAAGTGATACTATTAAGAAAAGGAAAAGACAACCTACAGAATGGAAGAAAATATTTGTAAGTCATACATATAAGAGACTTGCACCTAGACTTTTTATATAAAAACTTAAAACTCAATAAGAAAAAGACAAGTCAGTTTTAAAAATGGGTAAAGGATCTAAAGAGACATTTCTCAAGAACATATACAAATGGACAATAAGCATATGAAAAGACACTTTTATCATCACTAGCTACAGTGAAATGCAAATCAAAATCACAATGAAATACCATGTCATGTCCACTAGGGGACTATAATAAAAAAGATAAGAAGGATTGATGATGGTGAGGAGAAACTGAAACCCTCTGCACTGCTGATAGAAATTTAAAACAGTACAGACACTTTGGAAAAAGAGAGTGGTGGTTCCTCAAAAGGTTCAATACAGTCACAGGTTTTCCACAATTTCTACTCCTAGGTATGTACCCAAGAGATACAGAAACATTTCTACTGCCAAATGCAACGCTCTTCATAATTCTGGAAGAAACAAACCGTTGATTCTATTTATAAAGTCACACAACTGAGATGTAGGCAAATGTTATTTATCTTAACTGACATCCTCAAAAGGAAGATGGTATATGATATAAAAAATAATCTTCCAGTATTTTACTTTAAAATTAAGTGCTAAAAAAAGGAAAATATTGGTGGCAATTACACCACAAACACCTATCTATCCTGTAAACAGGCCATTGATAGTTTTAGTTAATCATTATATCTGGCTCTATGTCAAGTAAGTGAAAGGATATCTCAATATAAAGAATACCCTGAATTGCAAAGGGAGATCCAGAGCCTACTAAAGAGCCATAAAGTTAAGAAAGGTATATAAAATAATGGAGAAACAGGCAACTAAAATAAAGAGCAGAAAATTCCATTAAAAAAAAAAAGAACTGAGTATGAAAATCTACAAGAAATATCTTAATGAGAAGGGCCGATAAGACATTTTTAGTAATTTATAATGCTGAGAAATGTTAACAATAAAAGTCTGATACCCCAGTTTTCAAATTCAGAAGTCCTTTAGCATGTTTAGCCTTTTCCCTTTAGAGACTTCAGTTTGCAATGAATAAAGGCTACCATTATTGATGACTCTTCACTGAGATTCAAGAAATAAAATTCTTTATCTGCTAATTGGTGCTAAGTATCAAGGACTTTATTGGTTGAACAGACAGAAGAAAGTGGTTAAGAGGCTTCACAGAAACAACCCCTGCTGGCACATTACCCACTAGAGAAGACAAAGACTACTTATGTGAACTGTAAGTCTCCAGATTAAAATTACCAAAAAAAAAAAAAAAAAAAAAAAAAAAAGTCCCTTCATGTAGCACCAAGTCCAAGCTCTCTAACAGACGCTAAATGATTTCCAGCTTAGCTAAAAAAGAAATGTTATTTGTATTATGCTTCTATAATTTTACAAGTCACTAAGCTAGGGAAGGTGTTACAAATAATTTATAACTTGATGTAAACTAACTTTAGTAATGACTTCTTCATCTCCCAAACTTCTAAACCATTTCACAGTAGCAGGAAAGCCAGATGGAAAGATAATTCAACTCTATAAACATGGAATTCTCTTTTAAAAACAACATGCTTTGCCTCTAATTTATTAATCTACAGGATCAATTCAAAATCTGTTTTGGCAGAACTTTAATTTTATTTAGCCTGGACAAGCAAAACCACTACATTACATGAAAAAGAAAAAAATTAATCATCTGCCTTCTAGCCTATTTAGTCTTTATTCTCATATCTAGAATATTTTTTGATGTCTTTAAGCAAATTGATAATATAAAATTCCAAAATAGCATTTTTTAATAAGCTAACATTTTTGTGTGGGTCAAATATTGCAGTTTTAAATACAAAGATGTAAACTCACAGAATAAAACTGAGTACCTAATCTGGATGTAAATATCTGGTATAGTAGTTTTCTTGAAAAAAATAAGGTGACTTGCAGTTTAATCAGCAACTTCATAAGTAATAAATTTGAAACAATGTTACTCAGGGGAAAGAAAATACTGACAGCATAAATGTTCCTTGGGCCAATTTGGTTCTTTGGTAGTTCACACATTTACATATCATCATCTGTAACTACATCTAATGATGACTACTCTGTTTAAAGAGTAGAATCTCTTTCCTTCTTCTAAGCATCCTCATACTACCACTTCTATGGCTAATTCATACTGAAAAATGTTTTCAAATCAAATAAGCCTACATTTCACCTTATAAGCTACTGTCATGAAGGCACACATTTTAGGAATATAAAACACATGCTTTAAGAAATGTGTTTTCTACTCAGTAATACTTACCTTGGCTATTTTCCTCAGCAGGGTTTAGAATATTCTGCCCCTACATGAAAATTAGAGCATGGTCTCTAAGCAATGCAACTGTTTACTAAATAAGTTGAACAAATCAGTCATACCATACTTGCAACATATTCATGCTTGACCAAGAGTTCCCAATATATATTCAATTCATAATCTCCAATTTGTCCAATAAGCACTTCATATTTAGAGATGCTATCTAATCCCACAAAAACTTATGATTTAAAATGTAGCCTTAAGCCATCTTTAGACAGTTCCAGAAAGACCCCAGGATGATGCTGTTATTTAAAATAGAAGTTACCTCCGACAAAAAACAAAATCAATTAGTAAATATTTTTTCAAAAGGCTCTTTCAGTAACAAATCGAAATTTACATACCTGTAATATCAAGAACAGAAGGAGATGCAATGTAGTATCTATGAACTGTTTCAAGAAGTTGAGCACCATGGCCTTGACCTTGAAATGGAGTCAATATCAGCATCTGACTACAATAAAAAATGATTTTAAAATTAAAATATCACAACATGAGCAGTTTAAAAATTGCAAATCACTAAAGTATTATGAACATTTCAAAGTCTCTGTGACTTTTTTTCAATCAACCATCAAGAAATCCCAAAATTATCGAGATGCTCAAAACTGGCTTAATCTTCCTCAGTTTCTATGGGAACAATGAAATAAATCGGTACATAGCCCATGAATAATGGTGATTTTTTAAACAAATCAACACTATTATAACAAATATTGGAAACTTCAGCAGTTCCTTCTTCTGAAATAAAAGACAAGGCACGTGTTATACTGCCAATTACCTTACACGTGGCCGGGTTTTGTCTGGGTACACATAGTAATTATAGACTGTCATGTAGCCTACGGTCGCAAAGAGCGTAGCTCCATCCTTATTATACTTCTCAAATCTGCAGATAAAACAGAAAGCCAAGCAGGTCAATTACAGTCGCGCTCCCATGCAGTGTCCATTTTCTTTTCCATTCTCCGACTGAATTTTCAGTGTCAGCAAGCTACTCTGTGAGGGCCCAATGGGTACACCTGCTATGTTCTGAATGTACAATTCACTTAATTGGTGTGCAGCAACTTGGATAAATCAGACCTCTTTACATCACTTCAGTGCACTTGCCTATTATAAAGATGAATAGGTTGCAAGTAAAAGAAAACACAGGCAAAGCTCATTTTACTGTTTAAGCCTACATTCAGGGCCCTAACGGACAACAGCATTTAATTCGGCTCTATTCTCAAGGTCTCCCAAAGCATAATGAAGGAAAACTCAAGCCTCATAAACAATAGTTTTCTTTCCTGGAAAAAATATCATTATACTGTCCCAATAATTGGGCTGCCACAATTAAAATGCTGGCTTTGTGGAGGTAATAAGGTCTACTGTTGCTTTAGAACTGTACTTACACTAGAAAGTAGTGCCATCTTTCATCATCCACGTCAATAAAGCTAGCAGTTTCAATAAACCACATCAAAAAGGTCTGAAGCCTTTCATGATATTCTCGAAAGCCTCTACATGTCATGTCAGCCTAGGGAAAAAGCCAGGAAAAGTCAGGTGAAACTCATCACAGAAGTAAGTGAAAGTGTAGAACACAAAACAATCCTGTGGGAAAACGTTTAGAAGTCTCAGATTAAGATGTGTACACAGACACACATACAAAATAGTTCTTTGTTTTTTATGCTGACAAAAACATGTGTCCTGAAGTTAGAATAAATCACTGAAAATAACAAAATAGTACACAGGTTTCAGGTATATGGAGTATTTTTACCCAAGAACTATTTAGATTTATTTTTACCTTGTAAATCTGAAAGGTAAAATTTTCTCCTCCTGTTGGACTTAAAACAGAGTATGTATGGAGTAATGTTCCAAATGGCTTGAAATCAACTTCTTTTTCCAGCAAAGAAAGAAAATCATTTGTGTTTGTGCAAAATCCAGGTGGAATGATTTGTCTAATTTTGCCCTCGACATCATCTGCCTAAGGAATGGAAGTTAAAGGATGTAAGAAAAAATTAGTAACAAATTTAACTTTTAGTTGAATATGCTTAATTTCTTTGAAATAGACAAAACCCATAAAATCACAAAACTTCAGTTCACAGTTAAACTAAAGAAGTAAACATATAGTGAACTGGGAAAGGATGGTTCATGTACACAAGATACTGCCACACAAATCTGAAATGAGCATAAGCATAATATAGAAATAAAAAAAGAGGTGGCAGGTAGCCTGAAATCACGTGCAAGAATAAGAGCAATGCTACTGAAATTTCTAACATCATATAGAAAATGCTGACAATCTGAACTGGCCAAAACAAAAGTTTGCTTATTGTTTAGTATGTGTCAAGGAGACCATATTATCCAAGACATGAAAAAATCACCAGCAGTAGTGAGGTGAGGCTGGAGTCTGATCAAAGAAATAGCAACCACACAATGAACAAGTAGATAGGTCATAACTCCCTCACATACAACAAACTTGAAATTAAGATAATAATTTAAAAAATACATACCCATTTAGGAAATACATAAATATATGAATCGATGTATTATCCACTCATCCCTACAATGTGACAATTTTATAGACTTGGATATGTGACAGCAAAAAGAGACAAGCCTGGACAAAATTAAACTCAGAGATTAAAATTACCCTTGTTAAACCACCTCAATGAATGTTAAAACTATCAGCTGAGCAGACTTCATAATCCTTTTCAAAACCCAAAAGACCACTTGATTGAATACATTTACTACTTCTCTTTAACCATGAATATTTGATGAAGTCTTACAATAAAGTATTACTGCTTCTCACCACGCAATAAAACTTAATGAATTGGTCTCAGCTTAACAAAACCTTATCCTTCAATACAGCCCCTAAAAGCCTGACATTACATTCAACAAAATGAGCTTGCACTCTATTCAAACTTTTTCCTGAACAATGAGGCCAGGTTTTTACTTAATGGAGTTTGCCGTGAGTTCAGCTGTAATGTTTGTATTGTATCTATTTCCACAAGGACTGACACAAGAACACTTTGTGTTAACTTACTAAGCAGCTCTTTCATACCGTTTACATGCATGATGGGTATTAGTTCTAAACCAAGACCCTTGCTACTTAGCATTCAAAACAGGGAAATTAAGATGCTTAGGACAAAATACACTACAAAAGGCTAATACAACATGCTACTAATTCCTGTCTTTTCAACCATCTTTTAACTAAGTAGAAGCAATGCACCTGCAGATGAATAGCACTTTATTATCATTCAGTTACATTTTAGGACAGAGAACCAAGAATGGCATTTATCACAAGTTTTATTTTCGGTGCTTTAGTACCACCATCATTTATATATAACTTGTTTATAGCTATAAAAAAGAGCTATTTAAAATATAGCTCTTCATTTTGCCCAACAGCTTATTTCTAATATGTATATCAGTCCTTGCAATCCATTCACACTAAAGATCAAATAAACTGCATTTGACAGGACTATATTTGCTTATTTTTAAAGCACTATTTGATAAATATTTCTCCTTGAAACTGCTAACTAATGTCGAAGAGACCATCCTTAAGCATATTTTACAGAATGTGTACAATTTTCAATTACAAGAGGAAATTGTACTAATAACAAATAGTTTTAATAGGTCTGTTGTGTGACAATTAAACTCCAGAGTAGTGATGGGTAGGTAAAGTAGTATAATTTTATTTCAAGTTAAAAAAAAGTCAAGAAACACTACTTAAAAAGGTTTATAATCTATCATTTAAAAGAAAAACACTTTCAGGAATTTACAGTGTATATAATTTTGACTCTTAAAAAAATTTCCCAATATCCTGTCTTCTCAACAAGGCATTACCAAAGCATGATCAAATAACTTTACCTATCTTGCATCAAATGCACCTCAAAGATTTCTTAGAAACACCTAAGTTTCAAGTAGCAGTTCTGGTGGAAGACAGAGCAACTCAGGTTTGAGCTTGACAAAGTTGAAAAAGAGTTAATGTTTAACTGTCAGCCTTCAAAGGATACCTATTTATTTTAATAAATATCTTCAAATAAATACTTTGATCTGGGCAAGTTTACAGAATACTTTAAGAACTTTCACAGGAGAATAAAAGGCTAAGTTTAAAAACAAGGAATCTGTTATTTATAATAAGTCAGAGAAAATGTAGTACATAAAATACAAGAGGAAATAAAACCAATAACATAAAACCAAACAGCTCTTCAAACCTAGAATTCAGAACTTTAAAGGAAAAATGTTTGCATTTCTCTATTAAATGGATCCTGCTTTAGGAAAAAAAAAAAATCTATAATCATCATGTCTTAGAGATCTGTACTCTCTTCTAAAATAATAAATATATTTTAGTTCAGTTAAATATTCATCTTTCATACTGGATTACTGGCCAGATAATAAAATCATCACTAGAGAAAAACCCTATCTAACCATTTTTAATTGAATGTAGAATTAAAGATTAATTGAAACTTTTAGTTCCAATGTTTCTGGCTAAAAGTTTAGATTGCATTTCTGGAGGTCACTGAAAGATTCCCTATCTTGAATATTATTCTAAATGTCAATTAAAATTATGAAAAAATACAGAAAGTGTAAGAAATTAAGCTGCAAAGATCAAGAGTCTAAAATAAAACCTGATATATTTCATTAATAGACATGCAATGTTTTTTAAAGGAAAGTATAAAAGTATTTTACTTAGCTCTCATGTTAGGTGAGTCATGATGAAATGTTTTAGATTGCATACTCTTTTACTATAGTCATTTCAACTTCCAATGTTCTATACTTTTTTTTACACATGTGATGTTTCCATGAAGCAATTTTTGCTTTTCCTCATCACTGCATAAAGCAATGTGCCTGAGAATAACTGGCAGTTTTCTATAGCATGTTTACACTGAAATTTGTATTTATACACATTTGAAAACAAAATTACTGTAAATCTTCACTTAGTGTCATTGATAGGTTCTGTGACTTTAGGCAAAACAATGTATAACAAAACCAATTTTACCACAGGCTAATTGAGATAAACAAGAGTTAAGCCCCTACAGATATCATCAACGTTACAACAATGTTGAACAAAATGACATTATTCTCGGTCTTGCTGTACCTCTTAAGTGTCTGAACCTAAATAGCACCATTTGTCCATGGTGAGTTATTTTTGAAATAGCAACTTTAAAGGCACGTTAGGTAGGTGGTACTCACTGTCCTTCACTTGGCTTAAGTAGCAGAGATGTAACATAAGCTATTCTGAGAATACCTAAGAAATGCTATAAAACAAAAAATCCATATCTACTTAATTTGCTCAATTTTAAATTCTCTGACTATATTTAAACTGTAGAAATCTGATTATTGTTAGAGAAATTAATGCCAAACTTTTCCACTACTGGAAAAACAAAGCTTAATTATGTTTATATTATATTAGTGTTTTGCTATGTGAACTCACAAACAGAATTTCAAGATAAAAATCTGAACACACAATTTAAAATTTCGATATATAATTAAAATTTCTATATATAATTAATATAAAAGCTTTAAAATTATATATTGATATTTTATGTTTCATAAAAAGCATTACTCAAAGAACTCTCACAATTATCAGAGTACAGTGAAATATCAAAGTTTATTTTTTCATTTCCTTAAGATTAAATTTTTATAAGCGCACAGGATTTTTCTATAAGAGGCTAAAGGAATATAGAAAAAAAAATTTAAATCTGTTCTCACCTACTCTCAAATTCAATCTATATCAAATGGGAGACAAGGATAAAATAGATGGTTGAAATTCACAGATAATACAAACCCTACCCATGTATTTCAACTTTCTTTATCAAATCTTTCCCAGAAACACTAGCAATTAGCAAGACTGAACAATCTTAGTTACTAAAAAGCAGTGAAATTACCTCAAGAGAGGGCAGAGGGTATTGATAAAAGCAAAGGTTGGAGACAACCATAGATGAACAAACTATCAGTGTCAGAATAATCAAGTTTATTGTATTGTAAAATTCAGAATAATTATGATGCCTTTAAAGATGATGACAAGTGGAAATACAGGCATATTAAGTATGACTAAAATAATTTCAGGTGCAATTGGAGAACTCATCCTGGAAAAGAAAAAGAATTAACAATGAAAGAGTAATGTAAAGGCAAAATTCTAATAAGCAAACTTCTTAGATTTGCTGTGGTTTCTGACCATTTAAAAGGGTGTATTTTTCACGTGCAAAAATGCTATATGATAGTATGTAAAATCTCAAATATGATATGTAATAGACTCAAACCTAACACATCTGAAACAAAAATATTGATTTTCCTCCCCTACATCTACTCCCATCTTTCTTATTTCACTTAATAGTACCACTGCTGTTTAAGCAATGGGGTCCTCCATGTTCTTCTTTCCCTCACCCGTCATACTGAATTCAACAGCAAATCCTACTGGCTCTACCTCCAAAATATACCCTTAGACAACTAAAGCAATGTTGCCTATAATACTGCAATGTTGTAGATTCCTTTCGTTCACTCAGGCCCTCTACAGTGTGTTCTTTGCAATAGCAGCCAAAATCTCCTTAAAAATATAAATGATATCATATGACCCCCACCTACTTAAAACCTTTAAAGGCTATCAACTATTTCTTACCCTGCACCATCTAGTTTTGCCAATCCCTTCAATCACTTCCTACCTTTCTTTCCATTACCACCATGATTTAACGATGATGATCTTCCTGGACTACAAAAATGCCAAGAGTTCTCATATCAGGGCCTTTGTGTATGCTGGTCTCTTTGCTGACTAAAATCTTCCTTCAGATTGCTACTTGGCTGGCTCCTTTTCATTCAAAAACCAGCAAAATGTTTCTTCATAATACTATGTGAATTTCATTTGTTTACTTATTATTTGTTTACTGACTATTCCTCTTGGCTAGAATTTAAGCTCCCTGAAAGTAGCAACTTTGTTTGCCACCATATCCCCAGCATCAAGAAAAAAGAAGGTACTGTGGAATGAACATTCTCACTGCCAACAGAGTAGGAAGCCATTCTCCCACATCCACTACCCATTCTTTTTATATAAGAGGAAAAAAAGTCTTTGCTTGAACATGTAATTTAAATAAATGATTTCTGACCATGAAGCAAATAAATAATCCTACAAAAAGACTTTATAAAAGATTGATTTCTTACTCTCAACACAGTACTTCTAAATGGAAAAACCTGGCTTTCAAGAATGGAACAATTAGAAATCAATGCAAATACATAGCTATTTTTACTGCACATAGCATTTGAAAGATTTATCAATAACTAAGTCAATAGTTCCTTTGGAAGAAATCAATTCAGCACTATCAGCTGGAACTTTAAAAAAAATAAAAAACCAAAACCTTCAAACAACAGTGAATTTTGTACAACACAAGGAAAAATACTGCCTGCATGTTCAGAAAGAGTATCTAGCTGGGCTCGAGAATTTAACGATAAGAAATATTTGATTATGAAAAAATTCCATTTTAATTAATCTGTATTAAATACTAGTTTGCTAAGATCACATCTTTTCAAACATCAAATCATCACAACAACAGCATTACTTAAAAACACTTCTAAATCTGCAAAATTTAAATAATGTCCAAGGGACACTAACCATTGAATAAAATAGTGCATTACATACAGTTACATATTATTTTTTTGACAAGTTTAATCATCTCAAACAGGGCTAGGAAGTGGGAACAAAAAAAAGGTAAGTGCTCAAAATATTTCTGATGTTAAAGCTGAATAACAGATATGAGACTATTTTGGAAATCCTTCATTCTATATCCAATTCATGTTACAATTCCATTAAGCTTACCAATACGGTATTTTCACCCATAAGGGGATTGTTTGCAAGAGTGAAGCTACTCACTACAGTGTAAATTGAGATCTAATAGCATAAAAGTATGAGAGTGGGAAAAAATAAATAAAATATACATTGTAAAAATAGAAATAAAAACTGATAAACACAAGAGCCTGGGCCCATTTAGAAAAGGTCATAAACAGTCCTAAAATTTTTAAATAGAATATTACTATATAGAATGCCTACTACCACTAAGTAATTATCTCCTACTACAATCTTGATTATTTATTAGTTGTGTGACCTCGGGCACACAAGTGAAAGTCCTTTACAATGAAACAAAACCAAGGAAAAATAATAAGGGCCAAATCAATGAATCCAAGTAATGAATGAGAGGAGGTTTTACCAAAAAAAGGATGGGGCATGAGGTTGGCAAAAGATTCAAGTCTGAAGTTTAGAGTCTTGGGAAAGTTGGCTTCATTGTTGCTTTAGGAACCGCTACTTCTACAGAAGAAAGTTATGACATCCAATATGTAGTAAAACATAAGGTCTTCATCTTTACATTTTAATGCTCTGCCCAGTATGCAGCATAGTATTATCAATAACATGACAAATCTGATCTGATAAAACTTGCTGGATTCACAGGTCTAAAGGACAAGAGCTTTTACTACAATAATGTAATTTCCAATTTTTCATTTTATAAATGTGATTCAGTGACAAAATGATCTTTAATTTTAAAATATCAACTCTGTGAAATAAATCTTGATGAAAAGTTTTAATACCTTTAAATACCAAGAAACAGAACAAGCTTAAAACTTACAATTTTCTTAAGGTCTCTCAAAGACTTATGTCCATCTCAAACATGCAAAATATACCCACTCTATGCCAACATCTCCAAAAGTTGCAACCATTCCTGCAACAATTCAAGTCTAAAATCTCATCATCTAAGTTATTTAAATCAGGTATGGGTGAAATTCTGAGTATGATACATCACAGAATTCCTTTTCATCTGTGAAACTATAAAACAAGTTATGGCTTCTAAAAATACAGTGGTGAGACAGACACAGGATAAAAGTTATACTTTTCCATTTCAAAAGGGACAAAATAGTAGGAAGACAGGAGTCACTGGTGTCATGCAATTTCAAAATCCAGCAGGTCAAATTCCATTAGATTTCAAGGTCTAGGAATACTGTGGCCTGTGGCCTCACCCTCTGTGCCTAAAGCTCCACCATCAGAGTCATTTTTCCTTTTTCTTGAAGAGTAGCAAAAGTTTGCAGCTCAGTAGTGTCATCAGCCTATTTCCTGCCTATAGAATTCTGAAAGTTCACCAGCCTTCCCTCATCCTGTCAGCCCAAACTGGGAGTGTTTCTGCTGATATAACAACCTCAAAACCCTGTAGGACACCTGTGTATGCCATAAGGGTTTACACCTTTAGACGAGATGGTCTTCCACAGATCTTCCCTCATCTCTATGCAATCTCTATTCCTGGCTTTTGCTGAGATAACTGAAGAGATCCATAAGCCACATGCCTACTCTCCTCAGCAACAGCAAAAGGTTATCTAGCCACAATCTTGGCTTTCTCTCCAAAGCATACTTTCCTGACAACGAATCTCCAAATTTTAGGGTTTTCTGCAATCTGGATAGGCTGATATTCTCCCAAATAATCAAGTCCTAGATCTTTCTTGCTTAACAATTCTTCTCTCAATTTATCTCTTTCCTCTCACGTTACCATAAGCAGCAAGAAACCAGGCCACAGCTTTAATACCCTGTTTGGCAATCTCAGCTAAATATATGTTTGTTGCTTACAAGTTCTCCTTTCCACATAAGTGCAGACAATTCAGCTAGGCTTTCTGGCATCATTT
The DNA here is from genome assembly GCA_028627145.1 of Eidolon dupreanum. Lineage (NCBI taxonomy): Eukaryota > Metazoa > Chordata > Mammalia > Chiroptera > Pteropodidae > Eidolon > Eidolon dupreanum. The sequence goes on along the minus strand of CM053503.1, from coordinate 123,722,493 downwards.
AATAAAGATCTCCTCTCTTCCAGTTTCCAATAACATGTCCCTCATTTCCTTCTGAACTCTCACCAGAAGCACCTTTAATATTCCTATTTCTACCAACATTATTTCAAATGATATAGGTATTCTCTTAAGATGATATATGCTTTCTCTCCCATGCTCCTACCTTTGATCTGAGCCCTCGCCAGCAGTGCCTTTAACATCCATATTTCTACCAACAGTCTGTTCAAGGCAATCTATGCTTCTTCTATCACGTGCCTCAAAATTCTTCCAGTCTCTACCCATTACTCATTTCTAAAGCTATTTCTACAGTTTTTGTTATTTGTGACAGTACCACTTCCTGGTACAAAAATCTGTGTTAGTTTTCTGTGGCTGCCGTAACAAGTTATCACAAACTTAGAGGCTTAAAACGACAGAAACTTATCCCTCCTGGTTTAGTAGCAAAGTCTAAAATCAATATCACTGAACAGAAATCAAAGTACTAACAGGGCCACACTCCTCCCAGAGGCTCTAGAAGAGTATCTGTTCCGTGTCTCTTCTATTTCTGGTAGCTCCTAGCATTTCTTGGCTTTAGCCACATCACTCTGCCTCTGAGGTCATACTGCCTTTTGGTGGGGGGCCACAATTCAGCCTGCCACAGATGCATACTCTCCAATGCCTCTTTTTGCCTTCATCACTCTTTCAGTCCATTTGTTTTAAATAGTTTTATAATGTAATCAGCTTAATTACCCATGTTCATAAAAGAATATGTCATCAAAGTTTGTGGGATCAGAAATGTAGCAAGAGAAATTTAAACAGGCAAATTCTACACAAAGTAAAAGTAGAAAATTTATCTAGTTCCCGCCATCTTATTTAACTTCTAGAAAAAGAAGTAATTTTCATGTGCATAATAAAAAACAAGGTCCACTAGTTAGAAAGTCCAAACAGATCAGCTAAGGAACAAAATCGCCAGGTTAACTGAAAAGACAGACAATAATTTCCATAACTAAAGACTGAATGTGGGGTTTAAAGCTACTATACAACAGATTCTCTCTCTCTCAAACCTTTATATTTTAAAATTCGTTTTAAACTCAGTTGGAAAACAGTCTAAAATAAATTTCTCTTCTTACCTCTACACAGTCAAAGTTCTCATCAACTTTCGATGCATATTCAACACGAAACATTGTTGACAGGCTACCAGCAATATAGTATAACAGGATCTTCAGACCCTTGTAACCAAAAGCAGTTTCACTGAAAGGGGAAAAAACAGCAATAATCTAGGACCCCAAAAATGAATCTTTGTAAAGTCATTAAAAAATATTAACCTTACATATAAACAAGTTTAACTTCATGGGTAGTTTAAAGATTTTAAACTACATTAAAAAAAAAGGAAGAAGAAAAGAAAAGAAATATCTGTAATGAGTCTGTGTCTCAGCTTTCCTTATTTAGAAAATAAGAAAGATCAATAGCACCAACCTCAGGGATGTGTTTGGGTTAAATAAATACATTAATACATGTAAACTGCTTAGAACATTGACTAGCACATTGTTTAAGTACTCATTAAATGCTTACCACTACTGCAATTATTGGTGCTGTTGCTGCTACTATTACTAATACTAAGAGGTATTTTAATTCAGAGACAAATAGTGTTAACCTGGTACCTGGCTAGGCAAGCAGCTAAGATGTAGCCTTGGCCCAGTCATTCCAACTTACCACTTGGTTCCATCACCAAAATCTAGAGCTGCTAAAAGAGGTGACAACACTTGTCTAATTATACCTATGAATTCAGAAAGCAGATCTGGAGCTGCTGCTATTTTTCTAACCCTGCTCCCTGCTATCCATCTACACCTTGCTCTTATTTCCTTTTCCAGCTTAAAAAGAGTCTTTTAATTCATTGGCACAGACAAGCCCCAAGATGGCAGCGGCAGACTTTTAGAAAATAACACTTAAATGTTTTAATGTTTAGAGACTTAACACATCAGTTTCATTTAGTTTTAATTTTATTATTTTTAATGGTTTATTTCTATGAATTTTTGTTATATAAAAATAAAAAATTGGCACTGCCTCTAAAAAAAGTCTTTTAAAAAATGGATCCTAAAATATCTAGAATAAGTATATCTATAGAGACAAAGTAGATTAGTGATGGGCTAGGGAGAGTGAGGGGGAAAGGGAGTGACTACTAACTGGTTATGAGTATTTTGGTGGAAATGTTGGAAATTGACAAAAATATCCGAAAATTGATTGTGGTAATGACTGTACAAGTCTGAATATACTAAAAACCACTGAATTGTACACTTTAAGTAGATGAATTATATGGTAAATTATATCTCAATAAAGCTTTTTTAAAAAAAGGTTATTCTGAAAAAAGAATGCTTGAAAGCAGCAGTGTCATTTCCAGCTTTCTGTGTAGACTGCCAAAATAAAATATGAGCGGTGACCCTTCCAGGACTCTAAAAGTTATGTGCAATAAAAAGGAGTGGTAATGATACTAGGATCAAAACTAATGTCATGTTTGGATCATAAGACACAGGGTTGTCACGATTATGCGACTGTCATCTGTCTCTTTGAAGGGGGGTATCCCAGCATACCACTTTTAATGACATGCAAATCAGACAAGTAAATATGCAAAATGCCATTAAAAGGCAGTATCTATACAATTAGTTCCTACCCACTAAGATATTACCATGGAAAGATTTTAAATAGAAGAGGAAGAGAATAAAATAAATAGCTCCTTAAAAACAGAAATCCAAAGAGAAACCATTCTTATTTTTATAATAAAATAAAACCTGTTTAAAATACTAAAAGCTCAAATTTTGGCATGAATCAATACATAATAAAATATAAATATTAGTATTTAAAAGGATATAAAATGTCTAATCTGATACATTAATAATGAGAAATTCTTAGGAAATCTGTTCCATGAAGAAACATTTATCAATTTAAAAACACATTAAATAAATGTCAATGATGCTAAAATAATGCACAGGAAAAAGAGTCACAAAGGGAAATATTTTAAATGCCAACTACGTCTAAACACCTTTCCCTACCATAAAAAGCCAGGAAAATGGCTGACCCAGAACTAGTAGAAAAACTACAGGATGAATTTGGAACATCTTTATTGTACCAGAAAGTAGTGTCCCCCAAATGATGATGATATATCAAAAGAACTCAAAAACCATTTTGACAGGGTAGTCACTTGCTGATTCTGGGATAATTTGAGCATCAAAATTAGTAACAGGAACAGATTATAACCCACTGAATTAAAAAAAAAGAAAAAAAAGAATCCTTGAGTCTATTCTGTTATAAACAAAGAAATACATAAGGAGAAGAAGAAAAACTTATAGCAAAAGGCAACTAATATATGTAAAAGGTATGACAGACTTAAAAAATAGCACTTTATAATCACAGTAAAATACTGACGGGCTAGAATCATTCACGGATTTAAAATTCAGTCTTAAGAGTATTTCCCTACAGATTACATATAAATAACAAAGGGGAAAACATTATCCTTATAGTGGAGAAACCCTGGCAGAGACCTCTAAACTAAGTGATCCAAGTTAACTTCACCAACAAGTTATTATCTGTCTCATTTTCTTGATATCAGGACAAACTGATATCAAGAACTTTCTGATATGATACACTGAGGACAGAGAAAACTTCTGTCATAGTACTGCAAAAATATGTACTATATAAATTTAATCATGAAGAAATAAACTAACCCAAAATGAAGGTTTACAAAACTAGCCTAATGTCACAAGAAACAAACAAAGGCTAAGGAACTGTTTCAGATGAAAAGAGACTAAAAAGATCCAATAACTAAATGCAACACGTGATTCCAACTGGATCCAAGATGGGGAAAAGTTACAAAGAATCACTGAAAATCAACTGGCAAAATCTGAAATGTAGGCTGTATATTAGAAAATAGTACCATATCAATGGTAAATTTCCTGAGTCCTGATAACTACTACAGTTCGTGTTCTTATTTTTAGGAAATACTTACTAAAGAATTTAGGAGAATTCTAGGAGGAATCAAGATATATCTATAACTTACCCTCAAATGGTTCAACAGAAATGTATCAATATATTTATATGAGGGAATGATTAAAGCAAATATAGCCAAATGTTAACAATTAGTGAATCTAGATAAATGCTATACCAAATACTATTCTCGCAAACTTGAAAGTTTTTCAAAATCGGAAGTTAGAGAAAAAGGTAACTACTCTAATAATGTTAATAAAGGTATAGAAAATTAAAGAATTGTGCTGAATAACCCAGGACACATATTTAAAGTTGCTTTTAAAAATAAATTTCCCTTAACTGCTTATTTACTGTCAGGTAATAACAACTTGAGCTTTTCAGCTTTAGGTGAGTGTATCTGAAGTGTACTAGTAAGAGTATACTAGAAAAGTATAGCAAAGTGATAGGAAGAAAAAAGTAGTAGTTAGGAATATGGGCTCTGCAGTCAGATTGCCTGAACCTAATCTTCTGTCATTCATATGTCCTTTGGCAACCATCCAATTCCACCAATGTGTAGTGTAACAAATAATACCATTGCTAAGACTGTGGTGAGAATTAAATAAGATACTGCATCTATAGCGCTAAAGGAATGATAGTAAATTGGTGTCTCAATGTCAAAAATGCCATTTTAACATATGTTTTAAAATAAATTACATGAACAACAACAGCAAAGAAAATAAACTGATTTCTAACTCTTAAAAAAAATCATTTTTTTTGCCATATTAATCTGACAAAATATTTTATATCTGTTTAGTAGTTACTAAGTTACTTACTCATCCCCAAAGAGTTGATGGGTATATTCAGGAAAGAAAGTCCTAATGTCATTCTCAAGATCTTCAGGAAAACGAACTGTTAAAAAGAATAAAAAATATAGATATTAAAGATATTAAAGGTAACAGATATTTCCATTCCAAGAATGTCACTATACTAGAATAGACAATATTTTTCTTACATAAAATGTCACTTTTCCATTATGATTTATACTGGATTCTCAACAGACAAATGAACAATGAATATTAAAATATTACTTTGGGTTTTTATTTTTCTGTATTTTTATACACAATGCAAACAGTAAAAGAAAACAAAACCAAAACAACACTTTGATTTAAAGCTACAGCATCAAAGAGTATTGGGACGTCTTCCCACTATGATTTATTTTATGAAGAAAAACTTTACCAAAAAAAAAAAAAACTAGCAATTGAAGGATGAAAAAAGATAAGCTATAGATGATTAATTTCTAACACTGTCCTCACACAGCAGGTCACTTGTAGGTTACCAAAGTATTATCTAGCAGATTACTGATTTATAGAAGGAAAGATATCTGTCCATTATAGAGATCTGGCAGTCACCACCTTTCCAAGTGATCTTTGAATCACTCATTGTTGGACAGACCAACATTATGTGCCTTCTGGTTCAATGTAATATAACATATATAGCATCATCAAGTTTTCTTACCAAAAAAAATTTATCTTAAATCTAATCCAGCTTTATACCTTCCAATTTATAAAAAGTATAGAGGGTATGGGAACAAGTTACATACTACCAAAAGGAAATAAAAAAAATCTAGAATGTATATTTATCTAATGTGTCTTTCTATACAATGACTGCTCTTCCAAATAAATCAATGGCATGGGGGGTAAAGTTCCATGTTGGGGAAGAGGGACTGTTCTGGATAAAAAGAGATTAAAGAAACACTACAACCAAATACAATGTATGATCTTTGATTGGATTCTGGTTTAAATAATTTTTTTAAGACGTTATTGAAGACTTTCCGGGTCAACCAGAGAAATCAGAAAATTACATGATATCAAGGAATTACCATTAATTTTCTTAGGTGAGATAATGGTATTATGCTGTAGGTGTAAAAATTAAAAAGAGGGATTGCAAGCTGACACGGTCCTTGCAATCTGTGAGGTCAACCATGGGTTGCCTCGCCTAAAAAAAAGAAAAAAAGAAAAAGAAACCAAGAGAAACTCCTTAAAACCAATGCTATATACTTTTAAAAGGATTCGTTTAATATCCAGTAAGTGAAGTTTTTATCTTAGTCATTATATTACAAATGAAAACTTGTTCACTGTACACCTTTGACCACAATGGGCATATTTCTAAAATGCTGTCCCAAAAGCTCCTGGGATTATTCATTGAGAAGATACCAAGGGCTATGACAGAGATTAGAACGAAAGTTATCTCCTCAAAGAAGGCTTTTAAGGTAAAAAGTCCTAGGCCTACACCAAAGGAACAAACAGTTGGTGCTAGCAGCACAAAGAATAGAAGTTAGTCCTTTTAATAAATAAGAGACAAATATGAGTTTCTATTCTCAAAAAAAATTTTTTCTAATATTTATGCAAGTATAGTAATTACTATGAAAGAAATAAACCCAAATCTCTAAATTTGCCTATTCGGGGCATTTCACATAAATGAAATCATATAATATGTGGCTTTTTGTGTCTGTCTTCTTTCACTTAATATATTCTCAAAGGTCATCCAGGTTGTACCAAGTACCAGTAGCTCATTCCTTTTTGTGGCTGAATATTCTACTGTATGGATATACCACATTTGCTTATCCATTCATCAGTTAATAAACATTTGAGATGTTTCCAAATTGGTGCTATTGTGAATAAGGTGCTATTAATATTAACATTTGTGTACTCAAATTTTTGTGTAAACAATGTTGTATGCCAATACTGGATATACTTTTCAGGAGCAGTCATACACAAAGTAATACATTATTAACAATATTAGCTGTCACTTGAACATTTACTGTGAGCCAGGCAATTTGCTAAAAATTTTATAAACACTGTTCTAGTTAATCTTCACAAGAGCAATAAAACCTCCATGTTATATATGAATACAAAAAGGACTAATTTGCTCAAGTTTACAAAGTTGGTAAGTAGTGGGTTTAAGGCTGAATCAACCTGACATATATATATACATACATGAGAACATGCACAAAGAACTTTCTCCTGGATATCACAAACATTAAACATTTTTAAGTCTTTACAATAAAGTTATGTCAGTAAAGCAAGAGAGCAAGCAAGGAACCCAAATGGCAAGCAAAAGAATAAACTATATAAACATGAAATGATTTATATAATCATTAAACATCGTGTTGAGAAATACTGGGTGACAGAAAAATGTTCACAGTGCAGTTAAGTGAACAGAACATGACATCATGACCACAATTTTATACAAGAGAAATAATACACATATATACTAGAAAAATTAGAAGGAAATATCCCAAATTATAATTCTGTATTATAATTACTCCTGTAGTACTTATTTTGGGTGGTAGAATTATGGGTACTTTTAATTTCTTATATTCTTCTGCACGTTCCAAAATTCCTGCAAAATATGTAATATTCCCAAAGAGAAATATACGATATAAAAATCTGAAATAATTTTAAATAAGCACTAAAAATTTTCTTTCCAGGAAAACCTATGTCACTCGCATTTTTGGAGAAAAATGAAAGATTGGGACTTAGCATATTAAATAGCACCTATTGCCAACATAGAGCATAGGACCTGCAATGAATCTGCTTTTTGAATATATGTCTATTGTTTTTTACTCCTATATGTAATTCCTGTATTTCCTAGTTCTCTGAATCACTTCCGTGTATTTGGAGGGAAAGATGCATAAAAGAAGATACCTTCTACATATGTCTTATTAGCCAAAAAGAAAATTAAGAAATCACTGAATCACATTAATTTAATCAATTTTAAAGTTTGTTGAATGAATATTTAAGCAATTAACATATGTACTACCCAATGACAGGTGCTCAGAATGCAGATATAAATGGGTTCCAGCTCTCAAGCAGTTTCAGAGATGACATGATATATTCCTCATAGTATCTAACTGTATTTTGGACTATATCCAAGTTTATTCATAATCCTGTGTTCTTTAAATAACTGAAACTTTAGTGTTTTGGCCAACATATATTTTCCTGATCATGCTAAATTGAAAAATAAGTTTAATTATATTCTTCTAAAATACAAGGGTAAAGACAGGGCCCAGTGTGTTCCTGGCAACATCCCCATCAGCACCACCAGCCTGCAACATTAGAGGTCTTAACATTATAACATACCTTAGACATTATTATAATTCCATCACATTCTTTATTTCAGTCAACTTTAGTCAAGTTTCTAGGTTATTCTTTATTACCTGGATACTCATCCCATACAGTAGCATAAAACTACTAATATAATTGCCATTTCCCACTCTTCCCCAACTCCCTGTGACCACCGTGAAACTAACAGGTCAATAATCACCAAAATTCTCCATACCCCAAACCTCTTCCTTAAATGTTCTATACCTTCTTGCTCTACTAAACAGCTCATGGATAAACGTGGCTCTCCCCCAACATACTGTTATTTCTCCCATGCTTAAGAGACTCTTGTTACAATATTCATATCTAACAGAGTACATGTCAATATAGGTCAAGATGAAGAATTAAAGAAAGGAATGAGATAGAGATCCCAAGTCTAAATCTGTTTGTACCTAATACATGAAGCAAAAATGAACTGATGAAATAGACAAATCCACATTATAGTTGGTGATTTCAACAATCTTCTCTCAATTGTTCTACAGAATAAGCAGATAGAAATCAGCAAAAATATAGAAGACTTGAACAACACTATTAAGCCTGTTAACATTTATAGAACTCTATATAAAACTGCATAATATAATTTTCCAGTGCACCTAGGACGGTTGCCGAAACAGACAATATACTCTGGGCTATAAAACAATTCTCAATAAATTTAAAAGAACTGAAATAATCTGATCTTGATGGAATTAAGTCAGAAATAATAACAATATGATAGCTAAAAAAGCCCCAAATATTTGGAAATTAAGCAGTGTTTTTCTGTATAACCCAGAGGTCAAAGAAGAAATCACAGGGTAATTAGAAAATATTTTCAACTGTGTAATAAAAATACAGCATAACAGAATTGGTGGGATGCAACTGAATCAGTACTTTTATCATTTTAATGCTAGTATTAGAAAAGGAAAGTTTAAAATCAATTACATAAGCATCTACTGTAAGGGAGATTTTTTAAAAATAGCAAAACTAATAAAAGAAATTATAAAAATTAGTGGGAAATAAAGAATAGACTAACAACAGTGAAAAACAATTACTGAAAAGATCAATAAGATAAACTCATAGGCAGAGTAATCAAGAGAAAAAAAGAGTGAAAAATACAAATTACCAACCTCTCTAAGAAGGGAATGTAGATTGTAGTCATTAATAGCGCAATAGGGGAATACAATGAACAACATAGCTCCAAGAAAGTTAGATGAAATGGACGAAGTCCTTAAAAGACAACAGTTACCAAAACTGATACAAGAAAAAACAGAATAGTACTAAATCTATTAGATTTACAGTTAAAAATGTTCCACAAAGAATACTCAAAGCACACAAAGCTTTACTAGTAAATTCTATCGAACATTTAAAGAATATCAGTATTATGCAAACTCTTTCAAAAAATGGAGAAGAGACAGTTCCCAACTCATTTTATAAGTCCAACAAAACCCCGATACTAAACTAGAACTAAGGTATACATGAAAAGAAACCACTCATAAACAAAAATGCAACAATTCTTAACAAAATATTACCAGGCAGAATCTCATAATGTTGGAAAATAATACATTGGTATGTAACAGTGATTTAATACTTAAAAACCCATCAATGTAATTCACTACATTAACAGAATTAGAAAAATCATACAATCATCTCAATGGACTGAGAAAAAGGATTAGGCAGACTGCAAAACTCTTTCATGATAAAAATTCTTACCAAACTAGGAACAGAAGAAACTACTTCAACCTGATAAAGGGTACATATGAAATATCTACAAACTAACATCACGCTTAACTGTGAAAGGTTCAATATTTTCCTATTTCAACTGGGAATAGGCAAAGAGGTCCATTCCACCACTTCCATTCAGCATTCTAATAGAGGTCCTACCCAGTGCAATCAGGCAAGAAAATGAAATTTAGGACACAAAGACTAAAAAGAACTAAAACTGACTTCATTAACAGGTGCCATGATTGTGTATGTAGAAAATCCTAAGGAATCAACATGAAAAAAGTGATTAAAAGTGACTTCAGCAAGGTTGCAGGGTACAAGGCAATTACATGCACTGCAATTACACATTTACACGCACACCAAAAAAAAATTAGAAAAATATATTTTAAAACCATACCACTTTCAACAGCATTGGAAACAAAATACATAGATACATTCAGAGATAATTTAAAATACATGCAAGACTGAAAACTTAAAACACTTTTAGAAGAACTAAATATGTCATGTTCATAGATTGAAAGGCTCAATATTAAGATAACAATTCTCCCAACATTCATTTATAATTCAATGTAATTTCAATTAAAATCCTATAACTTTTTTCATAGAAATTAACAACCTGATTTGAAAATGTATATGAAAATGAAAAGTCAAGAATACAGCAAAGACAGAGAGGACTCAGAGTGTCTGGTTTCAGACCCACTAAAGTTACACCAATCATGACAGTATAATATTGGCAGAAGTAAAGACAGATCAATGGATGAAAACAGAATCCAGATATAGAGCTATACTTATAAATTTTTTTGTCAAAGGCACCAAAGCATTCAAACAAATCATAGTACTGGAACAAATGAATATCCATACAGAACAAAGTGTGACTCCATTCCTCATACCATACACAAAAATAATGAGAGATGAATCATAGATCTAATTATAAAACTACACTTTTAGAACAGAGAATATCTTCATATTTCCCTGGGGCAGGCAAAGATTTTAGGCAGGAATCAGGAAACACTAACATAAATGAAAAAAAAAATAATAAATTGGACTTCAACAATACTAAAAACTTATCAGAAGACATTGTTTAGAATATGAATAGGCAAGTCACAGACTGAGAGGAAAATAGGCACAAAACATATATCTGCACGAAAGGCATCCAGAAAATATAACAAACACCTACAACACAATAACAAAAAGACACCAGCTGGTTAAAAATGGGCAAAATATTTGAACAGGCAATTCACAAAAGGAGATATACAAATGGTCAATAAACACACAAAAAAATGCTTAATGACCTTTAACCTGGTAAAGGCAAGTTAAAACTACAATGATATACCACTACATACCCACTAGAAGACCTAAAATTAAAAACATTGACATCAAATGTTCATGAAAACGTGGAATAACCGGAATTCTAATAAACGTCTAGTGTAAGCATAAAAGAAATCAGTCTTGCAAGTATCTTATAAAGCTAAACATAAAGTTACCCTATGACCTAGCAAATCCACTTCTAGGAATTTATCCAAAATAAAATTACATATCCTCAAAAAGACTTGGACAATAACATTCTTAGCAGAGTTATTTGCAATAGCCCCAAACTAGAAATAATCAAAATGTTTATGAATTGGTGAATAGTGATATATCCAACAAAATAGTATTCAGCAATAAAAATGAATGTACTGATATAGGCAACAAAAAGATGTACCTCAAAGACATGCAGAATCAATCAAGCCAGTCACAGAGTATATATGTATAACTACATTTACATAAAGTTCTAAAACAGGCAGAACTAATTTTGGTGAAAGAAATCACAACAGCAATCACCTTGTGGGAAGCAGGAATTGAATAGGAAGGAGCAAAGTTCTGTCCACTAAATCTCACTAATGTTAGAGCTACAGCAATGAGCTCACCAGCTCACCTAGAAGATCTTAGCTTCAAAATACTATTTTCCAGTAAAAGAAGACAGGCTCCTTAGAGAAATGGCTGTTTCCAGAGCTGTGGCAGAGATAACAGATGAGCCTGGAATATTTTGTTCCAGAAAGTAATCAAAGTATTAAGTAATTGAATAATGAGGAGGACATGTAAAGAAGAAGCCAGTTTAAAGTGGGCTCTCACTAGCCAAGTTAGGGATGAGTACCAAAATAAATGATAGTAACAGGTTATAATCCAGTAAATAAAATAGAAAATATATGAAAAATCTTCAAATATAATATCAAACTGTTAAGAGTGCAATGAGATGCGCACGCTTCTGCAATATTCCTGACAAAGATGTATAACCTGAAATAAACCATGAGCAAACATCAGACAAACCCAAACTGAGACACTGTACAAAATAAATAGTCTGTAATCTTCACAAGTGTCTAGGTCATCAAAGCCAAAAAAAAAAAAAAAATTATTCCAGTCTGAAGGAGACAAAAGAGACAAGGAAACCAAATGTAAGCCCTGATTCTAAACTGGATTGCTTTGCTATAAAAGGCATTTTGGGACAACTGGGGAAACTTGAATGGAGTTTGTGAATTGGATGGTGATAATGTATTGATATTAATTTCCTAATTTTGATGGTTAAATTCTGGTTATATAGGATAATGTTCTTGTTTATTAGAAATATACACTAATGTATTTGCGGTGATGGTGCATCAAATCAGCAATTTATTTTCAAATAGTTCAGGGGAAAAAAGGTCTTTGTATTTACAGTTCCAAATGTTCTGTAAGTTTGTAATTGTTTCAAAAACAAAACAAAACAAAAAAGAATGTAACCCAGCAGATCTGCTGCATGTCTCAACCCACCTAAAAATGTTTTAAGTTAAAATTTTGAAAAGCAGCTATTTTGGGGGGGACCCACAAACCTCAATGAATCACACACTTCATACGTATCTATTTCACTATATGTAAATTGAACATCACTTTTTAAACAATTATGTTATCTAACTTTACCTCATCTCTTCTTCTAGCTACCTTGTTTCTCAATTCCACTTTACAACAAAACTCTTCCAAAACAGTTTATACTCCATTTCTCTACTTATTCTCCTTGTAATTAACTACTATAAAGTAGATCCTATGACCTCATCACTTCTCTTGAAAAAATATATCATCAAATAACCATATTCTAGTAGTCCTCATTACTAGAACTACCAGCAACATTTGACAAATTACTTCCTTCTTCTTTGAATACTTTCCTCTTTTGGCTTCCAGATATTTCATTCTCCCAAGCTATCCTCATCAGTCATGATGGCTTCCTTAATGTTCTCTGAACATGTCCAGCACATTCTGCACTTGCTATTCTTCAGCCTGGTACACTCTTCCTTGACCTATCTACATGGCTTACAGATTCACTTTTTAGTATCTATTCAAATGTCACCGTAGCAGTAGGACATGATCGCCCTATATTTTTGCCATAACACATATCACAATTTGTCATGTATTTATGTCTGTTTTTCAGAAAGTAAGTTCTATGAAGAGAGAGACTGTTTATAAGCTGTTTTATTTCCAGTGCCCATGTAAGTGTCTACCACATAGGATAGCTAAGTGCTGAAAAAAACTTAAAATATAAAAATTATCTCAGCAGAAGTAATACATACTGTATCTATAAAATACCTCATATGGCTTTTTAGTAGAATTAAAACTGTACACGAGAGGAGTAAAGGCAAATAAAACACACACTGCATAAGAAAAGACAGGAATGAGAAAGTACAAGGAAACAACACAAAAGTGAGATGACAAAAGCAACAATAAATATAAAGGAGATATACTGACTAGGTAAAAAAATTATACCATCAAATCTAAATATGCTGTCAATAAAAGATACAACTAAAAGGAATGAAAGTTAAAAGAAATGGAAGGGTAAAAAACGTGTTGTGCACACCACAAAACCTGAAAATGCGATCTAAATTGTATTAAGGCAAAAAAAAAAAAAAAAAGAGCATTAAATGGCAGAAGAGGAACTCTTCACTACGGTTAAGGTGAATTCTTTCAAGTTTCAGAGGAATAGGTAAATATATTTACCTAAATCTATAGGTCAATCTAAAACTGGTGAGGGGGGGAGTAGCAAAATGAGAAGGCCATGAGAAGTCATAAAGAATACAAAAAAGCTGACCACCTCCCATAAAAAGAAAGCACAAAGAAGAAAAACAAACCAATCTCATTTATAAATGATAATATGTAAAAATAGATCAAGGTATTCCTTTTAGAAATGCAAGGATGGTTCAAAATCTAAAGATCTAATAATAAAATCTACTAAATATTATCTACTATAGATATCGTATACAACAGTATAATCAAAATTATTTCCGTGGAAACCAAAGTACCACATGATAAACTCTAATATGCATGTTTGAATAAAAACTCTGCAAAACAAAATAAAATACTCTTCAATGTGATAAGCCAGGATCATGTTTAGAGAAGAACTGCTAGAACTATTCTTGTTAAATCAAGAAATGACTGCTATCATTTTTTAACCCTGTTTTGAACGTGCTAGCCAATGCAATGTGAAGAGAACAAAATAAGCATATATATTGAAAATAAAGTAAATTTACTAAAATATTCAGATGCTATAATTGCATGCCTGAGAAAAAGAAAAATAGATAAGGGGTCAAATACATGGTGATAAAAGGAAATTTAACTTTGGGTGAACACAATGCAATATACATGTGTGTATTATTTGTAAGTTAAAACCTATATAATTTTAACAACCAACGTCACCACAATAAATTTAATAATAAAAAAAAGAAAATCAGCGAAATCACTCCCCCATAAAGTAAGAGAATCCAGTAAGAGAATCATCAGTTTTTAAAATATATTAAAAATTATACGTAAATAAAATATATTAAAAAATAGCAAGACAACACAATTAAAAAATAAAGCAAAGGAATATGAACAGTCACTTCTACAAAGATATACAAATGGCTAACAAACGCATGAAAAGATGCTCAACATCATTTGTCATTTAGGGAAATGCAAACCAAAACCACAATAAGATAAAAAGTTTTAACTTCTACATAACAAACTCACCAAAGTCAAAACTATGAAATAAATATTTACAACATGTGACAAAAAAGGGCTGATTTTCTTAGAATATAAAGGATATATTTTTCTTAGAAAAATCAATTTTAATTATCAAATCAAAAGATGGTTAAAAACACAGTTTTTTTTAAAAAAAAAGCCCAGAAAATAACAATGTTGTGGAGAAACTAGAATCTTCATGTATTGTTGGTGGAAATGTAAAAGGAAGCAGCCACTATGGAAAACAGTATGGAGGTTCCTCAAAAAAATTAAGATTAGTCTGCAGCCATGCTACCCCGAACAAGCCTGATCTCGTCTGATCTCAGAAGCTAAGCAGGGTCAGGCCTGGTTACTACTTGGATGGCAGACCACCTAGGAAAACCAGGTGCTGTAGGCATAAAAAATAAAAAATAAGGGATTGTAAGCTGACAAAGTCCTTGCAGTCTGTGAGGTCAACCAAGGGTTGCCTCGCCTAAAAAAAAAAAAAAAAATTAAGATTAGAGTAACTATATGATCTGGCAAGCCGACTTCTGGGTATACAGCCAAAAGAATTCAAAGCGGCATCTCGAAGAGATATTTGCCACCCATATTCATAGCAGCCTTATGCACAATAGCTAAGAGGTAGAAGAACCCCAAATATCCATCAACAATAAATGGATAAACGAAAGGAAATATATACATATACAATGGAATATTATTCAGCCTTAAAAGGAAATCTTGTCACATGCTACAAAATGGATGAATCTTGAGGACATCATGCTAAATAAGCCAGTCACAAAAAGACAAATATGATTCTACTCATATGAGGTATCTACGGTAGTCAAATTCAACAAAGTAAAATAGTGGTTGCCAGGGGTTGGAGGGAAAGGAAATAGAGAGTTGTTTAATGGGTATACAGCTTCAATTTTGAAAGATGAAAAAGTTCTGAAGATCCTGTTGCACAACAATGTGAATATAATAATCAACACTATTGAATTATACACTTAAAAATGATAAGATAGTAAATTTTATGTTATGTGCTTTTCACTTGAAATTTTTAAAAAGTCTGTTGTGGGGAGAATGCAGTCAATTCATAAGACATAAATATGACCAAAAGGAAGAAAAGCTGCTAAATCTTATAGACAAAATGCAAATTAAAACAAGAAACCATATTTTACCCATCAGAAGGGAAAGGTAGGATGCCCTTTTTTTTTTTTTTTTTAAATAATATGAAACACCGACCACGGTAAAGGTAAAAAGAATATCTCATAAAAATTCTGGTGTAAGCACAGGTACTTTTTTGGAAGGTAGTTTGGCAATAGCTCCTTAAGTAGAATATGCTCACATCCCTTGAATCTGGCATAGTGGTTTTCAAACAGGAGCAATTTTACTCATTATCCTCGGGGATATTGGCAATGTCACAAGACATTTTTGGTTGTTGCAAATGGAGAATGTTACTGTCATCTAGTAAGTGGAGACCAGGGATGCTGGTAAACATCCTACAATGCATAGAATAAGAAAGAACTACCTAACCCAAAGAATTATCTAACCCAAAATGTCAATAGTACCGAAGCTGAGAAACTCTGATCCAGCATATCAAATTCTAGTCACACATTCCATCGAACATTCACACAAGTGGGTTAAACACAAGGATATTTATTAGAATTATTTTTAATAACGAGAGAAGCAATCCTCCAAATGGAAATGCTTAAATAAATTATGATATAGTCATAGAGTATTATGTAACTGAAAAGAATAAGGTAGATCCCTATGTAGTTACAGAGAATGGCATTTAAGACATTGTTAAGCTAAATAACAAAACAGCCTTACGACAGGATCCTGGTTTTAGAAAAATAATGTCTGTACAAGGAATAAAATGTCTGCACAAGGATTCGTGAAAAAATAATTAAATTGCTTTATTGAGGTATAATTTATATACCATGAAATTCACTTAGTTAAGTGTATAATTCAATAATTTTTAAATTATGTAACCACTGCCATAGTCTAACTTTAAAATGTTCCATGGCCCCCAAAAGAAGTCTCATGCTCATCTGAAATCATTCTCCATTCTCACCCTCAGGCCCAGGCAACCAATAATCAATCTACTTTCTGTCTCTATGGATTTGGAATCATACAAATGGAATACAAATGGAATCATACAGTACATAGGGGTGTTTTTTTGGGGGGTGGTCTGGTTTCTTTCACTTAGACTGTTTCTTAGGTTCATCATGTTGTAGCATTTCGCACCTTCATTCCTTTTTATTGTTAAATAGTATTCCATCATATAGATATACATACCATACTTTGTTTATCCATTTACCAGTCAACGGATATCTGCGTTGTGACTAATGCTGCTATGAACACTCATGTATGAATTTTTGTTTTCATTTCTCTTGTGTAGATACCTAGTAACAGAACTGCTGGGTCATATAATAAATTCATGTTTCTAACTTTTCAAGAATCTGCCAGTTTTCCAAAGAAATTGTATCATTATGTTCCCATCAGCATTTTATGACTCTTTTTTCACATCCTTACCAACACATTATTATTTTTATAAGGAAAAAACTAAAGATAAATATATTTTTTAAAATAAATATTTTTAAGAGACTGAGATCACTTTTTCCTGTCACTTTTTGCTACACTGTACTTCTTGTATGTAAACTCTGCCACCTCTCAAACACTTACCCACTCCATGACATAAATCAAGAATAAAATCTAAATGTGTTCAATAAATGCAGAAACTATATTTACATAAACTACACTTATATAAAATTCTACTTCAAATTTAAAAAGAAAGACTACACACACACACACTACATACACAACAGCAATTAAAAATGGCACACATACCTAATTTTAGTTCAATTGCTGTGTTGGTGTTACATTTGTATTCTGCCAGTTTCTTCTCCACTGCACTCTTGTATTCAACCAAAAATTTCTCCATAGCACCAAATCCTAAGAGAAAAGGTTTTTAAAAGTCAGGTTGGAAATGGTTTAAACTATCAAACCTAAAAACAGAGTTCTTAGTAGTAGTGACATAAAGGTAAGATTTAAAGCATTTTAATAGATCATAAAAGTACAGGTCGTTCTGCATATACTCCTAAATAAATGTAGAGTATGAATGCCTCTTTATAAAACAGACAAAACGTCACTTCTGAGATTAAGACTTACAAGCTAGGCTTGCTTTACTTAAATGAGTAAACCTGAAAATTAACATGACAGACTACTGACATTTCTGAACACTTAATACTAATATAAATTACCTGCTAGGATTTACACCTATGTAGCCTTTTTAAAAGAAATGTAAAAAGAAAGCCACTGCTTCAAAGAAATAAAGAATGTCCTTTGATAATTACAATAGCAATTCATTTCTAATACTGAAAAAATTCTCCCAAGGGTACTTCCAGACCAATTATTAAAAAACTATCAACTGATAATGCATAGATTATCTCAGAAAGGATACACAAGAAACTGGTAACCATGGTTACCTCAAGGCGAAGAGAAGGAATGGGGACAGGGTTAGAAAAGAAAATTTTCACTGTATTAAAGTTTTTTTTCCCTATTATCTGTGCATAAAATTACAAACTATTCCAGGACTACTGGAATAACCAAATTGTTTTATGTGGCTAATCATCAATAAATATAACAAATAATTAACAACGGAAGAATCATTATCAAGAGGAACTTTCAAGCAAAGATAACAATCTGACAAATTACATAAAAATTAGTAAAAAATTTCAGGGGAAAAAGCCATGAGTAAAAAACGAGTACAATCACATAACATAAACTTCAATAAGTGGTGAATACACACACACACAATGGGGAAACACTTGAGGGAATATAAATTTAGAGTCAGAATAATCCTGCATTCAAATCCATTCATTTATTTACTAGCCTTTTTCCCACTTAGAAAAAATAAAAGTGCAGCTCACAAAGGAATGCTACATTTTCTAGGATTTTACAGTTTCAGTGATCCAACTACTAAAAATAGAATGCTATAAATAGAATGTCATTTGTTTTCAAGGGCTACTGATATAGTAGAGCAATGGAAAAATAATAATAAAAGCAAGATATTTCATGGCAAACTTGGGGGGTAAAGTTAGGACTGTAATTCACAGGTTATCTTGGGGCAAACAGGAAAAGGGCTAGATATGTGAACTAGAGCACATTATTTGACTTCTCTGATCCGAATCTATAAAACAGATAATACAACCCACTTTGAGGAATTATGTGTAATCTAAGCAACAAAACTTAACTTGTGAAATCATACATTAGCTTAATCTTCACAATTCCATAAAACAAGCAGATACTATATCAGTCCCATTTCATAGTTAAAATCTCAGGTTTAAAAAGAAGCTTATTTGTTTAAGGGCACCCAACTACTAAACGGTGGAACTGAGATTTGAATTCAGGTGTAATTCTTACCATATGTACATTGTATGTAATGCATATGTCCCCCCTCTTTCACAGTACCAGTGTACCCCAAGATCCTATAGCTCTTCCTTATACATCTGTAGAACTCTGGATATAGCCTGTCTGTCTAGCACATCCATAAAAGTGTAATGAGACTACTATGTAGGCATCGGGAAAAGAGAAAAATAGAAATTGTCCATCATGTCAAAAGATATGCAATTGGGAAAAAAAGAGTATATGCTCACATTAAAAGTCTTAATACATGTACAAAATTACAGCACTTATTACTTATTAAATGTAAACTGAAGACTCAACGACGAGTGCAGAATAGAATGACAAGAGAATTATATCGTAGTAGACATACTCTAAAAGTTTAGATGAAGGAAGAATGTGAGAACTTTTTTCTCATACGAAATCTAAACAGATCCTAGGAATACTAAAGTGTGAGAGATTAAGGAGACGACTATAAATCAGTAAAGATTCAAGTGAGAGCCCTCTAGTTCAGGGCAAGGCAGCAACGCGCTAGCTCTTCAATTGACGATAGTGGAAGGTGGAGGAGATCGGGAAGAGGAGGAGGATCTGAGTATTAAAATCAGCTGGCGGGAACAGAAACAGACTAGTGTAGCTGAGGCTGTAGTGGGGAAAAAGGAACAAGAGAAACAGGCCTCAAAGCACCTGACACCTTACAAACCCAAATCGCGATGCTTTTTCCCGGCCTCTTCGTCCCTCACGCAGGGGCCAAGTTC
Organism: Eidolon dupreanum; assembly: GCA_028627145.1. Classification (NCBI taxonomy): domain Eukaryota; kingdom Metazoa; phylum Chordata; class Mammalia; order Chiroptera; family Pteropodidae; genus Eidolon; species Eidolon dupreanum. The sequence continues at coordinate 123,702,569 of CM053503.1, read as the reverse complement.
TTCTCTGAAGCCGCAGAACCCCCAGCAGTTGGGGGCGGGGGCACGAACCTCTGCCGACAAGGAGATGCGCTCAGAGCTCCGCACTTCCAGGCTGAAACAGGCCTTCTGGAACCGAGGCTAGAGGCCGAAAGTTTCAGGCGGGGACTGTCACCACCGTCTAGGCGTTCTTTCCCAAACCTGCCCGCCCCCTCCCCTTGGTAAACTTTTCCCGGGAACTTACCCGCCATTTCCGAGCTGCGAGCACCCGCGGCCGAGGAAGGACGAATCAACCCGCGCGCTCCCTGGCCGGAAGTGAGCGCACTGTCTGACGCATTTCCGCCGCCCACCAATGAGAGGAGGAGGTTCGAGGCGCGGAGTGGCGGAAGCAGCACAAGAGGCGGGGCTAACACCGCCGGGAATGCTCGGACCGTTGCCTAGCCACGGCGACTGTCGTCAGCCGCTTTGCAGGCCCGAACTGGAGGAGGAGGCCGCAAAAGGGTTCTTCTAATGTTGAGACGCTCCCTAACCCTGGGAGAGAGTTTCTTTGGGAGTGATTTGAATAATATAGATACCTTATGGCTGTTTTCTATTCCCTGATAGCGATGTTTTGGAAACTAATAGAAAAACTCTTCTTGGCCTGGACGGTAGATCTAAACAACCGAACCCTAGCTTAAAATGTGGGAACTGAGTTGCAGTTGCAGGAGAAATTTTCACTTATTTTATTTGTTTCTATTTTTGCTGTTCTTGCTTAACATCGTTTTTCTTCTGTGTTTTTTAACATACAATGCGATATTAATTTAGGTAGTCAGCTTTCACTCTTAAGGTTACTAGGCAACCAGTTAGTGCACCAAAATTGTTTCTTAATACTTCCTGCGACCTGATCTGGTCCTGCAGGTCTTCGAGTCCTGACCTGAACCACATCACAGGATGTTACCTCTTTTGGGCCATTGGGCTTGTTGATATTTAGTAACTGTTGACACCATTGTCCCAGATGATAAGCCACTTTTTTGGTATCCACAAATATTCCTACAATGTTATCTATACACTAGAATGCCTTGTCTCAACAAATGTTAGTTAATAGGTTTTGTAATGATGATGCTAGAGCTAAAATGGACCCTAGGGATGATAGTCTAGAACTGATACACCCCTTCTTTTAAAGGATGAGGAAACTAAAGTCCAGAAAAGAGACATTGTCCAAGTTCATGCTCAGTATGCAACGTTTGCAAAAGCCCAGTTCTCCAGATAACACTAGTCTTTGTTCCACTACATGAAGATGGCCCTTTTGAAGATAAAAATCAAAACAGTTACTGAGAATGCTCAGATTCTTTTCTTTGGCCCTAATGAAACACCAGAAATTATGACTATAATGTATTAAGAAGAAAATGGAATTGATTGCTATTAATCAATGACTTGGGTCAAAAAAGGAAAACAATCTTTTATAAATCCTTTCTCAAAATGGCAAGACTCACCATTTCTTTCCAAAAACACCTTATTTGTACATCAGCCTATTGCTGACCAGCAATTATGATCCTTACAATAAGAAATCAAGGGAATTATTTTAAATGCAGCAAATCTGAAACAAATTAGTCCTGTGACTTGATGGTTAGTTGTAGGAAAGAAATACGATGAAACCTATACATGATAAATATGAATAAGATGAATATGAATAAGAAATATGATGAAACCTGTACCTAGAGTGTAATTAATATTTAGTACGGCCAACTTGCAAAAATTACATTTTAAATTATCCTTTGTCTTAGAACTGTTCACATATTAAAAAGTCACAGGATATATGTTTAGGTACAGTTTACATAAAAGATAAACAAATGACTTCTTTTAGAAAGGTAATAGTAAAATTGCCAAAAAGGAAAATGGTTTTTTTATGGGTTTTTCCATCTCTTTTTAGGTTTATATTTTACCCTGTTCTAAAGGGGATTTAAGAAGTGAATGTTACCACTATGGAATAAAATATCTACAAAAAGGAGTGTGCTGTCCGGTATTTATGGAAGAGGCAGCATAGTGGTGTGAAAAGTTCAAACCCTACTAGATTTAGTTCTACTTCATGATTGTGTGACCTTGTTTCATCAATTAAGTGGAGATAATACCTTTCTAGTCACCACCTGGGTGTTGTGAAAATCAAATGGAGCAATATTTATGGAAAAGGTTTGTAAAGTGTAAAATTCTATGTTAATATGAGGTGGTATTAGTGTGATAATATTTATTCTAGAATAGGTCTGGGAAAGGCATTTTTCTTCAGAGAAAAAGGCCATATTACACTATTAGGAATGAACCGGCAACCATTTTTGCTGTAGGTTCAAGACCATAGAGACTAGTAAATTTAGCCATCTTGTCTTTAAACCTCCAGAATGAATTTAAAAAACAAAAACAAAAACATGGCATTAAAAATATGGTCATCAGAAAGTAGAAGTAGGAAATCTGAGATCTAAAAGATGTGGGTAGTTGATGTGTCTTTATTTCAAAATACATACACATAACAATAGTTAACTCATTTTTTTAGCTCATAGTGCTAATAGTATAGGGATGGGACATGAGTTTCAGTTCCTAGAACAGTTATCCAGAATCCCCTACCCACCCAGCTAGGTGACTTTCATATGGGATAAAAGACAGAAAATTAAAACAGACCAGCTCATATTGAAACCTACTGTTAGAGGAATAACTTAAAGATACACATTATCAGCAGTTTGCATATTCTATTTTTTAACTCTCATACACTCTCCATAAGTGTATATACTAGCACTTTTTTTGAGAAGCAATTTAGCAATTACAACAAATTTAACAAATTTTTAAATTTATATATCTTTTGAGCTAGCAGTTTCACTTAGAAACATTTGTCCAACAAAACTATTTGCTCAAGAATTAAAAGATACATCAACAAAGATGTTCAATTAAGCATTAATTTTACTGGCAAATTGGAAATAGCCTAAAATTTCATGAAAAAGAGCTGATATGTACTGATTTGGGAAAATATATACCGAATAACAGATTAAAAAAGAAATTACACAACATTATAAGATTATTTTATTTGTATAAAAAAGTGCATTTTGATAGAAGCATAGAAAACATTTGAAAGCATACCTAACAAGTTTAAGAGAGGGAATTTGGAGATGGAGATTAATGAGGGATTTTTTTAAAAAAATACTGTTTGCTTCCTTTAATGAGAACTTATTGGCCTCTTTCATAATTAGAAACATCAATCTCTTTGGAAATTTTTTAGACGTGGTTGCTAACTCTTTACCCTCTTCTTTATATTCTATAAATTATGATACATAGAATCAAAGAAAAGCAGTTTAACTGAAAAGAACAGTTAGTTGAAAATTAATATTTCTGATTTTGCATTCTATCATTATTTATAAGCAAAGATTGATTAGGATTAGGGAAGAACACTACAATTGTTTATACTTGGTTACAAAATGACCATCCAGTGGTGCTTGCTTTACTTTTTGAAACAGTTCATAAAGTAAAATTTAGGTTTATGGTAATGTTTCTTCTAAATTTTTTTATAAATCAGAATTTTAAGGAATATGTATATAGTTTTTAACAAGCTAAAACAACCATCCGCTGTGTAAATTTGTAAAATTAAAAGAATTCTTTCGAAAATTTTGCTAGAAGGAATCCAGATTTTAAGTTTGTCACTAATCTCATGAACACCGGGGTGTCAAAGAATACTTTTGCCAGTCTCTTAAATGAGCTAAGAGGAAGAAAGGGTCATGCCAACTGGAACTGTATGATACAAAGAGAACCTGGTTCATGAGGTAAAGAGGGTACATCAGTAGGGTTAAGATGCATTTAAGGAATAAAAGGTTTACTTTTTCTATCTTTCTTCAATGAGCTGAAAGGAGCCTCCACATAATACTAATTCCTTGACAGAGAAACTCTGGATCCTTGCTTCTGTTGTCTTTTTTGTTAATAGATCTCCCTTTTGGGTGGAACACTGAAAAATGCAGTTCAAGCCCCCAATATCTTCCTAGTTTTACCTGACCTATAAGAAATTCATGTATGGCAATCTCTTGTGTAGCAATCAATGTCCCCGATACAATGGACACACATGGTCCTATTAGCTAGCATGTCATCATAGGATGATGATATTTAAAATGTTAACCAATGCTAATGCTCTTCATATAAGGTGAGGGTGTTTTGGGAGTGAGAATAATATAAAGTGTAGCTGCTATTGAATTTCCCTTCTGTAGGCGGCCATGAGGCTCAAGGTGATAATCATAACTTTCTTTTCAACCCTTCATTGCATGTCCCCTTTTCCTTCTAAGCACCTTGACCGGATGTAATTATTTATCTAGTGCAGTGACTAAACCTTAAATCCCAAATGATCTGAATCCACTATGGACTTATCTTTATTGGGTTGGCTATCTTATTGAGTTGCCTCAGTCGGGTTTCATAGTCATCTTTGTCTCATTGTATAGCAGCAACTTAATTTCCCCTTGATGATTGAGATTAACCACCACTTGTCTATGGTGGGTTTTTTTTTTTCTGCCTTTAGTTCTAGAGCTTGAGGAGGCCCTAATGGCCAGGGGGCAGTCTCAGTTTCCAATTCGTCTGAACCTTGATGGTGTTTTCTGATGGATACATTCCTCCCTTGGATATAGGACCTCAAAATCATAAGCTAAAGGTTGTGAGGAAGGGGGGCAAAAATTTCTTCAGTGACTCATTTAATGGGGCCATTTTCATGCCTTGCTCTTGGTTCATGGATCTGTGTGTTCTGGATATAGGATATCCTCTTTTTATCTCCAACGTTCTGATATTTTATAATGCGCCTTCATATTGAACCTTTTTCATTCATTGTTCTGGATATATGGAAGACACCTTGAAACTCAAATTTCATCTTTTGGATTTGGAAAATTCTCATATTTATTTCTTTGATAATTTTCCCCCATCATTTTAAATCTCCATTTTTCTGGCACTCCTAGTAGTCAATTATTGAGCACCCTGGATTAGTTTTCTGCATTAAATTTTTTTCCTTCCTTCATGTTTTGCTCTACTTTCTCAGAGCTCTTTAATATTCTTATTACAATCCTTTTACTAACCTTTCTATTACCATTTACTAGCTCTATAACTTAGGGAAAGTTGCTTAATGTTTCAGTCTTCATTTTCTCATCTATGAAATGGAGGTAATAACATGAGATAACTCTACTTCACAGGGTTGTTTTGAGGATAGATTCATATAAAGTGCTTAGAATTTTGTCTGATACATAATATCAATAAATAATAGTGAATATTAGTAATTCATCAATATCTTGTGAATTTGGTTACCTTAAGTGATCTTCGGGCCACTTACAAGATGATTTCTGACCTATAGAACTGATGATCAGATCCTGGACCTTGATGACTTCACCATATTAGGCCTTTTGGGGAAGACTTAACAGTTGGCCTGTGGCAATTATGCCTCTCTATGTCATTATGCCTTTCAAACTCAACAATTTTTGAAGTCCCATCTCCAGTTTTGCCTGTCTCTGTATCTGTGCTTTTATGGCTATGTTTTCATCTTAATGTAATGTCTTGTAAGAAAATCTTATTCTTAAATAGTGAAGTGATGGGGGGAGGAAAGATGATTTATGAAGGTGGTCTGCCTTAGAAGTATATGTTTATTCTTTTAATCATTTTTATTGACCACTGCTATGTGCCTAGTCCTAAGCTAATTGCTAAGGATACAGAGATTTTTGTTTTATCTTTTCCTTTAATTATATTGAGCATCTACCATGCTTGAGATTCTGTGTGAGTTCACAGTCTACTGCAGTAATTTTAAACTGTGAATCATGAAATTAATTCAGTATGTTGAAACTAGAATTAGAAAAAAAAGAAATGGAATAGTATAGAATTGTAAATTCTGGAGTGTACTGCATGTAGTAAAGTTCAATATTGTTTCATGAAATTTTTATTTCAGTGTGTACTGGGATTGTGATTAAAAACATATATTTTCTACATAGGTCTGGGTCAATAAAGTTTGAGAGTCAAATTTTATTGTGGAAAAGACAATAAGCAAAGAAGTAATTGCAATAGAGTGTGATAAATACTAGGCATAGACGGGGTGCCTACTCCAGATGGGGTGAGGGGGTCAAGTATTATTTTCTGGAGGAGGAGATTATTGAGCTGTATCTTAAAGGATATGCACATCAGAATAAATGTGGAGTAGAATCATCTCAGCAAAAGAAATAGCACAAAAGTTCCAAAATCTTTGTGGCTGAAAGAACAAGTATAGTAGTAGTAAAATAAATATAAGTAGAGGAAGGGGCCAAACCAGGAAGCTTCCCCTCTTCACCATAGTGAGGAGTTTGGATTTTATATTGAAGTAAACAGAGAGCCACTGAAGAATGGGGAAGTGACAGAATTTAATTTCTGTTTTAGATCGAACACTTGAAAGCACTATGGGAGAATGAAGGGTAGTGACAGGAGGCAGAAAGTGGAGAACTGGAGGCTTGGAGAGCAATTAGGAGGGATAACGAAGGCTACTATCAAGAAAAGAGACTTAAAAAGCACCGAAGGGGATGGAAAACACAGACCTGGGGGGCTATTTGGATGTGAAGGTTAAGAAAGATTCCGATACCCAGCTTTCTGGCTTAAGCAACTAGCACAATGGCAGTGGTCTTCACTAAGAAAATGTAGGAAGATGAATGGCTGGTGGTAGAGTGATCAGCTAGGACTAATTAGTAAATATTTAATTAGTGCCACATAGCTAATGTTACTGTTAGGAGACAGGTATTAGGGCTGAGAATATGGATGAAGGAGGAAGGATGGAGTAATAAGACATACTCTGGAAGGAACACAGAGAAGTGGTGAATTCAAGAAGTGGTGAATTACAGTTTCTGTAAGACCTGCTGTATATCATCGAGCTTGAATTGATATTTTCTTTTTATAGGCATGTATTACATAAATTTGCAACATAGTTTAGCATATGCATTGTTAATTAATGGTTTTAGCTACATGTTATTTTCCCAATATGTTATAAGATATTTATAGAGAGGTACAGTTATATTCACTTCATATTTCCTTCTTACAGATATCGATAATAAGGCACATACTATCCTTAAGAGATGGATTAGAACTTCATAAGCATATAGACTTCTACATGATGAAATGTCCTAAGATCCCTTCAAGGTTCTCTAGTATGTTTAAACAAAGGGGAATTAATCTCATCTGGTAGTTAACTCCTTTTTGCACAATAGTTTATTTTTATCCTTTGTGGTGTTTTTTGCAGTACAAAGACCTTATGCCATGGTGAAGACTTCTTATGATTCTACTCTTAATTCCTGTTAATTTCATTTTCATAAAATTTTTTCTTCTTATATTGTTATTACCTTTAAGTAGTATCCTATTGTCAGGGCTACTGGGAATGGAATATACAGAGTAGAACTTTGAGACCTTTAACTGTTCTTGGTCAGGTTCCATCTGTGTTCTCAGCCTTCCATCCTCTTCTCATTAAAAAGAATGCCAATTGTTCCACAATCTGCCCACTTTTCCTCCTTTATCTGCCCATTAGACCTCCCAGAAGTCTAACTCTCCTCAAAATCTAGCTATTTCATACCATTTCTTTAGAACTTTCTAACTTAAACTTCCTGAAATTCTTCTGATCAGTACAATTTGATACTGATTAATGTTACATTATTCCTTTATAGTAATTTTTTCAGAAGGAGTTTCTTTGTGGGCATATTTCAGCTCCGAGCTTCCTTGTCTTGAGGTTTTGTGAACTTTTCTTCTTTAGTGAGTCCTTTTTCTAGGTTTTCATTACAAACCTCCCCTCTTCTTTTAAGAAATTCCCCACTCACTGGGGTCGATTTCATCTTATGATCAGTTCTCCTTCCTCCAACAGGGCAATCCAGGGATGCAATGACTCATGCACAATATTTCCCACAAAAGTCTTGAGTTCCTCAGTCTAGATTTATACCCTTGGTGCACTTCAGATTCTAAGTCTGGCACCTTCCTCTTGTTTTCTTCTGCGTAACTATTAGACCAAAACACATATATACACACAAATACACACAACTCCTAAGGACATGTAATTATTGTCTGAATCCATATTAAGGAATACAATTTTTTCCTCAAAGCAATATAGTTTTCACAGATTCCCCTGCTCATAATAGAGATATTTGTCAAGTAGTTTCAGTTTCTTTTTCCTACTCTCCAACAATGCACACAAGCCTATCAGTGTTTAAGAAATAAGTCCCATTACAATTTCTAGTCAAACAACAGAATTACCTACCTGGATAACAGTCTTTAGTAACAGAAAGACCCAGCACAATTTTCTCCAATGTTTTAATAAAAAATTTCAAATGAATACAAAAATAAAAAAATTTTTTACAGCGAATTCCCAAATACCCCCCAATTAAGTATCACATTGTCTGTCTCTCTGTCTGTCTACCTACCCATCCATCCATCCATCTCTCTAACCATCTGTCAATCTTTATTTCTTTTATACATTTCAGAGTAAATTTAAGATATCAGTATTCTTCCCCCCAAAATATTTCATATCATTAGCTAGAGTTCAACATTTGTTCACAGATTTTTTTTTCTTTTGAGGAAAAATTTATACACAGTGAAATGAATAAATCTTAAGTGTATATTCTATAAGTTTTGAAAAATGCATGCACCTGTAATCTATGTGCCTAGCAAGACATAGGCCATTATTATTTACTTCTGACAATTCCATCCTACTGCTTTCCAGTCAATTCCTCTCTCTCATCATCCATGGTTGTATTTTTCCACCATAGATTGGTTCTGTTTTTCTTTCTAGAATTTTACGTAAATGTAATTATAAATGAATGTAATCATTAATACCACATGATTCCATATAAGGCTTCTTTTGCTTAGTATGATACTTTTAAGACTCACCCATGTTGTTGTATGTATCAGTAGCTTGTATGTATTTTTTTAAATAAGTGAATAGTATTTTATTTGGTGAATATAACATAGTTTGTTTATCCATTTTCTTATTGATGGACAACTGTACTATTTCCAGTTTTAGGCTTTTATGAATAAGTAGCCATGGATATTCTTGTAGAGTCATTTTATCCACATATATTTTCATTTCTCTTGGGTAAATACTGAAAGGTAGAATTTCTGAGTCATAGTGTAGGTGTATGTTTAGTTTTGCAAGAACCTGATAGATTTTCCACCCAAGTGATTATACCATTTTATACTCTTACTACAGGGCATGAGACCTCTGGCTGCCTGGCATCCTTCCAGCATCTGGTGTCTTTAGTTTTTTTAATTTTAGTTATTCTAGTGGGTGTGTAGTGCTATCGTTTTACTGTGATTAAATTTGCATTTCCCCGATGACTAATAATGTTGTGCAGTTTTTCATGTGCTTATTTCATGTGCTTATTTGTACATCTTCTTTTGTGAAGTGTTCATTTAAGTCTTTTGACCATTTTTAAACTAGGTTATTTGTCATTGAGTTTTAGGAGTGCTCTATATCCTGGATTTCAGTCCTTTGACATATATACATTTTGCTAATTTTTCTTCCAGATTGTGGCTTGCCTATTTATTTTCTAAACCTTGTCTTTTGATGAATATTTTAATCCTAATGAAATTTAATTAATCAATTTTTTAAATTTATGGTGATCGTTTTTTATATCTTGACCAAAAAACCTTTACCTCCGAATCATAAAGATATTTTCTTATGTGTTCTACTAAAAGCTTTGTGATTTTAGCTTTTGCATTTAGGCCTATGATTCATCTCAAATTAATTTTATTGTATGTTTTAAGGTAGGGGTTGAAGTTTATTTATTTTCCAAAATGGATATCTATTTATTCCAGTGTCATTTGTTGAAAAGACTCCTTGTCCCATTGAATTGCTTTGACACCTTTGAAACCAAATGACTTTATAATTTTGTATCTATTTCCGGGCTCTCTGTTCTGTTCCATTGATTTATTTATCAATCCTTATGCCAGACAGTACAACACTGTATGGTAAGTCTTCACTTAATGTTGTTGATAGGGTCTTAGAAACTGACTTTAAGCAAAATGGCACACGACAAAACTAGTTTTACCATAGGTTAATTGATATAAACAAGAGTTAAGTTTCTATAGCATATTTCTGGTCACGAAAACATCACCAAACTTCTAAATAAAGACCCAAACACATCTAATATTGAGCACTGAAATAAATGTGAACTACACTTACATTTAAGAAAGATGAATAAAAACAAGTAGGATAATTATTTTCCAATCTGTTTATCCCAGTTCAGGGTCATGGATGGGTGGAGAGCCCAGCAACTCAGGGTACAAGGCAGGGACCCACCCTGAACAAGATACCCTGACATCACAGGTTGCACTCACCGATACCCACACTCACTCAAGACTGGGACAATTGAGACGCATCAGTTTATTTGTTGTGCATCTTTGAGATGTAGGAGGAAACCAGAGCTCAGAGAAAAACCACATGGACATGGGGAGAACGTGCAAACCCCACACTGTCTATGTGGCCCTGGCTAGGAATTGATTAGTTTTTCTCTTTAACATTATAATAAATGGTGTTGAACAAAATTATGTTATTCGAGGATTTGCTGTATTGATTTCTTTAACTTGAAACCAGGTGATGTGAGTCCTCCAATTTTGTTCTTTTTCAAGTATGCTTTGGATATTCTAGGGCCTTTGCTTTTCTCCCAGCACAAAGTAATTTTTCTCATTACTTTGGATCAGATTTGAAACCTCTTTCCTTATTGACTTCTAAGTAGAAGGGAGGCAAAATCCAGATCCAAATAAATCCTCAGGGGTAGGGTATTTGTGGGCAGCTGAGGGACTTGGCAGGATGTTTGTTATCCTAGTTATACACTTTTGATTGGAATGGGAATATGTGACAAACCACAGAGTTTTTACCCCATTATTACCTAACGCTGCCTTGGCTTTTGGCACTTGCAAAAGGTTTTGGTATCATTCTTTCAACTTTATTCATTAAGAAAATGAATCGCAGCAGTTGCCACAGTAAAATATTCTCCATGCTTTGGGACCCATGATACTTATTTTTCTTGTATATACTATAGCTTCAACAGTAAGTTTAGTATAAACACAAGGTACTCAATAAATGTTTATTAACTAAAATTTGGCTCATTCTAAATCATGACATTAGAGTGTTAAAAGAAGGGTTAAAGCTTATATAGTTCAATCTTCATGTGATCATAAAGTTTCTCAATAAATACTAGCTTGTACATGACTAGTATAGTGATAGCGCACTCACAGCCTTAAACATCTAGAACAGCTCATTTCATGAATTTCTTGCAAAATCCATTGAAAAGAAAATTGGCTGTTATTGCCTCCACAGGGAATAAAGTAAAATGTGGTCCAAAAAATAAGATCACCGACATCCTTATTACACAACTTAAAAACCTTAGAGCCAAACTATGAGGAAGAGCAGTTTAGGAAGACATAATTGTAGGAGTACAACTATTCATCTGATTTTTGATACCCCACTCTTACCTCCCCACCAAAATGAGAATTTATTTCAGTTAGAGCAAATGTTCATACAGGGAGTATAATACTGGTATAGTATAGAAAAGCCCTAAAATGTGTTATTTATCTTGTGTCTAACAATAAGTGGCTTGGGTTGAAATAATAATTTCTGATTTATTGATTATCAGGTTGGTCTACCAACTAGAACATAATTTGCTCAAATTTGGACACTTAACCTTTTGTAATTTTCCCCAGCCTACCTCCTGCCATTTCCCCATATAGACTCTTAGCAAGGAAGGAGTTAAAAGCACAACTTATAAAATTTGTAAATTTTGCAATATTTTGGTAAAATATAAAGAATAATTTTATAATTTTAGGTACAGGCCAAAACCAATATACACTTAAAAGTTCCAGATATTCAAATAAGGTCAGGTCATGGTCAGCTCATGCTATTTATTTCAAATATTTTAAATGAGCTTCATCTTGATGGGGGGCATAAAATCCATCTTATTTCTCATCTTAGCGATAACATGTATACCTTTATCTAGGAAGAGTTCCACTCCTGCTTTAATTGACCAATGATATCCTAATGCTCTACTAAGTGTTATTATACCACCTTGATTTACTTCTTGCAAGATGACATCCATAGTAGCTGTGTGGGAAATGGAAAAAGGAATAAAATGTATTCATATCAGTAAAATAATCAATAGAGGCTAGAAGATAAACAGAAATGGTATGTTATTAAAGATGGAAGGAGGTCCAGGAATTGTGGCAGAACAGGCTCCTTGGAAATTGCCTCTTGTTTTAATAATAATGTTTTAGTTTATTGAGGCACTAGGCATTGGTATAAGTCTAACTTACACCCACAAAGTGCCTGGCTGGTTTCAAATTAATATAAAGTAAGCTGCCTGGGAGTTGGATACATGTTTCTGTGGGCTTGTCCAGTAAGCTCATATTTCTGTTTTGCATCTGGAGGTAATGTATTATTTTCATGGGCAACAACTTCACAAGCACGTTTAATTTCCCAGCTCAGTCAAGTTACGTATTGAATCTTATGAAAGCAACTCTAAAAAGTGACTATTAATGACAATACAATTGCAATTAGCCTCTAAGCTTTTAACTTCCAATTTTGCTTCCTGAAATGCCATTTTTTAGACTGCCTTAATTAACGAGTTTTCAAATTATAGTTGTTCCATGGTTTAAAAATTATTTCTTGTTCTTTTCTCTCTTTGGGGGAGTAAGAGGGAGAGGATGCCATCTGAGTGAAAAAAATATATTGTTTACAAACATTGTTTAAAACTTAAAGAGTTATGAGTTCCTGAGTTGACATGTAACTTTCTAAAAAAATCATGAAAAGTTTTGAATTATTTCTACCACCTTTTCCCATATTGTGAATCTTGACAGGTTTGTCTTTTGATATCTCATTAACTGATAAGTTTTCCCACAACCCTGATCATCTACAATTGAGGCAAAAGTAAGTTTTAATTTGTTTTAACTTCTGATAATACTGTTAGCCAATCATTATGACAGAATGATAGATTGCAAAGTTTCTCAGGGCAGGAGCTGAAAAACTTTGTTTATTGTATTTGTTTATTGTATTTGGATAGAAAAAAATCTAGCAAAATTCACCTTTATTTAGGGTAGCTGAGCTCTTCTATCTTCTCCATACAGCAGCCTTATTTAGTTTTAAATTATCATATCATCTCCATTGCAACTGGATTGGCACCAGTGAAAACCTTAGACTTGCTCAAAGATCAGTTATTTTTTATGCAATTATGAATTATTGTGGTGGGCTCTGTTTGAATGTAATGTTGTCTTCCACCCTCGGAGTGGCCAGACTGATCCTAAATTTTCACTCTAACAATATGGGTTTGGTCAAAAACATGTTCCAATAGAAAATAATTCCTTCATTGTAAATAACTGCTTTCCTTTCCCTTAAGTACTTTTATTCAAACTGAAGGACTTTGAGCTATTAAACAGACATCCTTTTCTCATAAAGTGACATAAAATAAACATCTTGAGATTTCTAGAGAAACTTCATAAAACGAGAGAGAGCAGAGTATCAGAATCATAAGGTGCTAATAGAACAAAATATAAATTTGTAAATCTTTATGTTCACATACATTGTTAAAATAACTTCCAACAGACTGAAGAATGATGTAATGACGGTAGACAATTAAATCAACTGCAGCAGAAAAGCTAATTTTAGGAGTACTAGTAATTTAGTATTTCTTATCAACAATTTCCATTTGCTACTATTTCCTCATTTCTATTGGATACTTAACACAAATATCATAATTAGCAAGACTGGTTAAAAGGGAAGCTTTCCATGAGATTCAATACTGGAAATGTAAAAGAGGGTGGAGAGGGATTACAACAAGGCTAAGTGAGATTAAGATAAATCTTGGAATTGTTAGACTTTTTTTTTTTTTTAAATGGGGAACATGCTCGGTTTAAAGACAAAGAAAAAATACCTTAGGGTTGGGTTTCTGGGGGAGCATTGACCATCTGTAAACTCCTAGAGGGTAGGGACTACATGTTATTTGTCCTTACAGGCAGGACAGTGTCTGGCACATAATAGATGCCCAATAAATGTTTGTTGAGTGAATTAATATGTGGCTCAATATAGTCATAATGATAAGACTCAGTTGAGAGACATTATTTTGGTTCAAGGGATAGCTATCATTTCTTAGGTAGGGTTGTCTATGTAGGGACAAATTGGCCCAGGATTCAGTGCCAGCTAAGTCCAAGACAAATGGATTTTTTTCCTGTATGCGTTTGTGCCCCACCTCATTGTGCAAAAGATTTGGATGATTGGGAATGTGGAGGGAGTCTACGAAAGCTATAATAGTACATAATGCACAAACATATTAAGCATATTCATTCCATGCCAATTTAGGCGCATATTTCTCAGGTTTTGTTTAATTAAGTTTTCCCCAGAGTGAGTGGTTACCAATCTTTTTTATTGTCAGTATTTGCCACTAATTCATTATTATTAATGGAACATATTCTTTGATCTTTCGAAATCTTACTCAACCTAGGCCCCAAGCGTTCGCTTAAGACTTTGGCTGAAGTCGGTGCCCAAAGCCACACCCACTAACAGGCCTTAGGAAACCTGGGGCTTTTTTGGCAGTGACTCGACTGTGGGCAACCGTGCGGCGCTTCGGAATCCCACGGCTGGCACTCTAGTCTTCCGCTTGGCAGATGTGTCCCCTCCTCCGCCCTGCGGGTGGGCGAACCCCTGGCCAGCTTCCTTTCTGGCTGGGGCGTTGGGCCCATCTCCCCGCCCCTCCCACCCCGGATCATTTGCATAGGGGCGCGCGCGGCGCCGCGGAACGGGAGGACGGGCGCGGCCGGGGAGGCGGCGCGTGCGCGCCCTGACAGCTCGGCCCTGCTCGCTCACTCGCTCGTCCCCGGCTTCCGAGCACAGCATGGCGGTCAAGGTGACTCCAACTCTCTGCTGCTGCCTTTATTGCATAAGAGACATTCTGGGGATCCCGCTTGTAGTCCCTCACCTACTCCCATTTCCTTCTTTACCTGAGTTTTAGATAGCGTGTCCTGGGGCTCAAGCTCGGGGGTGGGAGAGCTGTGCGGGGCTTGGACCGGAGGGAGAGGATGCCCGGTTGGGGGAGGGGAAGGAGGAGGGATTGTGAGTTGGAGGGGCTTGTGGGGACCACAGGTCGGTGAAGGAAGAGTAGTGTCCTGTCCTAAGTGCATTGTGAGTCCAGAGTTGGAGGGCATCGGAAAGGGAGTCGGAGGAAGTGGCATGCAAAGCTGGTGATACCTAAAGCATCTGTGTATTGCGGTGGGGGAGGGGGTGAGTAATTGAGCAATTTGGAGTCTCAGTGCGGCCGGGGGCAGTGGTTGGCATTTGCGCTGCAGGTGGCAGGATATCGAAAGTATTTGGAAACGTAGTAGCTTTCATATTTTAGGTTGGGTGGAGAAAGAAAGGGGCGCGAAGATAATTATATTCTGGATTTCTTTACATCGGGAAGAAAGGCTGCTAGGCCAAGCCATTCATTTGGGTGTTTCAACTTTCCTGTTAATCTACTCTTGCTGGCTTCCTGATTTGAAGGTGAAT
Organism: Eidolon dupreanum; assembly: GCA_028627145.1. Classification (NCBI taxonomy): domain Eukaryota; kingdom Metazoa; phylum Chordata; class Mammalia; order Chiroptera; family Pteropodidae; genus Eidolon; species Eidolon dupreanum. The sequence goes on along the minus strand of CM053503.1, from coordinate 123,687,094 downwards.
GTTTGCTAACTGTGTTGCTAGTGGATGTGGAGTAAAGTAAGAGATTGATCCTGCCTTTCTTTTCCTATCCAGATGAAATCTATTTGGTAGATTTGCGGTATTTTAGGCTCTTCACACTTTCCACCCTCTAGTCACAGATCTCCAATTTGACAGTTGTCATCAGAATTGGTGCTTTTGGTTTGTTTTAAACTAAATGCTCTTATAAAAGATAAGAGCATTGATTTTTAGCATCTGTGAACTCTAATCTGAAGAGATGTGATCTCTAGTGAAGCATTAATGACCTTTTCTTTTTTTGCTTATAGGTGCAGACAACCAAGCGAGGTGATCCTCATGAGTTAAGAAACATATTCCTGCAGGTAAATTGGCTTATGTACTGTGCTTTTTAACCGGGGGGAATAAAAGTTGAAGTCTGGTACTTTTCACGCCTTACCTTTAGGAATGTTCTCTTTTCATGTAGTCTTAAAAACATGGCTAGGTAATATAGCTTATAATTCTTATTTTGTTAAGGTTTGAATAATTTTTTTTAAAATTAAAGTTCGATAAGAGATTTCCCTCATGTTTTTTAAAAACATGGCTTAAGACATGGAAAAGAACACTAAAAAGAATTTCTAGCTTCCCTTAAGCACTGTGACCAAAATAAAATTTCAAAATGTATTGACATTCTTGTGTAATTATAGGTATGGTGATTAAAATTCTTTTGTCCTTGAAAGTTCCATGTTTATAAAGTTTCCCTACTTATAAGCAATTCTCTGTGTAATTTCTTACAGAGATAAAAATATTATAGCTATTAATTTGTGTGTCTCCCACCCTTTTTTTTTTTTTTTTTGCGGGACTTAGCATTATTTTATTTTGCTTTTTCCAGTCTGATCCCTTTTTTATTACCATACTCGTTTTGGATTTAGCTACAAAATGCTACTGTCTGAGATTCTTGCCGGGAACTACCTTAACTTGTGATAAGTTTTGAGGATCAGCGACTTGGCTGTAAACTTAAAAAAAATTGGCTTACATTTTTGTTTTGCTTTCTTTTCTTAAATTTCAAAAGATCTCATGCAGGAAATTGTACTTAAGAAGTAGATGTAAAGGGAGACAAACTAAAGTTTTCCACTAAATATTGTTTTTCTCTGAAATTTTCTTTTGAGAACTTTCTATTTTGGACTTGGGTTCTTGTGAAGAAATTTTGACCTTGGGCAGGTCCCTGTTGGGTATTAGTTTTCTCTGTAAAATGAGAGATGATCTTCAAGGTTCCTTCCAACTCCAAAAGTCTATGATTCTATATTAGGAACATATTCTAACATATGCTGATGAGCCTGGAATAGATGACATTTTTATCTGAGACGTGGATTGATTGCTTAACCTATTATTGACAAGGAGGCTGCATAGAAGACCATACATACATATAGTTATTGAAAAAAGAATTAGTGAAGATGGGAATCTTAAATTTTATAATATCTGATGAAGGGATGGGAATCTTAAATTTTATAATATCTGATGAAGGGAAGCATTTCCAGAACAAATGTTAATTGTAATAGAAATGCTCTATTTGTGGCTTGAAACCTTTATTTCTCACACGTTTTCTTGAAAATAACCCCAATTATGTTAGTATTAACCACATTGTATGATTGTACTCAATTGTTTTGTGAGGAGTTTAAATGATAGTTAATTTTATTTTCTAGATTAAGTGGGCATGGAAGAAATCAGTTGAAATAATGCTTGATGTAGTGAAAAGAGCATTCACCTAGGTTTCAGGAACATTGGGTTCAATTCTCAGTCCTGCCTTTATCGGGTTGTTGTGCCCACAGGCTAATTATCTGGCCCATCTAAGCATTATCTGCTCATGTGAAACTCAGTAGGACATAAGGGAATGGAAATTGAGGTCCTTGCAGCTTTAAAAATCCTATAGGAAAAAATCTGTGGTTTTGTATGGATTTGTTTTTGGGGAGAAAGGGGCTGGAAGTACAAGGAGAGAGCTAGGATTATACCTAGCTGTTTGACTTCTAACTCTTATTATCTTTTTACTTATTATTTTGATGATGCTCATTTTTATATTGAAAATTTGTGGAATTCATAACTGTACATTTAGCACTAACTATAAAACATTGACCCAAGAATTACTGATAGGTAAGAGAGAGAAAACATAGATAATTACCTTCAAGAAGGCATAAGCAGCTAGAAAGATACAGTATACTTAGTTGAATTAATTTGAAGACAGTTATTACCAAGTAACATTAGAATTTTTTATTCCTGTGTTGAATACTTAAAACACTAGTTCCTTGAGGGAACAAACTATAGTTCCTATAGGGCATTGTTTAGAAACATTTTAATTTTAGATGCATGTGATTTGTTAATATTTTAGAGAAAATACATACTAACTACATACTTCTTTAGCACTTAACATATTTACCCAATGAATATTTACTAAGGCCTATTTCTGTGTGCTGTGTGTACTCGTTTTAGTTTAGTGGTAGACACCAAGTTGAATAAACAAAGGGGAGGACTGAGCCAAGACTTGAATCTTGCCTGAGACCCATTCCATCGCTTAACAGTTTGTGGTTGAGTCAAGAATAGTGAAAGCAAATGCGTAGCCTCTGATAGAGCAATCAAATGGGGCTTGCCAACATCAGAGTGGCCATGTAATAACAATGACAATTCCTAACATTTATTGATCATTCTGCAGTGTGCTGAGCATTGGTCAGGTGCTTTAAGGGTATTTTCATAACCTCAGGAGGAGGTAGGGCTAGTGTCCCTGTTAGAAGAGGTTAAATGACTTGGTTAATGTGAATTAGTTTGTTAAGTGGTAGAAGCTGGATTCAAATCAAACTACAGAACCCATATACTTCTTAACCTTTGCATTATACCATTTGTGGGATCTTAAAATGGGATGATTTTTAAGTTAGGTATATGGAGAGGCTAATGGCAGCTGTGTTTGTTAAGAAATTAAAGAAAAAAATCTGTTAGGTGATTAAAAAAAAGAAAATGCCTGTACACGGTGACTAGACCATTTAGCCAAGGAGTTTGAATTTGAAACAGTGGGGAGGCACTCTGGGTTTATGAGTGGGCAAATTGAAGTGGCAAGTTCTGGCAGTTCTTTGTGTTCGTTGGATAAAGTGTGGAGAGGTTGGAAAGTAGGTAGTGTGATCAGCTAAGAGGCTATTGAAATAATACATGTGGGTGATAATGACATGGAGTGGCTGATGGCTGGGGAAATGGAGAGGAAGGACAATACCAGAGACTTTTTAAAGGATGACTCTATTGAGTTTAGAATTAAATATGTAGTGAATCTGGAATTTTTAGGAAGTTAATTGATAAGTGTCTATTTTGGGAATTTTTGAGTAGAGGAGTTGAAATTTAGTTGCCAAATAAATGTATCCAAATAAGTTAAAGTCAGGTTTGGACAGATAAAAATTCGTATAGGTGGTAGGTAAATCCTTGTGGTTAGGGGAATTAAGTATAAAGTAAGACAGGGAATATAAGGGACTGATTTATAAGTGATAGTCACAATTGAAGTGGAAAGAGGAGAAAAACTAGGGAGAATGGTCCCATGGGAGTTTAAAGAAGAGTTTCACAAAAAGGATACAGTCAAAACTAAAATATAGATTATTCTGTTATTAGTATAATTTGGTTTTGGTAGGATTTGAGGGTCACTTGAGTTCAAGATCATTTGAGCTATTTAAAGGGTACAGGGAAGATTTGATTTTAGAATACAATTGAAAGCTCTCTTTTTTTTTTTGTAAAATTTATATTTGTGTCATCAACTGTCTAAATTCACAAATAGTATGGCTCAAAAGTCATTTACTTTGTAAACAGCAAAATACTCCTATTGAAGTGCTGGTATATCTATGTTTAATGGAATTATGTGTGCAAGTTTATAAGAAGGGCTTTAAAAAAATAAAGCATTATTATTTTGAATACAGAGAAATAGGTTTGTTTTTTTCTATGTTCATTGTTTCCCAGATTTTGATGAGCTATATTTTCTATTTGTTAAAACAAGTGATATTCACCGGGAGTCTGTTTTTTTCCTACTCCCAAAGCTTATAAAATTGGAGCATGACAATTGAATTCTTATGTGTTAGTCTGTGCTATAACTTTATAACCAGTCGTCAAGCTAAGATTTTACTATTACTACCCTACCATTTCTTGATTTATCTTTCTTCTTTTACCTCTCTCACCCTCACACTATCATTGACCCAGCTTTGCTACATCAGAAGTTTACAGTAGCAAAAGGAGACAATAAAAGCTATGAAGAGGGAGGTGAGGTGAGGACAACAGGGATGTCACAGGCTGTTATAAGCCTGACAAATGTCACATAATATTTTTTAAATTAAGTTTATTGGGGTAACATTGGTTAATACAATTATATAATTTTCAGGTATACATTATCATTTGACATCTGTATATTCTATTGTGTGTTTACCACCCAGAGTCCAGTTTCCTTCAGCTACCATATATTTGATCCCCTTTACCCATTTCACCCTCACCATATCCCCTTACATTTGACCCCCTTTACCCCATCTACCTACCCCCTCCTCCCTCACCCCACTAGTAACCTCTACTCTATAGTCCTCTGGTAACTACTAGTCTATAGTCCATGTCCATGAGTCTCTGTTTGTTTGTCCTGCTCATTTGTTGCTTTTTGGTTTTTATCCCACATATAAGTGATATTCAACTTTTTCGGTCAGGCTTATTTCGCTTAGCATGATTATCTCGAGGTCCATCCATGTTGTAAGCCTGACCAATTTCAAAATGAAGTCTTAATCTGGTCTGTGCTTTCTGGCAAAGTTTATCAAAAGCTGTTTTAAGGGAATGATTTTTCAAGATCTCTTTTTTTCTAGTTGATAGACCTATTATTGATCATTTATCATTGTATAGTATGGTAAAAGCAATACGTGTTGACACTGTACCATTACCTATGCTGGAACAAAAATATGCTGCAATGTAGAACTCAAATATCATTTTAAGCCTATTCTTTTTCTCATCAACACCAGTGTAACAATAAAGATCATATCCTGTATAAAATTATGAAAACACTTTTTTCTGACTTGTTTAGTATTAGTGAATAAGTGGATGAAGGTGCTGCTAATGTAAAGCAAAGAGTGATTCTTCCTTAGGATTTTTATGATAATATATTAATTTTGTTTGAAAGAAATGTCCTTTTGCGCAGTAAATATTTGTTTATGCATTATATATTTATTGCTTTTGGCAGTAACCTGGGGTGCTGAGAAGGAAATTTAGCAGGGCTTTAAGCAGGAGAACCTTTTACTTTGTTGGAATATGCATTATGGCTATGTTTTCAAAAGTGTGGGTTATGTAACAATATTACAGTTATAATTCAAGTGTTAAAAATTGATAACATCTGCTGAGGCCATATATGGAGAAAAGGTGCTCTCATTTAGTATTTGTGGAAACAAAGACCCTTGGAAAGCGATGTGGCAGTGGTTTTAAAAGAAGATACCATTTGAACAAACAATCCTACTTTTGGGATATTTATCCCAGTGAAATAAAAATACTCATACGAATATATATGTACAAGGTTGTTAGTTGCAGCGCTCAATTTTACCTCAAAAAAAGGAGGAGCATAGGGGTAGAACAAAATAAATGCTATCAAAGAGAAGTGGTAGAAAAATTATGGAATTACTATACCATGGAAAATTATGTAGATACCAAAAATAATGCACTAGAACTATTCAGCTGATTTAGAGGGATTTCCAATGTACTATTGTGAGAAAAGAAAAATGTAAACATATGTATAGCATGATTTTAGTTTACTAAGTCACTTCATGTATGTTGTATGATGTATTTTGCACATATGTTTGTATGATTTAATGGGCATTGAGAAAAGTATGGAAGGATAAATACTAAGTTGTTAAATTGGGGGAAGTTTTAAGGGAAAAAAAACAGTGTCTCAATGTGTCTGTATGAAATTTTGAGCAAGTGAATAATTTAAAAAGTAAGACTTTAGCAATTCAGAACCTGAAGTTAAAATAAGACTACCCAGCATAAATTGGGCTGAATAAACCCAGTATGAGATGCACAGAAGGGAAGCTATAGTTTTCTTAACCACACTGATAAAGTGTTTTCACCAGTTCTTCAGAATATAGAAATTGAAGATAATAACCTTTATATTTAGTTTATAAAGTATTTATCTAAACTATATAGAGTTCTCATTAAAAAATGTGTTAGGCATTCAGAGCATATTAGCACCATAGCGAGACTTTATTCTTGAAGCAACTTGAAAGGTTGAAAAATAACTGAAAAGATGAAAAAATTAGTGTTACTAAATGCCATGTTATGTTCTTCTACCAATCAATACATTTTAAATTGGTGACTGTGTGCCAGACTAAGCATTGTGCTAGGTTCTACCTTTATAGAAATAAGATAGAAGAGTTAAGTGAGGGTGGAACCTCACATTCTAGGTATGGGTGAGACAGACAATAACAAGTTCACACATGCACGCACACGGACACATGCACACACACACAAAGCAATTGTAGGTTGTGACAAGTCCAATAAGGAAATAAACAGAAAGATAGAAAAGGCCATCATTGTTCAAGAGGGTGGCCATTGAAGGCCCCTGAGGAGGTGATAGTAGAGCTGAGAACTAAAAAGTGGGTAGAGAGAATTCTAGAGGTCTCATGTGTATAAAGGCCTAAGTGTGGATAAGAGTTTGGTATGTTCAACAAACAGAAAGGGGGCAAGTGTACCTGGAGCATCAGTGAGTGAGGAGGTGAATGGCCAGTAAGAGATGAGGCTGAAAAAGGCAAAACAAGCAGGACCTTGTTTATAGGCAATGGAGAAGAGTTTGGAATTTTTTTTTTTAAGGGCATCATGGAAACCACTGAAGGTTTTTCGCTTTGGAAGTGGAATGAGTCTGTTTGTGTTTAAATAGATCAAATTGAAATGTCAACTTTCTTATACATTTCTCTCCTTTCTCATGAATGACTGCTTTAAGTAGACCAATTCATCCAATTTAATTTCCTCTTGTCCATAGGGTTCTTAGAATACTTGAGCTGGGCTTCAGGTAACTCCTTTTCATCCAGGAGGCAGCAAAGCATAGCTGGAGCCTACATGGCTTTGTAGTCTAACCTGGATTTGAATCCTTATTTGATCCCTTTTTGCTGTGTGACCTTAGGTGTTTCCATTACTTTTGGAGCCTGTTTCCTCATCTAAGAAATATAACTATACCTAGTACATAGGAATGCTACAAAGATTAAATAAGGCAATGTGTAAATGGCGCCTGACACATGTAGAACCAAATAAGCTTAGTTCCTTCTCTCCTTTTCTTCTAAGATGGAATGAGAACTTTTCTTTCCTGAATTGGAGTTGAGTCCCTTATTTTCCCCAAGAAACTGCTGGACGTACAAAGTGACTAAGATGTTAATATGTGTTTATGATTATGTACATGTAATCAGTTAATTACATTCTTGGGACATAATCTGAAGATCTTCACAAATCCCCACACTTGGAAATAGGACTGTAAGAGGAAATTTCTCTCAAGTCTATAGGTGCAGAGAAGGGCTATAACCATGGTCTGAGATTGAGAGACTTGAGTTTTCTTTTGAACCTTCAGTTGCTCAGTCTGGACCAGAAAAGGAATAATAGTCTAACCATAAGCTCTGAAATACCAAGACACAGACCTTAAAGAGAGACTTATAATTCACTCTGTATGTGTGTAACTTTATTTTCTTAAAAAGTCATCCCAGTTCTGTCCAACTCTTTTTTACTTAAGTATAGCAAGTCCTCGAATAATGTCATTTCACTCAATTCCGTTTCATTATAATGTTAATGAGATGCCATAGGAACTTAACTCTTGTTTGTATCAACTAGCCTATGGTAAGATTGGTTTCTTTATGTGTCATTTCACTGCATTTCCAAGAACCTATTGTCAGTTTTAAGTGAGGAATTACTGTACTACTGAAATTTCTGAAGCATCATTCACTGAAACCAGTGCCATGGCCATTATTTGGCTTCTGAAACTGCTATTGGTTACTCGGTCACTGTTTTGTCTCAGGTACTATTCTAAGTTTTATACAAATCATTATATTTAATCCTCAGAACAACTCTATAAGGTAGGTACCATTAGTTTTCCCATTTTATAGATGAGGAAACCGAGCCCCAGAAAGTTAAGTAACTTGCTCAAGGTTACAGTAAAGAAACTTGCTTTATGTGTTTTAACACAATTTTTCTTTTTACTTAAAATTGTTTATAGATACAGGTATGTCAGTACATATAGAATCATCTCATTTTTCTGTAGCCTTTTATTTTAAAATTTTTCTGTAGCCTTTTAAAAACCTTATGGGAAATTTCAAACATGTAAATTGAGAGAAAATGGTGTAGTTGCCATGTATTTGTTACTCACCTCCACCAAATATCATGGCTAATCTTGCTTCATCTGTATTGCAGCTGCATTGGATTATTTTGGAGCAATTCCCAAAATATTACTGAACACGTAAACATTTCAGTATGTATCTCTAAAAGATGATGATTGAAAAACCAACAAACCACAATACAATTATCACACCTAAAAATATTCCTTAATAACATGGATTTCCATTCAGTGTTGAAATTTCCCTGATTGTTTTATATATATATATGTATATATAAAATTTTAAGTTGCTTTTTTAAAATCAAGATCCAAGCCAGGTTCATACATTGCATTTGATTATTTTGTCTCTTAAATATTTTAGTATTTTCTGCTTCCTACAAGGATAAACTCCTTTCTCTATGGCAAAAATCTTGGTATTTAATCAAGGCTCACCAACATTAAAGCATTCTATCCTGCTAGGAGCTGCACCTTGATTGTCAAGGACATGATTTGCCCAGGTTTATAAATATATATTTTGCTTGTATGTTCCCATGGTTACTTAGATCAAGAGATTGAAATATTTATTTTAAGAACAATGCGAATTAATTATTCAACTTAATCTGCCCTGAGAAGCATTCTATTTGTAGTTATTGAGTTCTCTGGAGTTATTATTTAAGTTCCAAGGTTTTTGGCCATTTTGAGGGGGAAATTGTTTTGGTAGACATAGTTTATTATGGTTGCTTCAGTTGATTTCAGTGATTAACAAGGGTCTTGTCGCTCCCCACTGTGTTAGGAATTGCATTGTTTAGTAGGACATGCTATAAGGGACAGTAAAAATACATATATTAAAGCAAAAAGAAAAATAAGCACATAGTATTTCATGGAAGCAATCTGAATTAGAAAGGCAGTCTTCTGGGAATTTTCTTTGCAAAATAAAATAGAATGTTTTGTTTCTACTGTATGTGAAATATGTAACTGAAAGTGCTAATTAAACTTAGATGTATAAAACTGCCTTTTCCCAATACATGTATAGTTGATTTTAGTAAATATTAGAAAAAATTTGCATCACTAATTAATATCTTTGTTTTAAAAAATTAATGTGGCTAATAAAGTTGTTAAAATTAATGTGGCCAAACGTGTTTATGTTTTTTTAATATTAAAACATTTTTATGATAGAAGACGAATTCTACATTGTACTATTGTAACAGGGTTTGTATGTCAGATCTGCTGTGGTCTTTGCTCATTATGCAGCGTGTAGTGAAAGGGCATACATTCCTGACTAAATTTGGCTTCTGTTAGAAATAAGAGCAGTAATAGCAAAGGACAGCAAGAGGATTAGCTTCATATGCTGAACTTTGCCTTGGTACATGTCTTCCTCATCCACTGTTCATGTAATTCATTTTTCTATATGGGAAATGCTATGTGATCTGTAGTTACTGAACTTCGTGACGTTTTCATTTGGATAACTGAAATTGAAAGTATGTTAGGATCTGAAAATGTCACTTCATCTCAGTTGGAACAACGTCATGGAGGAACAGTTTGTTTTGACTCATGTTACAGCCACATGTTGGATAAACAGATGAAGCTAGCTTAGACCAGTCAGGACTGGTCTCTTGGTAAACTTGAGAATAGTGGAAACTAAAACCCAAGGAAACCTTGGTTTGGAAAGATAAAGAGTTAGAACAATAACTTCATGTTTGGGCAAAGGCAGAAAAATTCAATAAAGGAAGGAGGGAAACTGGGATCCTATGCTCGTCTGTATTTCTAAGCATTTTAGAATGACTATTTCAATGTGCATGTGTTTTATAATTCTAAGTATTTTAGTGTTCAGGATCTCATGTTTTTCCTCACAATGAGACAGCTATTTCTTGTTAAAGAGGCCCAGAGTGTTTTGCTCAAGAAATATCAACTAGTTAGCAGGACAGGGGATTAGACTGTGTTTTCTGACTCTAGTTTCGATGTCCATTATGCCATCGTCTCTGAGCCTTTTGAGGACAGGAACAATGTTTTATCAATCTCTGCATCCCTAGTGTCAAACATAGTGCCCAGCACATAATTGGTGTTTCATAAATGCTTTTAACTGAATGCAAAATAACCTGAAAGATTTTATTTTTAGCATACTTTTAGCTTAAAAACTAATGCCTCTAGATACATCACCTTGGTTTCAGTGTACATATTTAAAAAGACAACCTCAATCTTGATATACTGCAAAGTTTTTAAAAAGCAACCAGCTTTCCCATCACAGCAAATCAGAACATTCCTTTATAATCCTTGAAAAATGTTTTAGAAATATGAAACATCAAAGGATCTTTTTTTTTTTTTAATTTAAACCATTTAAGCAGATAATTTGAATCATTTAGACTATTTGGGTTTTTTACTCATTTATGTGATTGAATTTTAAGTTAACTTATTTTTCTCCTTACTCAATGGAAATTTAGGGTTGTATGTAAATTCTTTGTAAAATCTGCTTTATAGGTAACCTGTGATGTATGTAACATACATTTTAAAGATCACTTAAGGTTAAATTTGGCAGAGGAGTTACTACTCTCTCATTTACTACAGTCAAGCAAGGCCTTAATGTGTTGATCTGTTGACTTGATAGGCAAAACATTTCTAGATAACATGATCTTTTCATTTGTAGCTAGAAATCAGTGTAAATACAACATATATCTGTATATGAAACCTTGTCATCTTTTATAGGTGATAATTTAGATTAAATGTGTATATTCTAATCTCTCATAAGATCCATTTTATTTCTCAGTCTTCAGAATATTAAGGCTTTTTCAAGCACATGTGAACTATACTCAGTGCAAATTTAAATATTTACAGAAATGTCAAAGCTGTGTGCGCTTTTACATTCAAATACTTGAATTGGTTTGGATAATGAAAATAGACTAGCTATTTTTTTTTTAGATACTGTCAACTACTTCTTGTCTCTCTTTCATGTGTCCTTGACTTCTTGCCCAAAAGGAATTTACAAGTGCTTGAGAGACATCTTTGAAATAGCAAATGATTAACTGTAAAGTTATTTGGAATATGGATATAATTTTTGGTTAATTTAATCTAAATTTATTTTAGTTTACCCTTTGAAATAACAGAAACAAAATGGAAATGATGTTATGAAACTACTAAGTTACCTGATATATTAAATTTTTAGCATAATTGCTAACCTGGGAGACTCAAAACTTTGTTTTAAATTGGTTTTTATTGTTTTTAGTGTAAACATTCAAGTCATTTTGATTAGCAGAAAGAGAAGATCTCAGTAAGGCCACTTAAGGTTTTCTTATTTCTTGCCTCATGTATTACTGTAGGTCATGTTTACTTTTAAAAAAATCTGTTTAAAACATTATTATCTAATCAATTGAAATAGGAAGCATTAAAAGTAATGAAGTTGCTTAAAGTAAATGTGTCATCCTATTTAAAAAGTATTTTAAAAAATACTTTTGGTTTAACTATTTACCCATTTGAAAGTACCTGCTTTTCTTTGTTAATAAACTACCTAAAATATTTTAGCACTTTGAATGACTGTGAGTAGATTCTAGTTTTAGTTCTAAACTACCTCTTCTTTTCTGTCTGTTCAGGCAGCAGGCTCACTGACATTGCCAAGTAATTGTCTCTAATTTAATGAGTTAATTAAGTGTCTTCTGCAGAAGTCAAGTAGTGACTCCTTGTGGATGAGAAGACTTGTTTTTTGTTCCCTCTGAGCTGTACACTTTATCTTTCAGTTAAAATTAAGTTAAAATAGATTAGGAGAGTTGGGGAAAATACTAGCAAAGTACCTCAGGCTAAGTAATTCTCTGGCATCATTTATAACCCCAGATACCGGCAAAGCCTGTTCCAGTGCATGTCAACAAAAGCATTTATTTTCCTTCTTGGCTGCTGTGTCCTTGGTGGTTTGTGCTAAGACTGCTCTATTTCCTAATAGTGTTAAAGGCAAGAATGTTGTGAAATCCTGGTGGTTCAGTAAGTACAGTATACTTTCAATGTGTGTGAGTCTGTGTGTGTGTATATTCTGTGTAATGGTTATTGTCCTGACAGTCAAATTCAGATATTAGCTATTAGACATCTCTGTAGCAAAAAAAAAAGGGGGGGGGGCAATTAGTTGCCGAATTTTGTTAATGCTAAAATGTTTTCATATTCCCTCTCTTTTGAAAATTTACATCTGTTCAAGAAAGAAAGCAACACTCAAACAATTGTAGAGAGAAGAAAGATCACCATAACCCATCTCTTGTATTTTCTTATTTTGTACTTTGTGTTTAGTTCTTCCTTCTTTTAAAGTTTTCATAGGAGTCAGGCCCAGGATTCCTTGTCAAAGGATGTGAGCATTTTTATGGCTCTTTATATATGATATTTATGCATATTTGTATGTATGTACATATAGCCAAATTGCTTTTCAAAAGGACTGAATTTGAAAAAAGCAAGATATCCAGACCAGTGTAAATAGAATGTTATCATTTGTGTAAAAGAGAAATGGAAAGAATAGTCATACACACATATTTGTGTGTGTGTGTATATATATATAAGCATGTATATATAACATATATATATCTCACATATACATAACTTATTTGTTTATGCATAAAACATTTTTAGAAGGAGATACAAGAAACTGCCTCTGGAGTGGGGAATTGAATGGCGACAAGACATGGGAGGAAGACTTTCACTGTATTTCCTTTTGTACCTTTTGAATTTTGAACGGTATAAATGTAACACTGTTAAAATAATATAAAATAAAAAGCCATTAACAATGGGTGAAATGTACCCATTGTTTTTTAATTTGCACTCCTATTGCCTTGGTTCAACCTCTGCCTCTTTCACCTGGATCTTTGCAATAGCCACTACCTGGTCTCTCTGCCCCTCATCAGTTTTCTTCTCCAATCCATCTTTCACACTGCCACCTGGGAGAGCAAAGGTCAGATACTGTTTCTCGCTCCTCCCCTTAAATTTTTAGTAGTATCCCATGGCCCAGAAAAGAAAACTCAGAGTGATTCAGTTCAGTTAGTGTTCAGTCTTCCACCATCTGTCTCAAATTGTCTTTTTAGCTTTACCTTCTACATGTCTTTGTATTCTCTCTTTTTATTATCATTTCTTTCTCCAACTAAATCCTCCCTGCCAAAAAGAGAAAAAAATTATTTCTATATTTGTTCACTTTGATTTTTATGTTTTGGCCTAAAATGCCCTTTCTCTTGATTTGTAGTTAAAATTGAATTTTATTTTGAAGGCCTATTCTGAACATTACTTTCTCTTTTCTCCTCCCAGCCTCATCTCACCAATTCTTAGAATGAACCACTCTTTTTCAGTTCCTGTAGTTTATTTTTCGATGTTATTTGGCACTCATATTCTAGTTAATGGTAGACTTGTCAGCCTCTTTAAATTCTATTTTTGGACTTTCTTGTGTTGATCCTTCTTTCTAGTTACAGCAGTGACTTTGTGACGTGCCTTCCCCCACTCCTGCCTGTTCTAAATTTGGTAGTTTTGTGATCTTGGTAAAACATGTCAGATTATGCCTTACATTGAAGAATGAGGAAGAACAAGCAATTGACAGGAATTGGTAGAATCCATTCACTATGAGTATCAATACCATAGAGTTTATTTTTTTATCTTGTGTTTGCATACCTATTGTTTTGAAACATCAAAGATTGTTTAGTCTTCATTTTATAGATGTATGATATATCTAGAGGCCTGGGAAGAGAATGGAGTCATCGAAGGACTCTCAGTGAGTTTGTGGTAGAGCCAAGAATTAAACCCAGGACCTTTTCAGGATTGACTTTTATAGTGTGTTGAGAGAACATGACTTTATTTTAGGGTGATATTCGTTAGGTACCTTTGGTAGCAAAAATATGTCCACCTTTGGCTACTTACGTAGGCTAATACAGAATTTGCTGTGATAGCTTCTGTGGTATGTTTTAGAATATGACAAAGAAAACTTTTTTGATTTAATACTTTCCTTGTTGAAAGAGCTTATGGTTGGGTTGGTCAGATTCACAAATGAGGACATTTGAAATGCTTAACCAAAAAGCAAACCAACAGTATGCTTTGCTGTGATCCTTCTCATCCTTGTTTTTTTTGTTTTTGTTTTCGTTTTTTTTTTTTGTCAGAAGCAACCACTCATAATTCTTTTAGCTATTTATTTTGGTATTTTTCCTTATATTTTTATACTGCTATTTCTAGACATTATTAACTTTCTATTATAGTAGTTGAAGACTTAGTATATACTATTTTCTCCCCTTTTCCTTGTAATCGTAATTAATTTAATATTTGGTATTTACATTTTATTACAATTAATATTGTTTATTGAGTTGTCATGTATAAGATTTCCTATTTTTGTACAAAAATATTTTTTCATAATTTACTTTTTCATAGGTTGAAAAATTACCTGACTTTTTATTTACTTAGTAATTTGTGTACCTATTGCCAGTTCATTAATTTAGCAAATATTTACTCACTGCTTACTATGTGTCGGGAATTATTCTTGGTACTTGGGATACAAGTGAACAGTGAACAAACTAGACAAGATTTCTTCCTTTGTGACACTTACATTCCAATTGGGAGATAGACAATAAATATAATAAGTAAAATATATAGTATGTTAGAAGGTGATAGATGCCAAGTGGAAAACAGAGCAACATAAGGGTTTGGGGATACAGATACAAGCATGGGTTGTAAGACTAAATAGGGTGATAAGAATAGGTCTCATTGAGAAGGTGACATTTGAGCAAAGATTTAAACTTCTCCCAGTGACATTTCATTTTCCCTAGTGGCTTTTCTTCTTGGAGGCCTCTGTCTGCCTCGGCCAGGACTGGGCACTCTGGAGGCCTGCAGCACAATTGTCCTGGGATTTCCCTTGGCCATTTTCCCCGAGTTGGATCTTCTGTTTCCTAAATCCCACATCTTCTTTCTTGGTTCATGCCCTCTTTTTGATGGAGCAAATTCTCCTACAGCTTCCTGAGAAAGGGCACATGAAGGGAGAAAAAAGTTTTGAGAATGTAGACATCTCAAAGTGCTTTTAACTTACCCTTGATCGAAAGTTTGGCTCAGTTTAGAATTCTAGGTTAGAAATCATCTCTCTCAGATATTTTAAGGTTATTGTGTTGCCTTCAAGCTTCCAATGTTTCTGTTGAGGAGCCTGATGCCTATGATTCATAATTCTTAATTGTAACTTGTTTTTTATTTCTGAAAACTTTTAAGATTTTTCTCTTAATTCTGACGTTTTGTAATTTTATGATGATGGGCCAAGTCCTGGTGTGGATTTTTGTTTTGTTTAAGTTATTGTGCTTGGCACTTAGTGGGCCCTTATATGCTTCAATTCTGGGAAATTTTCTGACATTCCTACTTTGATAGTTGATTGAAGTAGCTAAATTGATCAGCTTCAACACAAAGAGAAGGGCTTTGGCCTTTACTATTTGGTCATGCCATGCTACATAAAACCCTCAAAATAATGAGGCATTTATTTGATAGGCAGTTATTATTTTATTTAAAAAATTATCAACATAAAAGACAATATATTTATTTCTTTTTTTTTAAGCTACTGGAACTTGGAGTGAAAACCTATGATGGAAGGTCTTGTTCATTATGCTTTTCTCATTCATTTCATTTTTAAGGATTGGCGGGTTATTAAAGCAGGAAGCCTCTGGGAGTCTACAGATGTTATTTTCTCACTTCCAGGTTTTGTCATTTTGGCTGCCCTTTCATCTTTCTTCCTTTCTAATCTCTCTTACATATATATATATTTTTAATTTTAATTAAAGTCACAATTTAAAGTAAGTAACATTAAATTAAAGTAACAAAATTCACAATTTTAATCATTTTAAGGCACACAATTCAGTGTTTTTCAATATGTTTACAATGTTGTGCAACCATCACCACTATAGAATTTCAGAACTTTTTTACCACACCCAAAGGGAAATCCTATACATGTTAAAGCAGTTACTCCCCATTCCCATCTCTCTTCTTCCATCTCCTTGCATCTATCCTTCTTTCCGTTGCTATGGATTTGTCTATTGTGAACATTTCTGTAAACGGGAACATACAATACATGGCCTTTTGTGTCTGGCCTCTTTAACTTATAATGATTTCAAGGTTGATCCATGTTGTAACATGTATCAGTACTTTACCAATGTTCTTAAATCAAGCTCTGGGTGTTTGTTTTCTCACTATTGCAGAAAAAAATTCTGCATTTATTATCCTTATTTTGATTTTGATACTGGCCTTTAAATTACACATTCACAAAACATTTGTTGGTTATACAATAACATTGACTGATTTAAAATTTTAAGTATACATTATTTATTTTTTAGTATGCCAGTACTGAGGTTGATGGAGAACATTACATGACCCCAGAAGACTTCGTCCAGCGCTATCTTGGACTGTATAATGATCCAAATAGCAATCCGAAGATTGTGCAGCTCTTGGCAGGAGTAGCCGATCAAACCAAAGATGGGTGAGAACCTTTATATGTTTTTTGAAAACTAATGTTCTGCCATATCTAATTAAAAAATAAAGACACTGTAAGTTTACCTGTGACCATCTGGAATTTTAAATTCACAAACCATTTATTTTCTTAGAAGTTTATAAAAACAGTGTTATTTACCAGCATTGTCAAGGATAATAGCATTTCTTTTTTTCTTTTGAAAAATATTGCGTGTGATAAGCCATATTTTATATTGAATAATCTGAGCATAATGGTTTGCCAAAACTAAGTAAGTGTATTTCATTCATTAATTCAATATTGAATGCCTTCTATGTTTAGGCACTGTTCTAAGTGCTAGAATTGTATTAGCGAATAAATGACACAAAAACAATAAACGAATTTAAAAGTAAATTATAACCTGAGGAGGTTATAAGTGCTATGAAAAAAAATACATCAGGGAAGAATTTAGAGAGTGATATTTATTGATTCATTTATCTGTCTCATTTATTTGACAAGCATGTGTTGAACAACCACCGTTTGTCAAGTACTATTGGGCCTTAGAGATACAAACATGGATAAAATGGGGTTCCTAGTCTTAAGAAGAAGCTCATGGCCTAGTGAGATAGAGATGAGTATACAAAGAAAAAGAGTAATATTTGGGGGATAAGGTGCTATAGTAGAAGTATATGAAAGGACATCTAAGACAGCATAGTTAACTCTATTTTGGTTACTCAGGACAGCATTGTAGAAGAGGCAAAGCTTGAGTGAAATCTGGTAAGACGAATAGGAGCTTGCTGGTGGTTGGACAAGTAGAGAGGAGAGTTCTAGGAAAGGAAGCAGCAGTGTCTTGAAACACCAAGAGGCACATGTGCATGTGTTTTGGGGGAGTGATAGTGGGGAGTGATGTTATACGTGCTTTCGTGTGGCTGTGGTGTTGCTTTATCGCCATTGGAGCTGTGGTTGGAGTGGAGCTGGGTATTTGTGTGCTAGGCTTTGACTGTATCTTGTAGGCTTGTGACCCTCAGTTGTGGAGATATTTTTAGCCTGGCAGTGTATAGTGCAGTCACAGAAAAAACAAGGTGCATCTTACCAGAGTGTCAATTACTCAATTCAAGGACAGAAAGCATACCATTTTTATATCAGAATCACATATGACTGTTCTGTGGAGCAAGTGGAATATTTGTATGATTCATAAAGCAAATTTTGCCTTGCTTTGTGAGTTCCAAGCTACATTGCCAGGCCTCTAGGTCATTGGCATTACCACAAATATGATAAGAGTTTAGAAAAATGGTAGGTTGGTGTAGCACAAGACTTCCATGCAATAAAGTCTGTTTAGGAGGCTATTGTAATAGTTCAAGTAGAAATGTTGGTATCTATGTTCTTTGAATCCAAGGTTAGTATTGTATTCCTCTGTATTTTCCTGCAGAATCTAGAACAGTACCTGAAATTTACTATGATTGTTCTATATCTTGGAAAGATTTTCTATAAATTTATCAGTGACAAATATTGGGGAACTTTTGTATACATTTTATGTCTACAAAAAAAAGTCAAATTAACCGATAAGTTACTGTGAACCATTGAGTCATTGGGTCTCAATAGCAATTAGACACTAAGGTATATGAAAATTATATTTAATCAGAATTCTTTCTTCAGAATTATTAAAGGTAGCATATACATTTAGCTCTTTTAGAAATGAATATTTATTGTTATTAATTTGGTCTGAGACCTGTTTTCAGAGTATCCATATCTTTTTAGATGCTTTCTTTTGTGACCATCTGGTCAATCTCAGTGGTGTATCATTTTTGAAGCTTAATTCATGTGGTTCTCTCAGGCTTGGCTGCTTTGTTAAAAGTGTGGTCAAGTGGAATCAAGGATTTAAGTTGCCAGTATAGACTAGATCAAAAATGGGTTTTGCCTAGTAAAGAATCTAGTAATGTTGAATAGTGTTTACTTAAACCTGTCTCTCTTTTTAAAAGGTAAATATGTTCTATTTAAAATTATAAAAACATCTTAAACTTCCTTTTTTTCTCTCTCCTTGGAATGAGTCAGGTTGGGATCGGGTAGGAAATTAATTCATAGGTCATAAAAATTATAAGTTTATGAAACAGATTATTTCTAAAATAAAAAAGTGGACTTTTCTGGAAACATGGGGATCCTTAACCTCTTCTTTTTCATGGATAGTCTTCAGAGATTCCTGAACTTGCTGAAATACAATATGAAATGAGTAAATTTATAGCTGCATTTTTCTGTTGAGAAATTCCAGGTTTTCAGAAGGGTCTTTGACTTCAAAAAGGTTAGGTGTCATTGTTAAAGATTCTTTAATACTTTTAATTCAAGAGAATCAAAGGCTTTGGTAATGTTTACCTTATTCCAAGTAGTCAACCCTTCCTCATTTAATATTTAAGGAAAATGAGGCCTGGAGAGGTTGATTGACTATCCCAATAACAAAATTAGTTCTCTTAATTTTTAGTCCATTTTCCTTTTTGTAATCACTATGAACAAAATATTCTCTTTTTTCCCTCTGTCTTTTTCCTACCCCTTTACCCAGGGCAGTGATAGAAAGTTAGAATAGTTCAGTTGGTACTTTTTTTTTTCAGCCCTAGGAGGTGTTCTTTGATACTATTGTAGGTTTTTGATGATGAGCCTATAGGTATGTAACTTGAAATAGCAACCATATATTGTTTATAATCACCCAAGACCAAATTGGAATTAATAGAACCAGTGTAGATAAGTTTAAGTGATTTGGTTAAGTGTGTGGGAAAAGCAGGTTTAGGAGTGGTCAATGCCATGCCCTTTTATGCTCTGGCCCTCTCACCCACTGCCCCATGTTTTCTTAGCATGTAAACTGTGCGCCTTCCTGCTCTTTCCCACTCCCTTCCCTCCGACAGATAGTAAAATAAGCAGGAGTGTTTTGATGCAGGTACTTGCTGTGGAGAGCCACGTAGAAGGAGCATTGTGTGGTATAAATAGCCTGATGACTTGTCTAAAAGTAAAGCCATTAGCCAAACAGTATTTGTGAGACTATGGCTAAAACTTTGACATTCTGGTTGTACAATTAAAAGCAAAATGATTTTATGCATTGAAGGCAGATCTCAGGGACTGTTATTGTGTGATCTAATATAAAATATTTAGACAATTGCTTGTTTGAAACTAACTTCTAGAACCATAGTTTCTGTATTTAGCTCTAGTCAGAATGTCACCTGGAAGTTTTATTCTCCTGTAATGTGGAAAACTATAGTTTTCCTCTCTTTTACTTTTTCATGAGTGTTTTTCTTTAATATTTTGCATGTATATAGAAGAACCTTTTATGCAGAAATCTTGGTTATTTTAAAAATTTCAAAAATAACATTAATATTTTGAAATTTTATTAGTTTTCATTCAGTAAATTAAAAACAAACTTTAGATAAATTTAAAAACATATCAAATCATAAAATATATTATTTAAAAGTTATAAAATTATGTATGTTCTTTGTAAAATGTCAAATAGCAAGTATGGCATCCTCACCAAAGGGAAACAAACTGTTACGCTATGAACTAAGCAGATTTTTTTCACTTCAGCATTAGTGGCTTACGCCTTTTCTGCCTTCTAATGATAGAGGAATCTATGATAAGATAAAGGGAAAAGAGCTTTAAAAATAATTTTGGAACATGTTTTCTTTGTTAGCAGATAAGTAATTTATTTCTTGCTTTCTGAAAGTATCGTTTCATTATTAGATATTTTTAGGCTATGGGAACATTGTCAGAGAGACTATGTGGCCTTTCCACCCCATTTCCTCCCAATATTTTATTATGAAAAATTGCAAACATTCTGGAAAGTTGAAGGAATTTTGCAGTGAATACCCAAATGTTCTACTATTAACTAACCTTTCTATATACATCTTTTTTTCATGTATCTATCCCTCCATCTTTCAATCAACCCATCTTATTTTTTGATACACTTTAAATTGCAGATGTTGATACACTTTGTAAATATTTCAGCATGGATATTAATAACTGGATTTTAATATTTGTTTTGGGTTTTTTTAAAGAGGTAAAATTTACACACAGTGAAAAAATATAAATCTTAAAGGTGCATTTGCTGAGTTTTGACAAATGCATACACCTGGGTAGTCTCAGGTGACTTGTTTATTTTTATTGTCTTAAAATATATATAACATGAAAATTACCACTTTAAACCATTTTTAAGCGTACAGTTCGATAGCATTAAGTGCATTCACATTGTTGTACTGCCATCATCACCACCCACCTCCAGGACTTTTTCATATTCCTGCACTAAAACTCCATACCCATTAAATAGTGAGTCCACATTCTTCCCCAACACCCAGTCCCTGGTAACCACAATTGTACTTCTGTCTTATTAATTTGACTATTCTAGGTATTCTAGAATTATTCCAAAAGTGGAATAATACAATGTTTGTCCTTTTATGTATGGCTGATATCGCTTAACATAATGTTTTCAAGATTCATCCATGTTGCAGCATGTGCTAGCATTTCATTTCTTTTTAAGGTCAAATAATATTAAGTGACTTATTTTTAAGTTGTTGATGCTTTTGTGTTTCTTAATTGACTTTTCTTTCTTCAAATAAATCACTCTGTATAACAACTCTGAATATTGAGGGTTCGCCAAGTATTTCCCTAATACCTCTTGTAATGGTCTACTTACTGTAGATACCAGATACCCTTCTGTTTCTCAACTACAACTTTAAGGCGGGCAAGGGGGAGCAGGGAGGCGTGTGCTGAGTCGAAGGCAGGAGTTGAGAGTCTTTGGGTTACTGAGTGTTTTAGAGCAGATTATTTGACTTCTTTAGACTTTCTAACGGTCCCTCTGGCTGTAAAGCTGCATGAATATGTGATTTATCTTTGTGGATATACTGATAGACAAAATGTAGATATTAAATAAAGTCCATAGACTATATTTTAAAGAAAGGGCTACTTAGTTGGAAACTTACCCAAGTCTCAGATCCACAGGTGCAAGATATAGATAACTCTGAGCCCTGGTCTCTGAAGGAGGCAGCTTTGCTTTCACTCCAGGGTCTGGTACTACTTGGGACCAGAAATCTGTTGCCCAAGCTCACAATGTATCAAGAGAAACCAGAACACTGGATATTTACATGAAATCTTATGATTTCATAATGTTGGCAATTAATGTAACTGGAAAAAAAATAATACTTTGATGCCAAAGAAAACATGTGTGAGCCAGGTCCATTCTGCCAGCCCACAGTTTATGACCTTTGCTAGTTGGAAAAAAGTCTTTGACCTCTTTTCATAAATACAGAAAATTTTACTACTGAGTATGAAATGGGTTTTAAAGCTACATATTCTATATTTCAGGGTAACTATTTTTGATGTCTAATTCCAGAGACTTGTTTTGGACAAAACAAGATGTTATTTTTTTTTAAAACCATAATCAGCCTAGTTACTTTTTTTTATTTTAAAAATTACTCTTTTAATCAGAAGAAATAATTCTAATTTTTCATTATACAAATTTCAGACATTTAGAAATATTTAATGAAGTGAAAGTCTTCTTTAATGTCTCCCCTAGATCACCACTGTTTTTGTGTTATACATTCTAATACTTTCAGACCATACCATACCATTGATCTTTTAGTCTTTAGTTTTGTTCAGAGTTTAAAACCACATATTACTCATTGCTTTTTAGGAGTGTGTGGATGGCGATGTTACCTGATATAACTTCATTTGTTTTCACTACCCAAAAATTTGTGTAATGATAACCACACTTTAGAGTTTTACTATATTTTTTAGTAGTATACCAATGCATAAGGTGTATTATGACTTGTGGCCTGATAAACAGTTTTGGTTATTAGCTCGTACTTCCAGGGCTCGTTAGGCACTCAGGCTTGTCATCAGGGATTCTTCAGCATGGGCAGAGTGAGGGTATAGTCTTCAGTGCCCTGAGTAACACCACCACAAAGCCTTTCCCTCCATAAAGGGCAAAGGCATAGTATACATTATTGCTTTGAATATAATGTAACTTGTGTAATTTAAACATTTTTCAAAGTGTTTTAAGTAATGGGACATGTAACATCGAATATAAAATATGTCTTAGATGAATGGGGACAGAAAATGAAATGTAAAATGTCATTTTCCTAATACTGGGTGGAGAAACATGACTCTAAAAAGTCATATATTCTAAATTGAGTTTAGCAAGAATATATATGAGTTCCTACCCTGAATCAAGCCTGTGTTCTCTGACAAGCCTATCTTATGGTGGGGAATTAGACTTTAAACTGTGAGTTACATTATTATTTTGAGAATTTTCCAAGGAACACAAAAAAGAGGGCTCCTGTTAGTGTGTGAGGGGAATGTGAAGTCATCTGGGGCTCTCAGTTGGTTCTCTTGAGGAAATGATATTTAAGCTGAGCTATGTAAAGATTGGGTGCAAATTAAATGGGCAAAATTTGGAGTTGGTGGGATTATTCCAAAGAAAATGAATTGCTGAATGATGGCCCTGAGTGGAAGGAACATGGATTGCTCTAGGAGCTGAGAATGAGTGAGCTAGAGTGCAGAGAGCAAGGGAAGGGTATGCAGAGGTCAGATCCTTTGGGCCTAGAGGCTGCATTAAGGATTAGTTCTGTTCCTTCAGCTGAGATATAGGGTATATATACGGATTTTTATAATGCTAGTCACTTACCTGTAGCAGCAACATGGTATAGAATCCAGAGCAAGCTTGCTCTGGATGATGACTCTAAACTAGCATATGCCAGCTCCATAACATAAGATCTTTGAAGGCAATTTCACTGTAATTTTGTCCCCTGGCTAATTTTACAACCCTATGTATTATAGACCAATAAGCCTTAGTTTCCCTCTCTTTGTTTGAAAATTTTCCTTAAAAATTTTTTTTTATTGACATTTCAAACATGTTTTAAACAGAATAGTGTAGTGAACATGTTTTAAACAGAATAGTGTAGTGAATTCAATATACTTATCACCCACATTCAATAATTATCTTAATAAGACAATTATTAAATTTGTTTTATTTATACTCACACCCATTCCTCCATTCCCTAGATTGTTTTGAAGCAAATTTCATATGACATATCTCATCTATAAATATGTGTGTACCTCTCAAAGATAAGAAAAATTAAGAAAAACAAAACAAAGAACTTCTCAAAAACATTAACATTGATTTCTTAATATCATCAAGTATTATCATTTCCTGATTTTCTTATAAACTAATATTATTTTTTTACTTCAATAGGAATCTAAATAAGATCTGTATCTTATAATTAATTGCTGTATCCCTTAGGTTTTTGATAAGGTTCTCCTCCATATCTTCTTTAAAAGTTTTTTTTAACTACAGAATGTTTGCCTTATAGTTTCCTACAGTCTGCATTTTTGCTGTTTGTGTTCCTGTGGCGATGTTCAACATGATCCTTGCTCCTTTGTTTTTCCTATAAATTGTTGATTATGTCTAGAGCAGTGATTCTCAACATGGTGAGTGATATTGGCATCTAGCGCATAGAGGCCAGGGATGCTACTAGACATGACACAGATGCACAAGAGGTTCCCACAACAAAGCATTGTCCAGCTTAAAATGGTACTACTGAGTGCTAAGGTTGAGAAACTCTGATCTGCAGACTTGTTCAGATTCAGGTTTAATTATTTTTGGTTTAGTTCTCTCTCTTTTTATGATATTAGGGGCTATTCATTATTGCCCAGTCCTATTAATTTGGTAGGGGTTTACAAAAGGATAATATTCTAATTCTGTCATTTCTTCTTTCTCTTTCTTCCTTTATTATCTGGAATACCTTTATAAATAGAAACTTCCCTTCATTAATTATTTGGTTACCTGGAGCTATAGTTTATATAGAAAAGGTAGGTTAAATGTCTCATGTTTTCCCCTTTCTTTACTAACCAATAACATTTTATATTTTATTCTAGGTTGATCTCCTATCAAGAGTTTTTGGCATTTGAATCTGTTTTATGTGCTCCAGATTCCATGTTCATAGTGGCTTTCCAATTGTTTGACAAGAGTGGAACTGGAGAGGTGACATTTGGTAAGAAAAAAAAAAGATTATAAGTGAAAAGTGAAGTTAGTGAGACTGGTCCAGTTTTTAATTGCTAATTCTTATAACTGCATATAGAACGATATTCATTCAGGAACTAGCCAATAAGGGAAGTATTACTTTCCTAAAGGGATTTATACAGATAAAGTGGTTTTATTTTTTTCAAAGCATTAAACTATTCACAAAAAATTAAGGAATCTAGGGATGCCGTTGCTTCAGCTCATTGAGTCACTGACACTTTCACAGTCCTAAAATAGGTGTCGTAAATTTTTCTTGTTCTGGGCCAGCCTGGGCAAAAATCTTTATGAAGCAGATGGTGAACAACGTTGAATAATCATCTCATTCTTTAAGGGGTTTTTGGTATAGAGTTCAGAGCTTCTCTGCAGTGTCTTTGGAAAATTGCTACTATGTCATTTTAACACCAAGAGTGGAACTGAAGGAGGGAGTTAAGGCAAGAGTAGTTAATATTCTGTGAACCCACATTTTAGATTTTTAGTTTTAGGAAACAAGGCTAGAATATTAAAACTACATCTGAGTTGGATGTAGAAATTGATTTAAATCTTTCGGTAGGCACATAATCTAGCACATTGTCAGTGTCTCAGAAGCATATAAACTAGCATTTCTGTTTGTAACCATGTATTCGTTTTTAAAGAAAGTTATTGGCAGAAATTGGTTTTTGCCTAGTAAAAGTGTCAGCTAATTTTTCCTGCAACAGGTCTATTAATGAAAACAATGTTTTCAAGAACCTTGAGCCCTCGGTTTTTTTTTTTTTAATGTTTGGAATTTTTAAATTAAGGTCACACAGCACCTAACATAACCTTTATTATCTTCACCATTTTTAAGTGTACAGTTCAGTAGTGTTGAGTATATTCACACTGTTGTGAAACAGATCTCCAGAACTTTTTCATCTTGTAAAACTGAACTTGAGTCCTTTTATAGTATGAATTGGCAATAATCTATGGTGGAGAAACTATTGAAAGTCAGGCTTTTCTTGAGCCATAGCACTAAATATTTATTCACTCTAGAGTTTGTTGTAGAAGAAATAGTTTCAGTTAAACCCAAAGGAAGAGGTATCACTGGCATGTTAAGAATGGTGAGAAGTACAGTGGTACTTTTGCTGTGATCTTAGTGGGCACATTTTCTAGTTTGGCAATGATTGTTTCCTTCTTTCTGCCCATTGACCCAGTTGTCTTCCATATAAGAAAATTTCCCCAAATAATTACCTATGCAGAGTGCTTTAGGTTTCTGTGTATATGTTGGGATTGTCCTCGCTTTTTGGAGCAAGCTCTGGACATTCTGCCTCCTAAAGAATGTTGACTCTTTTCAAAAACACCTAGATTCTGTAGTTTAAAGCATAAAACCTTTACATTTCATCATTCAGCATTAACCCTATATTACTAATAATGATAAATTTTCTATTTTCAATAGGTATCACACATACTCACATATCTCACTTCCAACTGTGGTGCAGAAATGCTTGGGAAATAACTCAATACAAATATCTGCATTAGTGACAGTATACCTGTGCTTCTATCATGTGTCCATTGTTTAAGAATTAGATTTTCCTAAAACCAAATTGTAATTTATTTTGTACCTCCTACCTTGATACTCTGGTTCTTTGTGCCTTCTCCATTTGATTGCTTTTCCGAACTTCTGTTTTTAAAAATAAGGCACTCAAGTCAGTTCATCTAACAGACTAACAATAGAGACTCATGCCATTGTTGATTAGTGTATTTAAATGAGTGTAGGAAGTAGCTGAGTTGTTTATACACACCTTGATATTTTGTGCAAATGAAAGCTTGTAGTTATCAGATCCCAATTTTAGCATTTTATAGATCTTTTGTTTTTCCCTCAGGCTATGATTTATGAGTTAGGATTTTAAGAAACTATAATTAAGATTGAAAACAAAGCAAATTGGTTTTAGTTTTTATAACAGCTGTTATGAACTCAAGAACATATAAACTCATCAGAATCCTGCTTTCATTCTTCTCCATGATCTGTTTAGAGATAGGAAGATTCTTATGGAATAAGATTAAGCTGAACCCCCTTTCAACATTGTTTATGGGGTCCCTGACCAGCTGGATGGTTCTCTTAATGTTGCTGACCTATTTCCTGGAGACTCTGACCATTTCCCCTTCCTGCCTGGCCTCCATAGTTTTGAGGATCCATTTTTAGACAAATTTGCTTAACTAAAACGAAAAGAATCATAATGAAGAAGAGTAAGTTTAATTTTATGTTCTTAAGAAAAGAGGAAAAGCATTGAAACTGTTATAAATGCCATTTAACAAGATTTCTTAGGCCCACTTATTTCAGGCTGTTTCAAGACTACAGAATTTCAGCATAAGGAAATAATTAACTTGGAGTTTATTTTTATAGGATTTGGATCTGTGATAAAGGTCAGTTTTCATGTTTGTACTTAATGAAATGAATTGTACTTACATATTTATAGACATATGTTTAAGTAAAAGGAAATTTTAGATCCATTCTAGTTTTAAATCCTTTTCATCAAATGGCCTTATATTTTCTAGTTTGGAGCTTATTTGAGAATAGTTTTCGCTTGTGCACATCAGGAAAGAAAGGTGGGAGAGAATATTGGATGCAACATGTAATGGAGTGGGGAAAGACTTATGCCATCGGTATCTCTCATGGACTGTGATGATGATGCTATCTGTGTACTTGTATATATTGTTCTCATCTATGCTTTTGTTTTTTAGATATGCTTTTTATACACATCAAATCATATATTTAAATTGTGTGCATTTTGCAAGTATTTATATAAGTAGTAATGTTGAACAACATTTACTTGAGTACTGGACAAATTTTTTTTTTTAATTGTTAGAAATGCTCTGCTCTGGGAGAGGGGACTTATATTGAGACCTTGATAATCCATTTCAGAATGTGCAAGCTCAGAATAGGTTTTGGTGATTTTAAAAGAGTGAATAAAACCATTAGTTAATTGTTTCCTCTTTGATGTTACTGTAATAAAACTTCTAGTGCATGCTGTGGATAATTACTTAATGGCTTGTATATCTGTTACAAGCATGAACCTGGTGGCATGAGCCTTGTAGAGGCCATTGCATGACTGGTGTGTGCTAGAAATTGTATAAACTTGCCTTGGTCTCACTATTTTCCACTAGTGTACTGGATATTTTGCTGGATAGAATTAGGTTGAGGTAACCTAGATAACCAGTTATACTACATTGTGTTGTCAATTGCTGCCATACTTTTGTCCTAAATAAAAAAAAAAAAAAAAAAGAAGCCTATTGCTTTAACAAATATGTAATCATTCAGAAACAAACAAAAAAACAAAACCCCACCCAAACTCTGATCTTTAACTAATATATGAATGTACAACATGTTATACATTCTAAGTTTTCTATTAAAATCTCATCAACATTGTGTTGTAAAATGTTCCTAGGAATAGGAACTCTCCAAAATGAATTTTTCCAAGGGCACATCTTTATTCTGTGACTGTAGGACCCTTAAGAAGAGGAAATTCCTTTTGAGTTTGTACTGTCTTAAGCCATCAATACATACAGCAACTAAAAATGTGTCCAATTTGTGCCTCTAAAATACTTTTTCCCCCTAAAAAGATGAATAGATCAAGATGGTGTAGGCATAACCACTGCTGTTATTAAAAGGTTCAGGAGATGGAAGTCTAGATAGACAAAATGTTGTACCCTCTCTCAGTAGAAACAAAGTTAAAGAATAATATAATATGGTAATGGTAATACATACCTACTTTAATCTGGTAAGAATTAGATCTTCACCCGAGGCATTCAAATTAAATCAAGAATTTTTGAAACTCCTTTCGGATATTGCAGAGAAGGCTATATTAATACTCAAAGCTATTAGAGTTGCTGTTAGAATTTAAAGTAAAGAAAAAAAAAAAGGACATGGTGTTATTAGTTTTATGCTATTTGGTGATAGACTGTTAAAGCATGTAGCTTCTATAGTAATTAGATGCTCTTTAAGTATAAATTCATCTTTCCTGAGAAATGGACCTTTACATGTATTTGGCAGCAGGACTACTCTATTGACTGATTGTACAGTAGTCCCTTCTGGAGGTAGGTAAAGGGTTAATAGAAATGCTTTCCCTAAGAAAAACAGAGATCACCCAGGAAACCAATGACCCACCTGGAAGTATAACCTAGAAGTCTGGGACTGAGTCTACATGCTATGTTGGTTAGGACTTCCTCCACAAGTTCCTGTTGATCTTTTTTTTTGTTCTGGTTTGTTTTCTTTTGTTTTCTTTTTTGGTCTCTTAATTGTTCCTCTTCTTTCCCCCCAAGTTTTCCTTCAGTGAAACACTCTTTACTTCCACAAGTCTTGCCATTGTTTTTGTTTAGTTATACACAAGGATATTCATTGTTCATGGTGGGAGTCCTTCTAAAAGCCTCTCTGACTTCACTTTAAGAACTGTGCAGGTGAAACTCAGCTGTTGGGGACTTTTTTTCCCCTGACAATAAAAATGTTTGGTCTCAAGCCTGTAAGTTGGAAGCAGTGGCTCCTGCTGGGCTGAAATCCTTGGAATCAGGATGTCATTGGGCTGATGGTAGGTGGGCTGTGTCACAGGGCTGATGGCTTGTATACCTACAGGAGGAGTTCTCTGGCCACACCGTTGGTACAGCAGCTCCTTCCAGGCTCATTCATGGAACAGGCATGGTGGCAGTCTTGGAGAAGAGTGCCAGCCCCGGTCAGAGGTAATTTTGTACTGCAGAAAGGTGAACAAGACCAGTAGGAAGCTCCCATAAGGACCAGGGGAGGGATGAGGGTGGATGAGATGGGGAGACACAGTGTGGGCTGCTGGGGAAATGAAAACCTCTGTTAAGACATATTTACATAATATATATGCTTCAATGTATATTTCATCTAGTCCAATCATCATAAGTGACTGATACAGCTAAACTGACTAATGTTATACGTCTGTGAACCTTTTTACTTAATCACAGTTGTCACCATTACCTGCCCTCCTGACAGATCGTTGTGCTCCTCTCCTTTGAGCAAAGAGAACATAATGACAGGCTACTTTTGTGTCCGGCCCCAGTTCCCTTTTCAAAGGAATTAGAAACTATCTCTTTCATAAGCCCTTGCTCTGCAGGAAGTGAAAAAGTGGTCTGTTGTTTTCTATATGTCAGAAAACGAATGGATTCCTATTTCTCTCAGCAATGCCAACCTAGTATAAAACACTAGATCACGATCTTGTGGCCAGTAAGATGTGACTGTCATATATTCCTTTCATCCAGGCCAGAACTATGGCTCCATGGAATGCTATTTAGGGCTAAAGACCCTTGTTTGCCACTGGAAAGACGGGATTCTCTCTGGGGGGTGGGAATCTTGCTATTGAGTTTCAGTTAGTAGTATTGGGTCTATTTGACATTATTGGTGTCCCCTTTCATGTCATGCAGAACCTGATAAAATCGGGTAAGATAAGAACATCAGCCGTTTGAGCTGTTGCCTCACATGAGTATACGTTCTCCAGTTCTGGAGATTTGTCTTTTTTTTTTTTTCTGATAATCATATCCTGGTAAAAGTAAAGTGGTAATTAAGAATCGGATTTCAAAACAATAATTGTAATAATTATTTTTGTAAGTTTCCTGAATTAGCTATAGGCAGTTGGTAGTGGAAATAATAACAGAAGGGAGTAAGTAGAATGTGTCAAGAGGTGCCAAAGTAGGTTTGAAATTTTGTTAGTCCTAGTAACTATAGTTGTAGCTTGTGACATGACTAAAATAATAAAAAGTATCTAGAAGTTAATAAACCACAGCACGCAATAAGGTCTAAATAAAACCATGTACAAAGCTGCAAGTGACCACTTTAGGAGAAATAGGAAAAATTCAAATAAATACTTATGGAAAATGACACTTCAACATTTGGGGAGATTACTATGAATAATTAAGGCCATCATTTTAATTGTTTCAAAGATATTCTAAGATATTATTTAGAGGTTGCTAGAAAGTTTATAGACTAGGATTTTAGCTAAAGCTTTTATTATAGGGTTATTCCAAATGTAAAGTATACATTGTAATTTTGGTTTATAAATATCCTTTTTGTGATAGTAGAAAACAATGTTCATAAGTTAAGTTTTTGTAGTTTGAAAGCTTCTGAATCTTTGACTTTGATAGTTTCACACTTGAGCTTCTGATATTTTCTGTTCATATAAAGAGAATTTAGTTCTATTTCACTATTGTGTAAAACTTACCTAAATAGCAATATGTACATTTCTTAAAAATAGTTGAGTTTTGGGAATTGTGACCTTTAAAATTATCACAAAATAACTTATTCCTTTTAATAATCTTAATATTACTTAAATGTATGTAGTAATTTAACTTATCCTGTTCTACTTTCCATCAATTTCTTTGTTTCCTCAGTTTCATACTTTGTTAGACCTTAAAAATAAGAGATCAAGTTCATTAACTTGGGAATAGAAGCAACCAGTTAATTAAATTTGGAGGATCCTAAAAAATCATTGCTGATCTGCCATACATTTTTAGCTATAAATATTTTATTGCAACCCTTATTATTTTAATTATCTTTTAAACTTTAACACATTTTACTTATTGAAGTTTCATGTAGAGATAAGGGCAATCTTGTGTTGATTAGAGCCAGGATCCCGTGAATTGCTATTGAGTTAATTATTTGCTTTTAGAAACAACAACCCATATATTTAATTTGTGCATATGGAAAGTAAAAATAATTTGACATGATTGAAAATTCTGAAATACTGTTGCTACTTAGGCAAGAAATAAATGTCCCATTCCGTTTGAAAGAAAAGATGAGAATCCCATCTCCCCAGTGACATCCAATGCCTTCTTCCAAGTTACTGATTGTCATGACCTATTCAGAGCTGTTATATTTAGAGTCCAGACTGGTCAGATTTCCAGTTCAGGATTTTTACACTGTATCCTCCCGCCTCCCCCACCATTGCAATGCTTTTATCAAGAAAAAAAAAAAAAGGTATAAAAAACTAAAGGGAATCCATTAAACCATTTACAATCTGAGATCTATATTTTATTTAAAGAATTTGTGGAAATTAGAGAAAATAGAGTGGAGATTATAAAACATTAAACTTGTATTTACTAATGCTCTAGTATAATTCATAGCCATTGATAATAAAACTCTTTCACTAATATAATTGGCTTAAATTTGAAAATAATTTTGTTCTTAAGATGTCAGTAAAACAGGCTTCCTGCTTTCTTAACTTTGTTAATGATTTTTTTTTTTTTGGCATGAGCTTCTAAATTAGTTTATCCACTGTGCTTGTTAAAGTACTAGTCATTTGTGAATTGACTTTTATAGTAAATGTAGAACTTGGTAAGAAAATGAGTGACATGGTCAGTGCATGAAGACAAGCTCTCAGACGGTTTTGGTTGTATACACAGTGTGACTGGCTCTTATCTAAAAGTTAGTGTACTGTGTTTAGTCCTTCTTTATTTAAAAGTGAATCACTAATTTCACTTATCTTAAAATATTTTAATAGTTGAATATAATAATCATGGTTTTTATGAGGATTTTGAAACTTTGTGTCAAGACCATATTTTTGACAATATCAGAAGCTTTTAATAAGGTGCTTGCTGCTGAGCTAATAATATGCTTTTGGTAGTATTTCTTATACCTATCTTCAATAGACATATTCAGACTAGTGTGAATGTAATAATCAAGTCTCAATCAAAGCATACTTAGTATGACAAATATTGCATTATCCTGTAATTTAGGTATTCATGCTTCTGATAAAGGGCTTAATTCGACTCCTTGAGGAACCGGGAAAACACTACTGATTTTACACTGGAATGCAAAGTAGCAGCCATTTATAGTGCACGATATAAATCACTTCCTAATTAAAATTAAATCAAGATAAATTAAGAATCTCATGGCCTTATATGTAATGGTACACAATCTTAAGTGTAAAATTATATTTTGTATCAGTTGTGTTCCTGTGCATGGGTTTCTGGGCACAAAAATTTTTGCAGATAATCTTAATAGAAGCAGATAATATTGACTTAAATTTTCTCTTAATTTCTTTCTGTAGGAACATTGCAGTGGACTGAACTACTTTTTTCAGATATAATTTATTTATTTTTGTTTTCCCTTTTAAGAAAATGTCAAAGAAATTTTTGGACAAACTATTATTCATCATCATATACCTTTTAACTGGGACTGTGAATTTATCCGACTACATTTTGGGCATAATCGAAAGAAGCATCTTAACTACACAGAATTCACACAGTTTCTCCAGGTGAGCTTAGTGTTCATAACTGGTATAAAAATATACCATTCTTCCTCCACCTCTTTCCCTTTTGGTTTTATCAAGTTTATAACAAAAATTAGCAGTTCTCTGTGGCATTTTACCTCCATTTTTCATTTCCTGCTCCCAGAGGCAGCTTCTTAAAACGTTTATAATTGTTTCTTTTAGTGTGTGCTTCCATAGCTTTAAATGATAAAGTTATGCTGGCACTTCTGTAAAATTTTTCACTTTTAGGTATTTTTGATTGAATTTGAACTATGGAAGATTAGGAGGTACTTGACCGCTGACTTGGAATTTTCTTTCTCCAACCCCTGTATAATTATGTCATGATTCCACTTAGATCAATATCATATTTCAGTTACTATAATCTTGTAAATACTTTGTATGACTAAAGTAATGACTTTTAGAGTTCTAGTTTTTTTTTATTTGTTTAGTTTTCCGTGTATTAATGTAATTCATTCTCAATCTTTGCCTCAGTTATTAAACTCATTTTAATATGTTTAAAGCACATTAGACATTCTATCAATTTGATCATAGAGCTCTCTAGGAAGGAACTTTCTTTTTTAACAATTTGAGGTAAAATTCACTTAACATAAAATTAACCATGCAAAAGTGCACAATTTAGTGGCATTTAGTATATTCATAGTGTTATGTGACCACTGCCTCTAATTCTGAAACTTTTTATCATCCCAAAAGAAAACCTTATATCCATTAAGCTGTCACTCCCCATTCCTGTCTCTTCCCAACCCCTGGCAACCATCAATCTACTTTCTGTCCCTGGATCGACCTATTCTGGATATTTCACATACAACTGACCCTTGAATAATACGTGTTTGAACTGCACAAGTCTACTTACAAATGGACTTTTTTCAGTGAATACATATGTACTACAAATGTATTTTCTCTTCCTTATGATTTTTTTAATGACATTTTCTTTTTCTCTAGCTTACTTTATTGTAAGAATGTGTTATATAAATAATATGTATAAGATAGAAGGTATTTGTAAATAGACTGTTTATGTTATTGGTAAGGCTTCTCATCTACAGTAGGCTATTGGTAGTTAAGCTTATACTCAGATTTTTGACTGTGTTTAGGGGTCAGTACCCCTTACCCCTATGTTGTTCAAGGGTCAATGGTAAATGGAATTAATAATATGATTTTTTGTGTCACTTTTTTTCACTTAGCATGTTTTCAAGGATTATCTATTATAGAATGTATTAGTACTTCATTTTTTTTTATGGTTGAATAATATTCCTTTCTATGCATATACCATACTGTCTATTAGTTGGTGAACAATGAGTTCTCACCTTTTGGCTATTATGAATAGCGCTGCGGTCAACATTGGTATACAAATATTTGTTTGAATACCTGTTTTCAAGTCTTTTGAGTATATCCTTAGGAGTTGAATTGCTGGATCATAAGGTAATTTTATGTTTAGCTTTTTTGCTTCCTGGTTGGAGGTTGGACTTTGTACTGGTTGTATACCTTTCAGCCTGTGACCTCCCTTGACCTTCACCCTGAAAAATCCATTTGCCTCTCTGTTATGTTGAATCTTCCATTTGCTAGATTTCATCTCTTCCTTTATTCCGATTTAGTTCCTGCAGGGGCTTTCTGAGGAAAGTAAGTAATTTTTTATGAGACTTTTTAGATATGAAAACCTCTGCTTTATTATTACACTTAGTTTGGCTGGGTATAGAATTCTAATAGGAATTTATTTTTCACTTAATTTTGAAACCATTTCTCTCTTGTTTTCTAGCTTCCAGTGTTGCCACTGGTAAGTCTAGGCCGTTCTCATTCTTGATTCTGTTTTGAAACTTTTCTTTTTTCACTCTGGAGAGTTTTAAGATTTTTTTCTTTTCAGTGTTTTGAAACTTCATGATGATATTCCTTGGTGTGAATTTATTTTTATTTATTGTACTGAGCATTCAGTGGGCTCTCTTAATTTGGAAACATGTCCTTCAATTCTTGAAAATATTTATATTACTTTTCTTATTCCTATTTTCTTCCTTTCTAGAACTAGTAAATATATTAAATATATGATCCTTCAGGGTTCTTTTCCTTCTTATTTTCTTTCTAAACCTCTATTCAGTTTTTAATTTTTATTTCTAATTTGAGGAGCTCTTTTTGGTTTTCTGAATATTTCTTTTTTAAAGATAGAATACTGTTCTTTCATGGATGTACTATTTTCTCTCACTTCTCCAAAGATTTTAAAGACATGTTTTTTCATTTGTTTTTAGATTTTAAATTTTCTTTCCCCTGCAAAGTAAGCTTCCTCCAAGTTTCTTTCTTTCTTTTTGTTTTGGTCTCTATTCTTCATGTTAGTGGTTTTTCTCTTATGTTCCATGGTCCTTGATCCTCATGTTTTATAAGATTGAGACTTACTAGAACTTCGGGTTCATAGTAGGACTTATTAACTCTGGACATTACTGTAAAGTTCTCTGGCTAAGCTGTTTTTATTGGGAACCCTCTAATATCTGTATGTTTAGGTCTTTTTTTTTCTTTCAGATTGGGGAATCAGAGATTAATCATCTGGCTTCTCATCTAGAATATTAGGTCTGGCTTTTGATATTCTGGTTACTGAATAAGACAATGGGTTGGAGGTCTCAACATTCAGTGTGTAGATGGACTTTCATTTAATTACCTCTTTTCTACTATGGCTGGTCTTCCCTATTCTAGAGATCCACTGTTAAACTTTCCAGGCAGTGAAACTCTAGTCTTCTGCCAAGATTGGGAAAGGGCAGAAGTTCAGCTAAGGTGTAGTAAGGCAGGTAATTAACTGCTTTTCAAACAGACTTCCATCTAAGCCTCCTGTTTTCAGCTCCACTTTCATTGTCACTTCCAGGGCACTAACTAGTGCAGCCAATTTCTGAGTCTTGTAGGGGGTTCTGTCATGTACATTTCATTGCTTTTTGGCTGTCTTTACTCTAGATTTCTTGGTTTGCTGAATTAGGTTTCACTTGCCCTTCTGCTCTCTAATCTTAAAAACATAGCTGCTATTATCTTTTCCATTCTCTTCATCTTTGAGGGATTATAGTGAAGAATGGAGTTTTGGAAGACAGCAGAGTTAAGTATACTAGGTCACTCTCATCCAAAGCTATACTGTTTGTGAAGCTCTCCACTTCTATCACTATTTTCAAGAAAATACGAATATTTAGATGCTTGATGATAGATGTTAAAATATTTAGATATTTTCTTCAATAGTATCATTTAATTTTTTAAAGACTATTGAAAGACTTTGTAGGTTTCATATACTAGTCTGTAGCCTATCAATGTAAGAAAAAATATTTTTAAAACTTGTTGAATACTATACAGAAAAGGTGTATAAAACAAGTATATAGCTTAATGAAGTATTATAAGACAAACAGCTGCTAAGGTAATTTTAATATCTTTGATTTACCATTGAGCTATCACAAGACCATAGGAAAATATAATTAAATTAATAAAATAGTAAGACTTTTACCAAAAACTATTTTAAGTGTTAGAAAAATGTAAAGCAATGTTCATTTGTAAGTTTTCATAAATAAATGGTAATGAAAATTGCAATATTTAATTTTGTCTATGAATATTTTTATATTTAGATGTGAATATTATTTCCATAGTTGCAAATAGTATGAAATGGCATTAAGTAGCATCATTATTATGGTGCGATAACAAGTTTATTTGGATTATGTAGTGAGTCCTTAGGACAGAAGTATCCTAATTTTGACTTTTGCATAGTACTTAGGGTATTACTGTGCCCTGTTACTTAGGGTACATTTTATTGTTTTCATGGATATCACTTATTACAAAGTTTGGCTCCCTAACAGGTCAGAATTTCAGAGATTCTCTGGATTGTTTTACAGTTTATGAGTAACTCTGCCTATAGCCGGATGGTATCCGAACACAAGTTATGCAGTTTGTTATTCATAACTTTCATGTTAGAATTACTGTTGGCCCTGGAACAACCCGAGGTTAAGAGGGCCAGTCCTTGCGCAGTGGAAAATCCATGTATAGTTTTTGACTTCCCCAAAACTTCAGTCATCCCTTGGTATCTCAGGGGGTTTGATTCCAGGACACTCACGGATACCCAAATCACCAGACACTTACATAAGTGTCTCTTATATAAGTCGCTTACATAGAATAGTGTAGAACATGCATAGTCAGCTTTCCACATTCCACAGTGACTGCCACACTTAAAATTGAAAAACTGAAAATGCATCTAAACTTTTAATTCAAAGAATACTTTTGGATGACATGAATGCCTGCAAGTAGAAGAGAATAAATTACTACTTATTTGAAAGGCTGAAATAAAGCACTGAAAACATACTCTATTTGTTTTCAGTGATGAAAACTTATCAAGTAAATGATCTTTTCCTCCTCATTTTTCTTTATTGCCATGGTGTGATTTATTTTTCTTCCTGAGGAGTAATATGTAGTACATTTTCAGGGGAACATGTTTTTTTTAAAAGAAATTAAAAGTGTTGTAAATTTAGACCTGTATATTGTTCATTTCTGTGGTAAGGGCATGTAGTAGAAGAATGTCTGTCCTTCCTTGACAGAACATATATTTGGGTTGTACTTTAATCTATCTAATGCCTAGTTTCTAACTTTTCCCTCCAGGAGCTACAATTGGAACATGCAAGACAAGCCTTTGCACTGAAAGACAAAAGTAAAACTGGCATGATTTCTGGTCTGGATTTCAGTGACATCATGGTTACCATTCGGTCTCACATGCTTACTCCCTTTGTGGAGGAGAACTTAGTTTCAGTAAGTGAAAGCAAGTACTTCAACTTTCCATTTCCTTAAACCTTTTGAACTATTGGGTCCTGAATTGCTTCCTTGGACCCACCTGACTCTCAGCTATTCTAACTTTAAGCTTGGTTGGTAGAAGGTAAACAGGTGTGTGTAGGGGAGGTGGGGGTGATGGAGAATAGTCTTTCCCAGATCATAGCAGAGGCTACCATTTTGCTCTCATATATTTCTGAATTGTTTATTTCCATGTACAGAGTCCAACTGAAGAATACGAGGGAGTTTGTAGACAAAAGTGTGCAATTACTTTTTCCACTGGGCAGTACTTCTCCTTTTTCCATCCCACCAGGCTCCCAAAGCCTTGCTATAAGGATGGCTCCTTCCTTTGTTGCCTGCAGGGTGCTGTTTGCTAGAGGGATCATCATTGACCTCTACACTGTTTTAATAACCATGGCCATGGCAGAAGGTATGGAGGAAATATGTGGGCATCAGCCTCTGTGGCTCACTCCTCTCTCTGCCCCTTCACATGTGCATTCAGTCTGCATGGATGAGACAGTTTTTGTTCTGTAAAACTGCTAATCTCTATAAAGTAATCATCTGGACCAATAGCAAACTGATGTCATCTACTTCCTCACAAAGACTGGTGAAACTTTCCTCACTTACCAGTTTTCTTGTTCATGTGTTGTACTTATATATAAGTTTTTGAGTGCTGCTTGTTTTTAATGGAGGGAAGCCAATGAGTGCTTTTGTTGTTTCAGCTGAAGATCATTATCCCTGATTTAGACTGGGGTAGAAAGATCAACTTCTGTTCTTTTTCTTCAGTGAATTCGAACATGGAGCATGTCACTTTCTCCTACACATTTCACCTCCTTGACACCCATCTCCCACTCCCCTACCCTCACCTTGTACCCCAGTCAAAAAATGAAAGAAAGAAAGGGTGAGAGCGAGGGAAGGAATGAAGAAAGCAAGACAATTCTAGAGAGAAGGATTCACTGAGTGCCTTAGGGTGAAGGGACCATTTAATCTTTTCTAAGTGAGTTAGATAGACCTATTATAACCTTGATTTACCAAACACCATTTCAGTCCCTGAAGGAATGTATTCAATAATTTGCTTTTGGCTCACTGGTATCCAATTTCAGGCTAATACAAATATCTGTATTTGGATTAAAGAATGTGTGTGCGGGATGGTGGGGTGGGTGCCTTTGCCCGTGATTACCTGCATTGTTCTTAATAGAACTGCATGATTAAGGTGGTCACACTGGTATTTCTATAAGTATTTCTTTGAGTTTTTAATAAAGCGAATGTTTTCAATCAGATGAGTTCCTCTGACTCCTGGGTTAGAAATTAGGCTTTTGCAAACTATGAAAAATACTCTCTTTTGAGTTTATGTCCAGAGAGAGAAATTACCTTCTCACCCTGCAGAAGTAATGAAGGCCATTTGCCTTCATCCTTCTCCAGGCATAAGAGCTTCTTTTGAGGGGTTCCATTAAAGACATAACTTACAGTGAATAAATCCTCCTTAGATTGTCTCTACATTTTCTGAAGTTTTTGGTAGTTGTACCTTTCATTATACAGATTCAGAGCTCAGCACAGATTGTTAAATATCTAATTATAACAATGACCTTAAAAAAAAAGATTAGGAAAGTCAATATAGTGAAGTAGTCTTAAAATGTAAAGTTACCACCATGTTTTGTGTATATGTGTGGGTAAAAAAAACAAGTTAAAAAAGAATATTCCTTATATTGTAGTATTCATGTTTGGATTATCCAGAACTAGCAGGAGTTCCATAGTTGAGTTTGAAAATCCTGTTTAAATAACCATTGTTTTTGATCTGTGATAATTATATTTATTGTTTTTGACCTCATAGGTAGATGAACCATAAAGTCTAACTTCCAGATGTTGCTTTCTTCCTTAAAACCTAAATTACGTAGACTTCCCTAAGGGCATGAAAGGCACTGAGTGTTTCAGTAGGATATGTTTCTTGTATTTATGGACTGGACTGGTTGTTAAATCATTTTAATAATGAAGACTCCTTTGGATATTCTTTGAAAAAGAGCAGTGTTCATAAACAGGTTTTTTTTTTTTTCTAACTTTTTGTGTTGTGATTTCCTAGGCAGCTGGAGGAAGTATCTCACACCAGGTTAGCTTCTCCTACTTCAATGCATTTAACTCCTTACTGAATAACATGGAGCTTGTTCGTAAGATATATAGCACTCTAGCTGGCACAAGGAGAGATATTGAAGTCACAAAGGGTAAGATTTAAAAACTATATATTGATTTGAATTTCAACATTTTCACTTTTCTTTATCTAAGGCATGAGTTTGATTTAAATTTACCCTCTGAAGCCAGATCTAGAAAGTTTGTTGTCATTGTGTATATGCTTCACTTGAGCCATAATGGTCTCCAAAAATCCAGGTGGATTTGTTGGGATGCTGAGGTCAGGAATGGAAAAGTGGCTTTGACAGGTTTGAAAAGATCCTTGGCCTAATCTGTCAAACAGGTCAGTGGCACTGTGGCAGCAGCTTGTTTGTACTAGGAAGAAGTTGCCACAGAAGGACAAGCCCACTCCTTTTGCCGAATTGGAGTACGATGTTTTAGGTGAAGAACAGCCATTTCTTTTATCTTGTAACTCTGGAGACCAAAGGGAATAAACAAGATAAGAGAGAGGATTCTAAAGAGATTGTTTTATCTTTGAAGTTAATTTATCTTTATCTGTTTTTGCTGTGTCATCATTTTAACATTTTATCTTTGCCAGCTTTTCTTCTTGTATAGTTGAACTTGGGTATTTAAATTCAGTTTTATATCTAAAAAATAATACTAAAATGCCTTTAGTTTGTAGATTATAGTTGATTAAGGTAGAAGTTTATTGTATGTTAATAATCTTTTAAGATTTTAAAATATTTTTTTTTCTTTCAGAGGAATTTGCCCAGAGTGCCATACGCTATGGACAAGTCACTCCATTAGAAATTGATATCCTATACCAACTTGCAGACTTATATAATGCTACAGGGTAACTATTCCAATAATTCTTCATGATATTTAGTAACAGGATAGTTCTTTTAGAATGTGGTGTGCTTTCAATTTATGTTACCAATAGTTTATTCAGTATATAAATTTCAAGAAAGAGACAGTCAGTTATGAGAAAAGGGAGGGAGAGAAAGGAAGACAGACTAACGTAGGGGAGGTGGAAGGAGGGAAAAGGAGCGAGAACAAGAAGGGGAAAGAAGAGAGGAGGGGAAGAAAACAAGGGAAAAGGTGGAGAGAGGCAAAAGAAGGGAGTAA
Source organism: Eidolon dupreanum (assembly GCA_028627145.1). Taxonomy (NCBI): domain Eukaryota; kingdom Metazoa; phylum Chordata; class Mammalia; order Chiroptera; family Pteropodidae; genus Eidolon; species Eidolon dupreanum. The sequence goes on along the minus strand of CM053503.1, from coordinate 123,646,103 downwards.
GGGGTTGAGGGACATGAGAGAGGGAAATGAAAGGAAGAAAAATGAGAGAGAAAGGGAGGGAAGTGAGAAGAAGTAAGAGAGGGAGGGAAAAAATTGATTTAACTTAGACTCTGGAGGTGTTAGGAATTTTACCAGATTTATGGAAATTTGCCTAAATTTATAAAATAAACTGAGATACATGTTCAGAAATCTTACAATCTTTTGGGTTCATGGTGAATGGTCATTTTACTAAATAGTATATACCCTTTTGTGTTGGAGGATATAATTTTCTTAAAATATGACTGTGACATTATCATCATAGTTTGCCATCACAGACAAGCTCAGATGTTTTATGCCTCTATTTTATAGACTAAAAAAACCAAAGCACATAGAGAATATGTAATTTGTAAAATCTTATGCAAATCCAAGAGAAAAACTCTTATCTGTGGGTATCCAGCAGAACCTGTGGAATAGGGGACTTATGATCTATTAAGTGATCAGATTTTTTTTAGTCACCTCTAGTAGTTAAGTGTAGGAATATCTGAAAAATGGGTTTAACCCTAGAACTGAGGACTAGTAGAAATTGAATGTACATGAGTGATTTATTGCCTTCATGCTACATAGTGAATTGCTGAGCTGGAGATGATACTAAATATACCAGCCAGTGTTTGGTGATTGACATGAAATATCAGGCCATGTCTCATCCATCTAGAATTTACATTTTTAGCAAAAGTTTTGAGGCCTCCTATACTATAATAAATGCTTTCAAAAAGTGCTTCTCAAAATTGTATGTGAAGTGACCTAGCTTGCTTATGGAATGTACTTATTTTTAGGTAAACTTTTTTGGGAAAACAGTACGTTCACATGCTTCAGAACTCAAAGAGTTTAAAAGAACATGCAGTAAAAAAGTCTCGCTTCTACCTTGTGCCTTTACTTAAAGGCAACCAGTGTTAATTAGTTTTGTGTTTATCCTTCTCAAGATACTTTGGACCTATGCATAAAGTATGCATACTAAGGGAATACATTTAATATATGTGAACTACCAGTGTCTATACTTCTGACAAAAATTATTTCTTTACTGTTAATATTTATCATTGAAGACTTACTAAATCTGTGTGCTCCACATTATTTTTCTACAGTCTTTTCCTATTGTAGCAAGCAGGATCTGAAGTTCTTTTTTCTCACTATGATCTGTGCGAATAGAGAAATACTACTTTTAAACCATAGTTCTCCCCCAGCCTTTTTCTGAAGAAAGATGATCTTAGCCTGAGGAGTTTGTTGGTGTCTAACAGTTCTTTTCCCCCCATATGTTTGCCTGAAGGCGCTTGACTTTGGCAGATATTGAGAGAATAGCCCCATTGGCTGAGGGGGCCTTACCTCACAACCTGGCAGAACTTCAAAGACAGGTAGGAGTCTCATAAATAGAATCACCTCCAAAAATGCTGAAATAATATGTTCATGACAGCCTAGAGCTTCTGAATGATGAAATTTAAAAACTGCTTTCCAGAAAAAGACTTTACTTGGTTCAAAGATTACATTTATAGAACTGTTATCCCCCACCCCAATAGGATATTTTTGTGGAGTATCTAGATTTATGTTTATGTTTTTCCTTGTAGCTTATTAACATAAGGAAAATAAGAGCAAATATATGTGGGCTTTGCTTTCTTCCCCCTAGAATTAGCAGTCTTTTCATTTGTCTAGTCACACTTAAAGAATAGTGCTAAGCTCACTTTGTATCACTAAGCTGATATTTATAGGGTTTTTATAATACAAAACATTGCTCTAATGAAATAAATCTTTTACTGAGATTGTACCTTATAGATTACAACAGTAGCATAGAAAAACTAATTATTGAACCAGAAAGAAAACCTTGATTATTATATTTTTGATAAAATACTATTTTTTTTAGTGTTAAGGATGATTAAAACAATACCTTCTGAGTCCTGTAAAGTCAGTGAAGTCTCATTTCGATTTTAAGAATACTATCTTGATAGGAAAATAAACCCATGATATTACCTTGAAGAGTGCAATGGAACATTTTTTTTTAAATCTCATTTTACACTGAGACCCCTCCTTCTGTAGCACTTCTGTAGCACTTGGAGGACGTCTCAGTTGTAGTAATGGTCAAAATAGCTGTGGGGGGCGAGGATTAGGAGGGTTAGTCCTTGTCCTTCTATTTCCCTGCTCTAATAGACATGAAACCTATGTCCATCATGATTCTTTAGGAGAATGTGATGTCCCACGAGGCTAGGAGACATGAGGAGGGCAAGGAGAGAGGGAGGAAGAAAAGAGGAGACAAAGAGAACAAAAATGGAAAGGGGATGCTACAGAAAGAGCCTGAGTCTGGTTTTTTTTTCATTGCTACCACACTGGTGAAATAACCAAATGTTCTAGTAAAAGATTAAGACATACAAGTATGGTTCACTTTGGGAAGTGTCAGTAGGAAATCTTTCTTCTACTTGAGCTTGCTGGGATGATGATTCTACCTCTGCAACTAATTAGAATTTACAGTTTTACTTTATGTAATAAACAATAATTTGTATAGTCTGCTAAGTAAATTAAAATATTGCTTTTATATCTATATCTTATGTTAATACTTTGCTTGGTGTATAATAAAGCTTCCAGAAGATTAAAATATTATCTATAACCCATTGCAATTTAGCTTCTTTAGTAGCAAAAAAATATTACCTGTCTGTCATAGTTTACATCCATTATAAGTTCTCAGACCCTTTAAAAATAGATGGATTTATTCCAATTCATTGATTTATAATAAAAATTTAATGAAATTATTAAATATTTGAGACGCCGAGAAAGTTAAAAGTTGAATTAAATTTCATATTTTGTAGTTTACATTTATAAAAATTTGCTCTCGAAGTTTGAAAAATTACATTTCAAAAAGAGCTATTTTTCAGTGTTACATGTCTATTAATATAGCTTTCCCTGGGGATGTCCTTACATTTATAATTGGGGAATATTTAATTTAGCTTATTAAAGACAATGTAATGAATTTAAAAGTCCCAACTCATTTCCTTCTTTCTCAGCCTTTCTGTTTCTCTTTTTCATTTTACCCACCTCTCTTGCCCCTAGCAATTTTCCTACAAGTTGTGTCTGAAAGTTGTTTATGTAGCCTTCGGAGCCCTAAGTCTACATCCCTCATATTTCTTAATCCTAAGGAAGGTGATGTAATTCTGCTACTATTGTAAATTTTCTTGTAGGCAGATTCAGAGATGATTTGTCACCTTTCATTGGCACTTGACATTTTTGATTCTCTTATAATTTTTACTATATTATTGAACCAGGAATACATAAATTATTTACATTTCATAAGTAGAATGTTCTCCTGTAGGAATCTACTTGAGACTTAGATATAAAATAGGAAGGATGGTATGTTTTGTTGTTATCTCATTCTATGAAAGTTGTTATGAAAACACATGTGCATGATAGAGAATCTGTGAGTTCAGAAGTTGCCAGAGGCAGAGATTCAGAACTTGGACACTGATTATGTAAATTCCTTCCTTTCTCAGTTTCCTCTTTAACTAGAGTAATAATTCATCTGATAGGGTTATTACATAAGATAATGCACTTACATTAGGCCTGGTACTTACTAAACATGCAGTAAATGTTAACTGCTATTGTTACAGTTGTTACAGTTGTTGAATATGAGAAGCCTATCTGAGCAAGCTCCAAGTTGGACTCAGAAATATGTATGACACAACTCCTTCATCCACCTTCATCTACTTTCTTTCCTTAGGTGGAAGGGGATGGGAAGTAAGGAAGAGTTATTTCTTTATATTTTTTTCTTTATTACCTGGATTGTATTACTTTAAAAATTTTGTGCACTGGCTGAAATTCTTACATTTTTTAAAATCTAATTGATAGATATTCTAATGGAAAAAAATTCCTGCCTCACATCATGCACAAAAATCTATTCCAGTTGGAATATTCTGAATGTGAAAGATTAAAGCTTAGAGAAGATAACAGGAGATTAAATTCATGATCTAGAATAAGCAAGGTTTTGATAAACAGGGTACAAAATACTTGTCATAAAGAAAAAGATTAATAAGCTTAACTTTATTCAATTTAAGAACTTTTGTTCATTAAATCAAAATTATACTCTTGACAGTGGCGGGTGTTGTTCAGGAGGTGGAGGAATGGTAACTGCCATAAACTGCTAGCATCACAGCTTTGGAAAAGATTTGGCACTGTCAGCTATGGTTGAAGAGTTGCATACTCTGTGACCTGACATTTTCTCTCCTGGGTATAGTCCTAACAGGAATGTGTGCATGTGTTGATTAAAAGACACATACAAGACTATACATAGCAGTATTATTTGTAAAAAGAAAGAAAAAGAAAGAAAGAGAAAGAGAGAAAGAGAGAAAAAGAAAAAAAGAAAAATGGAAACAATAGTCCAATATTCATTAACAGTAGAATGGGTAAATATGTTGTGGTATAGAGATGACCAGTGAGAAAAGTAGAAACTTTCATTTGGAGAAAGTGAGTTAAATAAAAAGAGGTAAGTTGCAGGTAGAAGATGATGTGACATTTTTGGAGCATGAAGTATTTTGGAAGCTAAAAGTAGGTCAAAGGCTGATTTTGGCTCTTTCTGAGAGTGAGTGAACAAACTTATTGTATATCACTTTTTCAACTGTTTGGCATAAATGATCTATGATGAACCTGCTTGGGCATAATACCTACTTTTTAAAAAGTTTTGTTTTTGTGGGAAATTGTATTCAAGCTACAGACTACTCACACAAAGAATTTTTGGAATATAAGCTGGATTGGGTTCTGCCAAAACATTAGCACAATGATTTTTCTATTTCATATGCAGCCTTCCCTAGACAAGGACTTCGAAATACTCTTTTGTGTATTTTGCATATTCATGGACTGTCTTTGAACTTTGGATTCATGAGTAAAAAGAATTACAATACACTTACTAATTCTTTGTTTTGGAACTTTTACCTTTGTCACCCATGATAGTTTTACCATAAATGGAAGTTTGTTCTCAAAAGGGAAAAATTGGGTTTATATATTAGTTTTATTTATTAGCCATTAACCTTATTTAAATGGTTTGATTTAAAGACTTATTGTAGTATTTAACACAATTTAACTCTCCTTTTACTGAAAGAAAATTATATATTGTTTAACATTAAGGAGAGAAAAATTTTTTTTATATTATCTCCACCTCCTAGACTGTGGTCTTTGGGTTTTAATCTTGTTTTGTAAGGCCAAGAATATTTAGTTCAAATCCAGATATTAAATTTACGGATGTGATTTGCAGACAAAAGATTTTGTTTTATTTTCCCTAGCCTCATTTTGCCATTGTAATCATATGTTTTAATTGATATAAAATCTATCCTTTTTTTACATTCTGTGCTCAGCATAAAAGACAGGCTTTTCTTTCCTTTTCTCCTATCCAGTGATAGTGTGCCATTTGGAGGAGACAGTTCTCTTTATGGGATTGGCATACTATAGGAAGCAGCTTGGTTTGGGCAGGTTGCTTGACCTGTTAACTGACATGATCCTGTCTTATCTAATTCTCCTTTATAGAGTGAGGTACATTTAACAACAAAAGCAAAAGAAATTTTTCTTCTCCAAATGAGATCTTAAGTCATTTCCTATCATACACATATGCTTAGGGAGCAGGTTAAAAATCATTTAAGATGCTCAGCTCTTATTTTGCTTTGAAAAACACTTAATTAATCTTGTTAAATATCATCTTCATGATCATAATCATAAACCTAAGGGGAAGAGTGCCTTTTCCTTTGGCACATTTGCTCACGGTAGGTGATCTTAGTGCTGCGTATTTTCTTTCAGCCTAAATGCTAAAAATTTAGTACACACTCATTAATAGGGATGACAGCTATAGTGGCATTCTACTTATGAATATTCATGAAGTGAAATCCATAGCATTAATTACATTAATCTACATACTTGAATACAAGTGAACTGTAAGTTATAGTGATAGCTGAGCCCTAAAAAAAAATCCTTAATAACCATATATTGTATTTTTCTTTTTTTTTTTGAAATAAATGCGATTTAATAAGGGCAGAGGCAACATTTCTTTCAAAAGGCTTTTGAGTATTTCTATTAGAGATTTTTTAACTAAGAATTAAAGCACACTATAATCCTTCAGTTTTCATTGTATTTTGTAGGGCTTATAAACATTCTTTAAAGGAGGAGAGTATAAAGAAAATGTGTGGTTGAACACAGGAGAAACCTTTTGCATGAATAAGGGAATTAGTGGTTACTTGGCTCTTATTTGAGATCATAACCCTTTTCTTCTGTGAGCTTTAATTCAACATATTCTTTTGAAAGGAGACATGATTGAAAATAATTAATAATAGAAGAAGGTTTGTTTTTACCCAGTTTTGAGATTGAGAAATTCTAATTTTTGAAAGAAGTTTTATTTGCATGTTTTTAGAAATTAAAAATATATGTTATATGTTTAATAGGTAACATAACAGCCGTATTGATTTTAAAATATTTTTATATCTAAGTCAAAATATTATATCTGAAATTTCAAAATATGTGATGTTAAACATCATGTTTACCTTGAAGATGCAGATTGTGTTTGTTTTCATCTTTGTCTTTGAAACAGAATATTAGCATTAACCGGTTAGCCTCACTAGTGTTGTCAACATTTAAAAACTAACTGAAGTGTATTTAGTCAATATAATACTTTAAAGTGATACCAAAAGGTTTTGAATTAATAAATGAAAAATAAAATTTAAAAAATTATTTCATCCCATTCTTTTATAACTTGTGCTTTTGTATATATTTGAAATATGTTGTATGTAATTTTATAATATGTATTAAATTTATAAATATTACATAAATATATAATTACATATAAATAAATGTATAATTATGTATAAACATATAATTATATATTATACAATTAGTATAGTGGAACATGCATATAATTTATAAATGAAATCATATATTGGGGTTATCTACTTAAATCTTTGCCTGGCAGGAGTGTTCGATCATGAGCAGTTTTTGGAGACTGTTGACTTAAAAAATGATGGAGAGTGCAGTGGGGTGACAAGGACCAATGCTCTGCTTATTCCTCATCTTACATTGAGACCTTTGGCAAGTCACCTGTCCTGTCCATAGTATGGCTATCTTGCTTTTGTATGTACAGTGAACTGACTGACAAAATAGTACATGTGGTCTCACTATGGGTAGAAATTTCTGAATGTCAGCATGGTCTCACAAGGGAGTTTATTTATAGAAAATTGAAAAACACCAGACCCCTGTGGGCTGTATTTGGGCATAGGTCCTGAGTGCTTGGTAATATACTTTTACCCTTTGGAATATAGCAAATCTCTAAACAGTCTAAAATTAGTATTATTATTATAGTAATAACTAGAACAAAAAGTAATTATCTTTTTGGATGGTACATTGTTTGCTATTCTGTGAATGAATCAAAATTAAGCTTGTATTCAAGGTTTTATTAAATATTCTACTGTCTTCCATATCAGGTTTCAAATAAAAATATCAATCTCAAATTATTAATTGCTCACGCTTGTTATAGCATATAAATCAAACATAGTGGATGACTATATAGTTGCTTGGGCTAACTTGATAGGAAAAAATGTATTTCCTACAAGATCATAATTATGTCCTACTATGTGTAATTTTCTACCTTTTTAATGATAGTTTCTTCCATGTATTATATTTTGTTTTGAATACAATAGATGTATACTTTGACTTAATTGGATTATAGTAAAGTTGGTATATTTGGTATATTTAAATATTTTAAATATAATAAAAATATTTATTATATTTTATAAATATAAAAATATATATTTTATATTTATAAAATATATAATGATATTATTTGAAGTAATGGTGTTTTACTAATTCTTAGATTTTCTAATGGTTTTATTTTGACTTTTTATTAAACATTATTTTCTTTTTCATTATAGAATTTATTGAACCATAATACAATGGCAAGCATAATGAGTTTTTAAAAAGATCTCTGCCTACAGAGATCACAATCAGACATTAAATATTTAGATATCAGATGCTATGGTTAAAACAGAAGTGATGCTTATTGAGGTACAAAATTTAGAATACAAGAAGGTAAATAAAAATTTTTGATAGGCTGCTTTTCAAATTGTAAATATCTGGCTTTGCCATATTTAACTTGGTTAATTGAGCTATGAAGAGATTATACAGAGGAAAACAAATCAGTAGACTAGCTTTCTTTATTTTAGATTTTAGGCATGGATTCCCTTTCCATTAAATTATTCTAATGAAAGTATGTAAATGTTCTATTATGCTGTTTTTTAAAAGGTCATTTCAAGTTAATATTTTCAAGTTTTCTTTATGATAAAGCAATATTTTTTCCTTCACTTCAGACTGTTCATGTAACATAACTGCTATTTTTATAGTGAAAAATTTAAAGAACAAGTCTGACACAGTAATATAAACAAATTATTTTAGATTCTTTATGCTGTAGGATACTTATGAAATAACATTCTGAATCACAAGGAGTTTCTTTTGCTTCGCCATCATAGTAGATTTTATGTTAGAATCATAAATGTGGTTAGAACAGTGGTTCCCAACCTAGTTACATAGCAGAACGATTTGAAGCTTTTAAAAAATATATATGCCCCAGACCCCAATGTTTATTTTTTAAAGCCCTTCAGGTGTTTTCTTTGTATAGGTAGAGTTAGGGAATGGCTAGGAGAGCAAATACCCAATAGCATGGGTCAGAAATACTGCATGTACCTAGCCATAACCTCAGTGGTTGAGATGCAGGGCCAGAAATAAGACTGAGCCCTTGAAAGAGTAGTTATTAAAGTTTTTCACTTTAGTTCAAAAGAGATGACTTGACCTTGCTTTACATATAATTCTAACAATCCTAGTTATGTGATTTCTCCAGCCCTAATAGATAAGAGGCAGCAAAATCAAACTAGATAGCTGTTGGTAAAAGAAATAATAGCTGCTCAATAACAACAACAAAAAAATTAATCCAATCAAAAAATGGACAGAGGACATGAAAAGACATTTTTCCAAAGAAGACAGACAGATGGCTAACGGACATATGAAAAGATGCTCCACATCACTTATCATCAGGGAAATGCAAATCAAAACAATGAGATACCACCTCACACCAGTCACAATGACTATTATCAAGTCAATAAACAACATGTGTTGGTGAGGATGTGAAGAAAAGGGAACGCTTTGCACTATTGGGAGGACTGCACACTGGTGTAGCCTCTATGGAAAACAGTCTGAAGGTTTCTCAAAAAATTAAAAATGGATATACCATTTGACCCAGCAAGTACACTTCTGGGTATTTAGCCAAAGAAAACCAAAACAATAATTCATGAAGATCTATGCACCCCTATGTTCATGGCAGCAGTGTTTACAATAACCAAGATATGGATGTGACCTAAATGATCATCAACAGACAATTGGATAAAGAAGTTATGGTTCCTATATACAATGGAATATTACTCAGACATTAAAAAAATTAAATCCTACTATTTGCAGTGACATGGGTGGACCTAGAAGTTATTATGCTGAGTGAAATAAGTAGGACAAAGATAAATACCATAGGGTTTCACTTACATGTGGAATCTAAGGAACAAAAAGAGCTAATCGAAAACAGACCCACAAATACAGAGGACAATCTGGTGGTGGCCAGAGGGGAGGGGTTGGGGGGCTGGGATAAAGGGGTAAAGAGTTAAAAAAGTACAAATGAGTAGTCGATAGATGGTCACAGGAATGGGGAGCACGGTATGGGGAATGTAGTTAGCATTAATGTGATGGCAAGGTGTAGAGCCAGAGGAGAGAAAGAGCAAGCAGGAGGATCTTTTATAATCTAAATGTGTAACCGATGTACTGTATACTTGAAACTAATAATAAAATTTTAAAAAAAGATGTGTGTATATATAGTAGAATATTATGCAGCAATAAAGAATGAAATCTTGCCATTTGGGAAAACATGGGTGGATCTAGAAGGTATTATGCTACGTAAAATTAATCTAAAAGAGAAAGACAAATACCATATGGTTTCACTTTTTATGTAATCTAAAAACAAAATAAAACAAACAAAACAAAACAAAAATAGATGCATAGAAACAGACCAAAGAGATGCTTACCAGAAGGGAGTAGGGTGTGGGGATGGGTGAAAAGGAGACTGTGGTTAGTTTACATGTTGACAAATGATTACTAGAATTAGTGGAGAGATCACATTTTAAGGTATAAAAATGTTGAATCACTGTACTGTACACCTGAAACTGATATAACTAATATAAGATTGAATACCAACTATACTTATATACTTAAAAAAAAAGTAATGGCTGTCAGGCATGGGAGGAGAGCACAACAGCTGCATTAGATTTTGATGCAATAGCTGATGGAAATATCAATATGATGACCTTCAGTTATTAGAAATGGTAGATTATGATCAATATTCTTGGATCTAGAAATCAAAATAGTTTTTGTATATTTTACAAAGATTTTTAAATTTTAAGTCGGTTAAAGAAGAGGGAAAGATTTTATACCTGAAATGTTTATTCACTTCTGTAACATGATAGTGTATTCCACAATAGCAGCAGATAAATGAGGCAGTAAATAAGCTTGTAAAAAAAAAAAGGAAAAAAAATTACTGTGTCCATTTGGCTGAATATGTCACATTTTTCAATGTCAGTAATAGAGGTATCCTTTAAATAAATTAAAATAGCCATTGTAGCTTTTTCATTTGCTGTATGCTTTTCCAAAATTTTTTACATGTTTCTACCCTGCAGCAATCTCATGGTTTAGGCAGGCCTGTGTGGCTCCAGATTGCCGAGTCTGCTTACAGATTCACTCTGGGCTCAGTCGCTGGAGGTGAGTGATATGTCCATGTGCTGTTTCAAGCTTGTGTTCACGTCATATTATCTCACCAGATTGGGACAGATCAACAAAGGCACAGTTCATTGTTTCCATAGGTCGTGGTCACGGGGCTTTCTGAAGCATTTTTGATTTTTTTTTTTTTTTTTTTTTTTTTTTACCTATAATCAGAGGACTTGTCATAGCAATAGCCCCCTCTGGCTCCAGTCTGTCTTTAGGGCAAAACCTCTGTCAATATGAAAGTCTTGGATACAGTGCTGTAGTCACCTTAATTATGCCGGTTAGAGCTAGTACAGAGAAATGGAGAATAAGACTGTGTTTATGGTATTGAGGGTGAGGGCAGGTAGGGAATCAAGATTTGGGGTCCAATCCTAGAACCTTATTAAATAAAACTGCCTCTCGAAATGATTCACCTTTGCTTTTCTGCTTGTATTTTCTTCCTTCTCCCTTTTTACTGGTTGAAGAATACCTAGATTTGTAGTTTGCTAAAATGAACTTCCCTTCCCTGCTCCTGGGCAAAATTCAAGACTTTTTTTGCTTAAATCTCTCCATAGAAAAAGTGTAGAGTCTGAAATTGCTTTGTTGAGAAGAAACTAGCAGGCGTGATTAAAATACTTAATGATTTTTCAAAACAAGCCTGAACTGATGAAACTATTATTTTTTTTTCAGTCTCAATTTTAGACACTGCAGAGCATTTTTTGGTTTTCAACAGTTGACAAATATGATACTCTAGTTCGTGTTATAAATTTTTCAGTCCCTGAGAAATTTAAAGCCTGGCATTTTTTTTTTTTGTTTGCTTTTTGTTTTTTTTAGTTTGTTTTTAAAAATCAAATTCTGTTCTTAGGGATAGGGTCTCATTGAGATTTAGTCCAATATTATGGTTGTAACTAAGATTCATTTACCAAAATGCTTTGGTAAATTAAAATTTTAAATTATAGCTGTGTGGGTGTGTGTATATAGTCATTTTAAGGGATAACTGGTATATTTAGGCAGTTAATGGAAAATATAAGGAAATATGTATAATAGTTTAATGTTATAGAAAATTGAGCGTTGATTATCTAATACTGGTGATGACTTGAAAATCCACTATAGTCGTTCTTTGAAGCAGCTGTATTTATGGATCCCAGTGGCTGCTAGCCTGTCATCCTTCAGCTGTGTATGGGAGAAGGAAAAATAACATAAGGTCTTTTTTGTGAGGAAAGATACTGTTTTATTCTCTAGTCCTTTGAGATGAGATTTGTTGTCCTTACAGATTCTCCATTTAATTATGTTTTCTTTTAAGTCTAAAAATTGTTTTATTTTTAGCTGTGGGAGCCACTGCAGTATATCCTATAGATCTGGTGAAGACTCGAATGCAAAACCAGCGTGGCACGGGCTCTGTTGTGGGGGAGCTGATGTACAAAAACAGCTTTGACTGTTTTAAGAAAGTCTTGCGTTATGAGGGCTTCTTTGGACTCTACCGAGGTGAGTAAGCAAATCTCAGCTGCTGAAGTTAGAGATTTTATCTCACAAGCAGCAGGTTTTAACTCTCATTATGAAAATCAATGTGTAGCCTGCCAAGTCAGACTAGGGCTGTTTCTCTCTTTTTACTTTCTCATTGCTTGTTTCCCTTTTTATATTCTCACTTGGTAATTAGCAATATTAGTTTACAACATTTCTTCTTCCTGCTATTTATATTTCTTGGAATCCGTATCCTATCTTTGTCCCAACATGGATCTGTGATCGCCGTGTTCTTACAAACTAAGGCACATGTCTGCAGGTAGAATACAATGATGAGAGCTGAGAAATAGCTTCTTTTCCCAAAGAATTAGAGAGGAGAAATACACCTTTTCTCTTTGAAATAGAAGCCAGGCTGCCACTTGAAAGTGAGTTTACCCTCTGTCCACTTGCTTCAACTGAGAAATTTTAAACGTCTTGTACCTTCCACGGGAGACCATTCTTGACTCTTTTCCAGTGAGTCGTGTGAAATTTAACCAAAAAGGAAAGAAAACCTTTTGGCTCAAAGTCTCATTCTTGTTCCTTCTTTACCTGAGTTCAGAGGCACTGAGTGAAAGCAGAGCGATTTTCTTTTGTAGGAAATGTTACCGCCAACCCGAGGCTGAGCACACAGTGCTGTTGGCCGTAGAAGCAGCAGCACCATGCAGATTTCTCCCCACCCCCATTGGCTTTGTAGGAACTTGTTCTCTTTGGGGAGGGAATGACTTTCATGTACATGTTTTCACATTAGAATTTAGGGTTTCCTTTGGGAGGAAGATTAATTTTTTAATCCCTTTGGGCGCCACTTGGAATTCTTTGAAAATACTCTCTACATGCTTAAGTCTAGGGCATTTATGTAATTTACTGTACTTGTTTGTTTGCACACAGAGTCTCATTAATCCCTAGCTCATTCTGAGCTCTCTTGAACTATTCGGCTTAGAACCTCTTCCTTGGAAAGAGAGACTGGGCCTGAACAAAGCTTTATGCTCATGGATAGGAATAAAAAAACACCTCTGGTTAGCATTATATATGGACATTCCATGAAAAATGTAGCTCTGATACACTTAGATTCGAAGGAAAGGGTCATGAAGATGTTTGTTTTTGGCATTAGATATAGAATAAGAAAAGAGAGTGGTTCCAAAATCAATTTAGGCTCAAATACTTTTCTCCTGAGCATCAATGCAATTAATTTTGCTCAGATTTTCAAAACTCTAGCCTGTCTAAACTCTAGCTATACAGCAAGTACTCCATGGAAGACATGTGCATTGTTAGGAATCCAGAACTCTGCATGAGAATGCTTGCTTCAAACTATATTAAACCCTGCATACTAGATTTTATAGAATTTGAGAGTTGAGTGGCACTAAAGTTGTTTTTTTTCTTTGACTTTTTTTGTTGTCGTTGTTGTTGGACTATGATCTTTCTTCCTCCTTGGGATACTTATAAAAGAGAATGTCCTCTATTGAAGGAACTAGATACATACTGCACAGTTTAGCTTCTCAATGGATGGCTGCTTACAGAAGATTTCATTTGCAAGCGATGTCATGTTAATTAAATGAGTCAGATGTAGAAAGTTGTGGGGCAGGGAGGCAGAAGGTTGTTAGCTTTACTCGGGATGTGAGCTGATAAAACCAGTCCTTTAAATGAGAGACTGTTGTATTAGGGAGAAGATTGTAGGAATCCCGTGTGTGAACACTATGATTATTGAGATTGTCATATATTGCTTAGAACTGGTCCATTATTCTGTCAGATGATTGATGAAATTGTTGACAGATTAGCCTAAATTTCTTTGTAGGCAACAATGATAAAATGACATAAATCAGTACTTTATTAAAATTCCATGAGCCTCATTGAGGCAAGTTGTAAAACAAATACGCATGCTGACATGGTTGTATGGGAGTTAGACTAAAAGTAATAGGGCCTGATAAACATGAGGGTTAGAAAGTTAAGACTGCCATCTGCTGATTTATTCCTTTACATCAGTCTGCTACCCATTAAAGATGTGTGCACATTTGTGTTTGTCATTGATAATTCAGTTTGACTGACAGTAGCCGGTATGTACGATTACTTGCTGGCCCTCAACTCACAGAAAATCACTCAGCAGTGTCCTCAAAGCAGGCTTAGGAACAGCAGTGAGCATGCAAACACATACATAACAACCCTTGGCTGTGTGATTTAAAGGATATAAAATGTTTATTGTTAGCATCTTTAAAAAATGTATGCGAAAAATGTATGCTAACAATTTGGTTAATCATGTGCTTTAGAAAGCTGAGCCCTATGAATATCTACAGATGTTGAATTGTTTATATTTTTTTTCTTTTCCAGTTTGCAGCCAGCCTGGAAAATTTAATTTTCTAACAATAATGATTTCTTTTGTTTTAAGAGGATTCTTTCGAACTGTCTTAAGTTTGACATATATTAGTAAATAAGAACAATAGGCATATGTTTTTGCTTGTAGAAGGTATCCATTAGACGATGCCTAAAATTTCATTTTTCTTTGCAGTTTTGGCTTCGTTTTAAATAAATGAATACTGACTTCTGGGCTTCTCTAAAGAAAATTTATAGGAGTTGGTATTCTGTAATGACCAAGCCACTATATGCTGTTCCCTAGGTAGCATCTTCTGGGGCAAAATCTGGGTCTGATTAACAACACGCTTTGCAGAGCTTTTCCTTGCATACAACACTGGCTTCTCTAAAGTGTCTGTGTATGTTTGTATGTTATCCATTGTACAGGGAGGGAATTTGGTTACTTTGTTATTGGCAGTGTTCCAGGAGTAGAGAAGATCCAAGGGCTCCATTCCTTCCTCATGTACTTTTTGGGATGTGTTAGATAACTAGGCCTTAAAGGAAGCATGCTTAAGAAAAGGATTTAAAGCCTCAAGAAAGCATAATATTATATTTGATGTAAATAATTATTATATACATATACAGAGTTTTGAACAATCCATTTTCCCTATTTTAATAAAAACCCTAAAGTGTTTTATGGTTAAATGATATGGGGGAAACCATTTCTTGTTGAGCTTGTGTATTCATATCTGGTAACCTATATTGCTAATAATTCTCTCCATTTACTTAGGTCTGATACCACAGCTTATAGGGGTTGCTCCAGAAAAGGCCATTAAACTGACTGTAAGTTTCTCATTAAACTTATACCATTTGTTTAGATTATTGTTAAGCCTAAATTAAAACTGATGCTGTTGAGACTGACACGCTATCAAGGCATTTGTAACATTTTAAAGAGACTGACACGCTATCAAGGCATTTGTAACATTTTAAATTTACATGTAGATTTTTGATAATTTTTAATTTTATCGTGAGACAAATATTTTACTGATTTGGAAAATCAATAACATGCTAGTTAGGAGAGGAAATTCTGGTTAACTGATGTTGTTTTTCTGATTAGGTTAATGATTTTGTTCGGGACAAATTTACTGGAAGAGATGGCTCCATTCCACTTTTCGCAGAAGTCCTTGCTGGAGGTTGTGTACGTATTAATAATGGACATTTCTTGTGGCAGATATTTTTCTTTAACTTTTTCTTGCACATTAGATAAAACATTTGAGTGAATTTCCCTCTAAACTCAAGAGATTTCTAAGCAGATTTTCTCAGTGATCATATGGAATGACTATTAAATTTCATTGCATAATCTGAACTGGTTTTAAGTGCAGAAAAGAAGTATTTTTGTCAGCTTGGTCTCTAAGAAGCTCCTGAAGCATTATCTTCCACACTTTTTAAAGATCTAATTCTGATTCTTCTTACATATCACAAAAAATAGAGTAATGGATAGAGTTACCATACATTGATATTGATTAGAACTTATAAGTGTAAGATGACTGATTAATTGGGCTATTATATTTTAGATGTAGGACTGAATAACCTGTTTTGTGGTATAGTTATAATTTTCCTTTTTTAGGAACCAGAGGATATAACAAACAACCATACTATATTGAGGCTATTGACAACTCTAAACGCAGAGATTCAGATTATATTTACTTAGAGCACAAAGGTTTCTATCTTTAAAGTTTAAGCATGACATTGGATTTAGACTAATTCTCAAATCTAAGTTTGCAGCTCAACTAAATTTGTGTTGTTCATTTCACGTTCGGTAATACGTGATTTGTTAGTCCATTCTGTACCCAAAACCCTTAATAACTTCTGGTTGAATTGGCTGACAGTCTTGGCTAAACTCTCCTTAGTTGCTTGTGGAACCTAAGGTGATGAGGTCCTGACCTTTGCAGCTTTTAATTTGGAGAAGATGCCCTGAGGGTCAAAGAGGGAGGCTGCTCTGGATTCTCCTTGATGAGATTTGTCAGCCTGGCACATACCTGGGTCCTCACCTTTCTACAACCAAAGTTCTTGTGGAAGAGGTGGCTTGGTATGTGTGTAGGTGTGTATAGGTGTGTTTACTTGTATGCTGCACGCATACCCAGGTGCATTCTCAGGAATAAAATTCACTTCTTTGGCTGATTTTTCTTTTTTTCATGAAGGACAAATGATAAACATAGAATAAGACCGTCACTTAGGCAGATTAGCAAAAATGTAGTTTCTGTTTTTCCTTTACCCTAATTAAATGCTGTAATTTTTCTCTTTTAATGAGGGAAACTTTGCAAATCATAAATATTCTTTTTCTCAGTGGTTTTAGTTTTAGTTTGGTTAAGAAGTTTCCTGACTCAGTTTTGCCACAACACAGGTGTACATTTTCTGGGACTCTCTTGAATTGTGCTCTGTCTAGTCCATGCAGCTAATTATTTCTGTTTCTATTTGTGACATCTAGAGGTTTTTTGCTCATGAAACTGAACTGTTCCTATTTCTGACATGTGACCAAAGTGGTTAAACCATAATCAAATATTTGGTTCCTTTGTTGGTCCTAGCTGTGGATGCTGTTTCTAGGTTCGAACTTTGGGAATTTTTATTGAAGTCTGGGGTACCTTGAGGGTTGTGCTGACACTCTAAATCTCTTCCTTAATTGTGACTCATTTCCAGAAGCTTTGCTGGATTGTCTAGCCAGAAATTGGTAGCATGGAAGATAGTCAGGTAGGGCTCTAGGCAGAATGATTAAGTTGTCTTCACCTCAAATGCTTTCTCTTTCTCTTTTTCCTCTAAGTCTCTTCATTCGGGGGGAAAGAAAATGTGCAATTTTTGAGTTTCTACTGATGAATTCAATCACACTACAGTGTAAATGATTGTTAAAGCATAATCTGCTACTTCTCCCAAAAGTCTGTGTATTTCAACAGAAAATAAAGGCTTAAAAGAAAAGGATGAGTTTCTTTATAGATTATCAGGCACCGTGGAATATAGGAGTATGCCCTTTACTGAATGAAACCTGGGAAGCAGCCACCAGATAAACACTGGGAAGAGTGGCTGCCTGTGACTGATCATCCCAGGTAGTGGTGATGTTATAACTTATAATGTCCCTGTGGGTGTTTAAATGCTGTCACTGCCACCAGGTGAAAAGAGTGTTGCTGCTCTTCCAAAAACCACTCAATTTTAAAGATGTACCCAATATAAACCTAGTGTTTAATTCAGAAGAAGTGGCTCAAACTGAGCATCAGTACAAGCTTTATTGTTTTTTTTTCTCCAGCAGAAGAACCAGCTAGTAACTGGGCCTTGAGTTCCCTCTATGTAGGAGGGAAATTCTGCTATGAAAATGACTATGCTGCCCTTTAGGAAAAAATGGTTTGCCTTGACTAGATCATGACGTGACCAAGAAATAAAAATATCCAGTCCTTAGGCATTATGTGTTTTTTGTTGTTTGTCTTATGATCTGTTTTTTAATATATGTGATGTTTGATACATGTAAAAGAGTACACACTACATAAAGTAATAATAAAATGAGCATCCATGAATCTACCACTCAACTAAAATATTTCTATCATTGACACTGATTTTTGCTTTTAATGTAGCTCTAATCTGCTAGATTGCTAATGAACAGTAGGGATTTTTCCTAGTGGGCTGAACATTTTATAGACATTGTCTCATTGTTATTTCCAACTAGAATTGAAAAAAATAAAACCTCAGTGAGATCCACCACTTAGTAAATTGCAGAATTGAGATTCAAACCACTTCTGTCTCTAAATCATACTCATTCATTCTTTCATTTATTTCTTCTCATTCAACAAGCTGTCAAGGCTGAGAAGGATTTAGAGTTTCTTCCTATGCAGGGTTTAGGGCTTCTTCCTATGTGTTCATATCTCAGAAAAAGGGTAGTGCCTGATCATTCCCACCAGTTTACAAAAGTTAATCTTAAATCTAATCGTACTCCTCTGTGGTAATTTGACAGTAGAATTCTTTATCATGATTTTCTCATTTCTATGTATCACCAAAGAAAAAATTTGCTTATGATTATAATTCATTATAATAGCTACCATTACCTGAGCATCTTATACTGGACTGAACTCTTCATAAGCATTATCTCATTATTATCCCCAGCTAGAGTTGAAGAAATTTAAAGCTCAGTGGAATCCAGCACTTATTAAGTGGAAATATTGAGTTTTAAACCACTTCTGTCTCTAAATCTATATTCTTTCATATTTGGTATGTGTTCTCTTCATTCTTTTATTCATTCTCTTATTCATTGATTTCCCACTATGTTTCAGGAAACTTTTAAAAATACCAGCTTTATTGAGGTATAATTCACATACCCTATAATTCCCCCCATTTAAAGTGTACAATTCAGCAGTTTCTAGTATATTCACAGTTATACAACTGTCAGTCACCACAATCAATTTTAGAACATTTTTATTGCCCTCAAAAGAAACCTGGTACCCTTTATCTATTTGTCCCTCAATCTTCCTGCCTACCTCCTGGCCAAGCCTTAGACAATCACTACTTTCCATCTCTATAGACTTGCCAGTTCTGGACATTTTATATAAATACAGTCGTACAATGTGTAGCTTTTTGTGTCTGGCTTCTTTCACTTAGCATAATGTTTTCAGGTTTCACCCATGTTTTATTATGTATAGATACTTCAGGCCTTTTATTGCTGAATAACATTCCATTATAAAGTTATACCATATTTTGTTTATCTGTTCATCAGTTGTCGAACATTTGGGTTGTTGCCACTTTTTGGGTATTATGACTTGGTGGGTCATACGGTAACTCTAATTAGTGTTTTGAGGAACTGACAGACTCTTTTCCAAAGTGGATGCATCATTTTACATTCTTATTAGCAATGTATGAACGTTCTGGTTTCTCCACATCCTTGCCAGTACTTGTTATTGTCCACCTTTTCATTATAGTCATCCTAGTTAGTGAGTGTGAAGTGGTATCTTATTGTGGTATAATGACTGACAGTGTTGAGCATCTTTTCATGACTATGACATTTGTATATCTGCTTTGGAGAAATCTATGCAGAATCTATGCCTGTTTTTTAAATTAGGTGATTTGCCTTTTATTATTGAGTTATAGAAGTTCTTTATATATTTAAAGTCCCATGTCAGATACGCGATTTTCAAATATTTTTCACTTTCTTGCCTGTGTCCTTTGAAGAATTGGACTTTGATTTTAATGAAATCCAATTTATCTATATTTTCTTTTGTTATTTGAGTTTGGGTGTTATATCTAAGAAATTATAGGCTAATCTAAAATCATGAAGATTTATACCTCTTTTTTCTTCTAAGAGTTACAGTTATAGCTCTTACATTTAGTTCTTCGATCACATTTAGTTCTTTGATCTTTCACACAATTTTTTAATCCTAATTTTTAGAGGTTTCTGCCTTGACCAGAAGTATTATCAAATGACATTTTTATTTTTCATTGTCACCATTTTGGTATATTTCCTTCTAATGTTTTTCTATACATGTTTATGTGCCTGTGTATATGCCCACACACACACACACACACACACACACACACATTCTTTTTTAAACCAGATGGAAGTTTTGTTGACTCTGATTTCCTGATTGGAAATGCAAGAAGCTCTCACTTTCTAAGAGAAATCACAGGGAATCACAGCAGAACTTCTCACTTTAGAAATAGAATGTAACCTTTGGGAATAGTGGTATAAACAGAGTGTTCATTTTCAAATTTTAAATCTTCATTGTGAACATTCAGCAAACTCTAGTTTCAGATCTATATCGAAACTTTTCCAAGAAAGACCTACTAGTTCAGAACTTATCATAATTCAGATGTGCTAACATAAGTTGTTTTTGTTGTAAGGTCTATAAATTGCACTTTATGTTTAACAATTGCTTGAGTCTCTTTAGGTGGGGATAGGATAAGTGTGTGTGTGTGTGTGTGTGCGCGTGGTTATTCAGTAAGTATCTGTTATGGATGCCATATGTTTAGTATATATGTAAGAATAGGTTTCAGATTTTTTCCAATTCTCATAAGAAAGCCATTGTTTGGCTTTATGTTTTTAGTTTTCTATTAGAAAGTCTTTCTAATGTATAAATAACATATATGTATACACACCTATTATATGTCCATATCAGACATAAATATAATTGAGTGTTTAATTACAATATCTGTTGTGGACAAGAATAATACTTTAATGTCAACTTAAATTTTTTCAAAGTACTTTAATATGCACTGTTGTCACCTCCTGTGAAACAGGTAGATGAGTAACAGCAGCTCAGAAAGGCTAACTCTCTCACCCCAGATCACACAATTAATATATGCTGCAGGTTTCATGTGAGCCCAAATGTTTTTATTTTAAGGCCAATTCTTTTTACTTTATAATGCTCTCTTGGGTAATCAAACCAGGGCTTTCTCCATGTATCAAAATAAATATAGATAAGCCCATTCTACTTTGTAATGGCTTTTCTTTCTTTCCTTTTTATTATATGCATGTATATATAATAAAGATTTAACATGTATCTGAATATATATGTTAATTTATTTAGGTCTAATTAACATACCAAAAAAAACAGATCTTAGATGTCGCCTCAATGGGTTTTAACAATTGTATATACTCATTAAATCACCACTCACAAAAAGATACAGAACATTTCACCCCAGAAAATTCATTCATGCCTTTTTCCAGTTAATCACTCTTCCCTTCCCCCAGGCAACCACTGTTCTGACTTCTGTCACCAATTTTGTTTCTTCTCGAATTTCCTCTAAATGGAATCATACATAATGCATTCTTTCATTGTTGGCCTCTTTTGCTTAACATATGTTTTCAAAAGTCATCCTGTTTTTGTGTGGGTATCAATAATTGTTTTTTCATTTGTTTTATGTTTTTTGTTTTTAATTTTACTGAACGTTATTCACTTGTATGAGTCGACCCCAATTTGCTTATCTGTTTTTCTGTTGATGGACATTTGGGTTGCTTCCAGTTTTCTTTCTATTATAAATAAGACTGTCGTAAACATTCTTGTACAAATCTTTTTGTCAACATATGCTTTCATTTTTCCTGGGTGGTTATTTAAGAGTGAAATAGGGTAGATGTATGTTCAATTTAAAAGAAACTGCTAGTTCTTTGACGTGGATGGACCATTTTACAGTCTCATCAGCAGTGTACAAGTATTCTGATTACTCCACATCCTCTCCAATGTTTCATATTCTTATTTTTTTATTTTAGTCATGATAATTGGTGTGAAATGATACCTTATTGTGGTTTTAATTTACATTTCCCTGAATCCTAAAGATGAACATCGTTTCATGTGTTTATTGGCTGTTCTTGTATCTTTTTTTGTGAAGTATCTTTTCAAGTCTTCTGCCTGTTTTTTATTAGGTTATTCATATATTTTATTATTGACTTTTATGAGTTTTTTATACATTATGGAGACAGCCTTTTGCCAGTTATGAATATTTTTCCCAGTGTATGATTTGTCTCTTAATTATCTTAATGGTGTCTGTGGTAGTTAGACATATCCACAAAATTAAGTGGGAAAAAATATAATGTCTTTTCAAGTCAACAGAGCAGAAAGTTTAAAAGTCTAAATGGACTGACTTATCTATATTTTCTAAACATCTTTCTGGTAAGTACTTGTTTGTGTGTTAATTCTAATTAGAGCACTTGCCTGACTGATCATAGTACCTCTTTCAGAAACTGTATACTTCTGAATGGATAGAAGTATAGAACTCAAAATGTATTTATTGCTCAGCAAAGGGCTAACGTAATCCCATCGTGTTACAGGTGTTTCCTTAGCCTTGTGTGAACATACCTCCTGCAGAACACGTCCCTCCCCTTGGTATCTTGTTTTTGGTCTGCATAGTGCTCTCACATTAGTTAGTGCACAACAGCTCCGTAAGGTAGATAAGGCAGTTGTTGGGATCCCTATTGTCATATTAGAAAACCAAGGAATGGAAAGATTATGACCTGTCCAAGGTTACAGAGGTAACAGCAATACAGGTCAACAGCTTTCCAAATCGAGAATCCTTCCAGGCTCTCATGCTTTCTCCCTTCAGCCTACACATACCTGTAGTAGATGCAACAAGGGGCCCACTTGTTAGTTGGAGCTTTTACTAATCCTGGGAGCCAAGATCTGTAGCTGGCCAGCTCCCTATGCTGTGTCATCCTCGGCAAGCCGAGCTCACACATCTCTGAAGGGTTGTTTGGAAATAGTTTCTCCAGCTCCCATCCACAGGAATTATTGTGGTCCCAACTATATACTTGCATACTTATATGGGCACATATACATATGTACACAAGTTAAATGTCCACATATATGTATGTCAAAGAGGCTCATGATAGGTGCATAGGAATTTTGACTCTTCCTTTACCCTAGTTAGGGATATTATAGTTTTATCTCTTCATATCCTTACACCCTGGCATATCTCATCACTCAGCAATGAGCAAATTTTAGTTTATTCCTTTTAAACTGCTCTAGATTATTTCAGAAGGAACCATAGCATTTCCTATTGCTTTATAAAAGTCTAAGAATGTCTGGTTGATGGTGCATGTGATACAGAGTCTCTGTTCCTATTCCCCGTGAATCAGTCCTAGTGCAAACTGATTCTGTGACTTTTATTTTCTGATTATTTTAAATGCATGTATTTTGTACATCTGTTCAAGGAGCTGGTGTGGCCTTACATTGAGATTAGATTTTCATCAATCTCTGTGTGGGAAGACTTTGTAATGAATTGTTCAGATTGGACATTTTGTGGTTGGAGGGAAACAGTTGCAAACTATAGGAGACAAACAGATCAAAGAAGGAAGTAAACAGGGGACTTGGCACAGGCAGGGCTGGGCCCCCAGCTTCTTTGTGGACCCTGCCTCTGGGGTAGGCTTGTGAGGGCCAGAGGCTGGACAGGCTGAATCCTTTGTGCAGCCCTTTGCCTTCAGCCACATCAGGGG
This sequence comes from Eidolon dupreanum, assembly GCA_028627145.1. NCBI lineage: Eukaryota > Metazoa > Chordata > Mammalia > Chiroptera > Pteropodidae > Eidolon > Eidolon dupreanum. The sequence goes on along the minus strand of CM053503.1, from coordinate 123,622,558 downwards.
CATGGTGACCTCTCAGTATTACATTCTTTTCCTCCTAATATTTGCTGTCATCTTTAGTTGGTTTATATTCTCATTAAAAAAAATTATGTGATACAAGAGTAAATGGAAGTTTTTACATTCTTTTCTGTTGTAAATAAGTAACCCTCATTTAAAATGAGATTTGTTCCCTCTATTGTGTCATTTGTAATTCAGTTCTAAACTAAGAAATGACAGCTTAATACTAAAAAATAAAAACATCTAAGTCAGTTTAAGTATTAATGCTTATCTCTACTAAAAAATATAAGCAGCAGTTTCGAAGAGGGAAATTTAGCAATTAGAAGGTTAAAACCTAATTTGGTGATTTGGTGAGTGAAAAAATTCACAAAGGTGTTATATAGAATGGTATAAGCAGCAGCAAGATGTCAAATTAGGCAGTATCCATTTAAGACTATGTAGCTGTGTATCATCTTGGTGTAATTGAAATTTTACATGTTTTGGTGTCTATTATTTCAGATCACTGGCTATATTCGGTTAGGTTTTTTGATGTTCATATATATATATATATATGTATGTAGATAAGCTTTTTTAAAGTTTAGATCCACAGATAACCTAGTGTTAAGTAGTTTTTAACAATGTATTTAAAGTATATAAATTACCAAATTTTACCATGAGGAAGAATGTGTGAGAGAGAACCTAGTCTATAAGAGAAGCCATTAGACCAGTTCTGTTTCATGTTTTTTTGAGATGTGCTTTCTTTTGGTTAGTTTTTGTTTTTGAGTAGTTAATACATTTATTTAATTCAGAATTTAAAAGGTATAATGGGGTATGCTTTGAAAATTCTTTGTCCCAGCTATTTATTTCTTTTTTCAGGAAGCAACCAATGTTTTCATCTCTAAGCCATGCTGATTTTGGTAAACTTAGGTAAATTTTGACATATTTGTGATCAGTGGGTACCTAGTATTTTATGTTCTATTTGTGTCACTTGGAATGATTTTATTACCTAATCTTATTGCTTGATTAAGAGCATATAATTGTTTCTACTTAACTATTTTCTTATTGGGCATTTATTTATTTTTGCTTAATTTTGTTGCTTTAAAAAATAGTAGACATTAGCGCATTTATAAAAACAAAGGTCCTTTTTTTCATTAAATGTTACTATATTTTTATTTTACAATTTCACACTTCTGAAATTCTGTATATTCAATGATTATATTTACTGTAAACATGTTTTTCCTGGTGAAAAGCTGTTATTAAATTAGTGGTAATCATTTATAATCAATAGAGTCTTAAAATGGAGGGGAAATCATATTTTCTTGTATTCGTTTTTCAGAGGGGAAACAGTTAAGGATGTGATAACATCGTCATCCTTGTTCTATGCTGCTAGATTTCTTAGCAGAGTGATTGAATTAATTGTAGATTTTTATTGCCCCTACCCTATCCCCAGTTTAATATGTATGACATAGTGGTCAACCTCAGAGTTTAAAAAGAGATAGTAATGCATGTTGGTCATGTATGTTTTCCTTTAAGTGTTATAAAATATTCAAAGTTTAAGACAAATAACAATCATTATTTTTTTCTAAAATTGTTCCGTATTTCTGGATAGTATTTGCCTGCACATTCCTAGGCCTACTATAAGGTTTTAAAAATGTGCATTGACTTTTAAAGCATATACAGACTATGCGATTGTTGGTTTTCCTCCTTCAAATGTAGTAGAATACATATATATGAAACACACTCATAGATATGTACCTTGCTGTAGTGTCAGTGTTTCATAGTTTACACGCTTGCTTGTCAGATTTTATACATACGTACATATATATACATATATATATGTATATATATGTATATATATATATATAAATGCACATCAATTTAGTTTTGTGGTTATGTGCAATGCATTGTTGGGACTTAATATATGTTCTGGGTAACAACAGATCTTCAAAGCTTACTACCGTTAATGTGTTTGTTTTTTAAAATACAGTCATCTTCTTCTCTTAATTGTGCTATTTTAATAGAAAGCCTGTTACATGTACACTCCGAAAAAAAAAATTTGAAGAGTCGTTAAAGGAATACCGAGAATAAATCTCAGTAAACCGAGAATTATTTCTGAAAGGGTCCGTGAGAGGAAGGGGGTGGGGGGGATGCTGGTAGGAGTACTCCTGCTCTGTGGGACATTACAATTTACTAATGGTTAAAAAACACGAAAGAACTTTATATTTATTTAAATGTAATGTCCGCATTTAACAAGTGGCACCCAGGGGTTGACATTGTCTGGTGGTGGCAAATTTTGGGGATTATAATCAAAATTTGTGGTTCTATTATTATTTTTAATCTGCTTTAGTTTAGAACATAAAATGCTTTTTCCCAAAGATAGTCTTTGCAACCATTATTTAAACAAGAGATTTCAAGGAAGTAGCAAACTTTTTCAATTGGTTTGGTCTTTAATACTAGCTACGGGAGCAATTACTTGGATTATCATTTTAACATAATTTTCACCCAGCAATCCTTTTGAAAGTATTGTTTGCTTAGATTGAAACATTGAAATGCTTCCTCCTGCCTGCAGTGCAACAGATTAAAAGAGAAAGAAACACAGGCAAATCAACATGTAAAATTGGGTCAGTCGTCACGGGACCTGTGTGCCAGGCGTCTGGATTGTGTGAGCTGGGAGTTGCAGGAAACCCAGGGAGAGACAGCAAATTGCTGCACCCCTCCCCGAGCTTGGTGGACAAAAAGGGGATTAGGGCCCTGGGGAATCCAGGACAATAAGCTTCCCACGAAGAGGAAAGGAATCTTGTGTCAGTGTTGGCAGCTGTGGATGTTGATACGCGTGAAGGGTCAGGGTTGGAACAGAAGTAGTTGGGGGTGTAAAGCCCCAGGCCTGTTAGGAGAATGGGCCGCGACTTGTTGCTGCCTTTTTAAGGAGGTCTGGGAGGGCTGAGGATTTTAGAAAAATGAACAGGAATGTGGGTGAAGGTAGAGTATTGAAGTGGCTTTGGATGCTCCACGTGAGTTTGTTTGTAGTCTTCTTATACCTGTAGAATTACAGTGCCCCAATGAGGCACACGTTTCCTACTTCCCACGTGACATGCTATTACAGTGAAGTTATATATAAATTATGATTATATGAATATTGCCACTATTATATAATATAAACAGATGCAAATGAGTTTTTCACTTCATGAATGGACATATATATACGTATGTTTTAAAAAATTTATTCATTTTTATATATCCTCGTATACATGCACTCGTGCACTCACTATTTCTTTCTTACAGAAACCAAAAGAGTTTGGTAAACATTCTTTTTCCTCCCTTTACTAGATAACGGATTTCAGATGCAACTACACTCTCATTATCTAAATTCACCTCTCTGTCAGTCACCACTGGAGAATGTGGCTTTGGTTTGCCCATGCCACACTGGCAGTAACTGGGTGTTCCGTTCCCCAGCTCTGCTTTGAAGAGCTTTTCTGGTTTTGACTTGAAATGATACTAAATTCTCTTCCTTTGTGGGGGCATTAGCTGTGTAGCTGTCTCAGTTTTGCACAGGATAATACATTTTAGAATTTGAACTAGAGGAGACTTTCCCCTCAGACTTAAGGTACCTCTGTGAGGCATAGTTGTGTTAATTGTTCTACAACCCAAAGAAGCAGAAGCAGGTGGCTGAGCTTAAGCGAATGCTTGCTAAGAAAAGGAAAGAAACCATTGTAGATCTGATTTTTAGTTCTGGCTCGTAAAAGACACCAAGCGTCTCTTTCCCTTTCACTGGGAACTCCCCACTGCCACATCTGGCTTCACTTTTGTTTTCCAAATGAGTTTATTAGTTTTGCCATTTTGGATATGGCTGGATTGGCCCTGGAAAGACTGGCCTGAGAAACACTCTTGACAGTTCAAGTAGAAACAAACCCAGACATAGATTGGCTTGAGCAGTTTAGGACCATCTCTCTGAACCCCTCCTGCACTGGCCAAAGTGTCAGACTGTCATTTCCCCCATGAAGAGGGAGATGCTTTTTTGAGTTTTCTTGGTTTCACTGCCAGTCATGCTCTGATTTGGAAATCTGCTTCTGTCTCTCCTTTGCCTGCAGGCTGGTGGCTCTCAGGTCATCTTTACCAACCCATTGGAGATAGTAAAGATTCGCCTGCAGGTAGCTGGAGAGATCACTACAGGACCCAGGGTCAGTGCCCTGAATGTGCTACGGGACCTGGGACTTTTTGGTCTATATAAGGTAGGTAGATTCCCGTGGGTTATTATCTTAGTAGAGAGGCTGTAATGTACTCAATAGAAATGTGAAAGAATGTGTAAACCAGACTTATCCTGCCCCCCTCGCCCCCAAAATGGAAAATTGAGCTTGTCCAGCAGGGTAGTCCCTGGAGTAGAAAATCAGACAAGGAAAAATCAGAACACTTCTATTAGAGGCAGTGGGATATACAAACATGCTCTCTGTTGTCATCTTCAGGCTTTTATGAAGCGGTCAGCAGGGAGGCCAGCACTGCAGACCTGCTGGCTTCAGGCTTACAGGCTTTTATTTGATGGCAGGTTTGGGAAAAGTTTCTTTGGTATTCTCTTTGAGCTGGTTTAGGACTTCAAAATAGTCTTGTTTGTTTTGAGTCTGAGTTATCGCTATTGATATCTTCCCAGTAGGCGCTTCTCTTTGTCTTAGTAATTTGACCATAGTGAAACAGTAGTGGAGTTTAGTAGGATTCAGGTCTTTAAGAAGTTAAGTGGAGGGATTTGTCAATAATGAATTCCATTAAAAAAAAAAAACACCAAAAAAAAAAAAAAAAACCAATGTACTGTACTTTAGCAAAATGCCAGTCAACAGATTCCTTCCCTGCAGGTATACTTACTCCCATCATTACAGATCAGATGTAATGGAGCAGAAGCTATTATTTTTCTTAAACAAGGAAGAGTATTTCTTTCCATTCTTTTGCCTCGTATAACGGGGAATACGTAAATTTAGCTGCTATGGACAACTGTGTTTTCACAGTATCTGATTTATTTAGAGATCCATCACTGTAGAAATGTGTAAATCGACTTTTGTAGCAGCAAATTAGAAATCAGAAATTTTCTAGATTAGAATCACACAGCTACCAGGCTCTTAGGAGACCAGTAAACCAATAGCACCTATCTTCAGAGAGTTTTGTACATATTCCCTTCCTTCCACTGCCAATTTCTATCTTTTTTTTTTTTTGGAATTCTCTTTGAGACTGAATTTAATATTGTTTCTCTCTGTATCATCCTTCAGAAAGTTCTGGAGGTTTTTTGTTTTTTTGTTTTTTAACGTTTGAGTTTGTCTTTTAAAAACACCATTAGGAAAAAAAGAGCCAAAGATCAAGTATTTGCCTGGCAAGGTAAAGCCCCAGGCAGTAGAATAGTGTAGGTTACTGACCAAGCTGAGGAAGGTGTTCATTTTGACCTCAGCCACTGACTGAGACAAGCTTTTCCTGGATGGTTCTCTACTCCCATGGAAAACGCTTGCTAAAATATTTTATCTGTCCTCTCTTTTTAGGACTTGGGGAAGATTGGTGGTTTCTTTTTCCCCCTACCTTTTCCACTGCCACTACTTATAAGTTCTTACCTGGCATGTCAGGGGCTCTAGCTGATGTGGATTGAATTGGCAATTTGTTAGTTTTGGGGGCTGCCTTTGCTGATTGCTTTGGAATCAAGCTATTAATGTTCGGTTTCCAAATCTATCCCCTCCATGCTCACACACGTACCCATCAAAGCACAACAGAACAAGCAGCTTGGAGGTTTGAGAATTGAATTTTTATTAACCTTAAAAAATGATTCTATACTGGAAATGCCAGAAAATTTTTGTCAGAAAAAAATCATTGCCCAGTTAACTAACTTGGGCTCAAGAATCCACCAGCCTTTCTCAAAGTTTAGCCATCTATATTTCCCTATGTCCTACTTCTCCCCTTTGCCCTTCCACATGAGTCCCAGTGCTATTTGAGGGACACCTCAGCCTTGTCACCCTGGGTTCCTCAGTATTCACACCATTTATACAACTGTTTTGCACTGTTTCCTCACTGTGTGACAGGGTGCCAAAGCGTGTTTCCTCCGAGACATTCCCTTCTCTGCAATCTATTTTCCTGTTTATGCTCATTGCAAAATACTTCTGGCTGATGAAAATGGACGTGTGGGAGGTCTCAATCTCCTTGCAGCTGGAGCCATGGCAGGTAACTGCAATTTTTCTTTTTAAACCAAAGAACCCTCCCTTTATTCTCTTCAAAAAGTACAGAATCTCTGTGAACTTTCCCCCTTTATTTCTGGAAGGGTTCTTGTTTGTTTCTGACTTAGTTTAAATATGATTGCTTTTTCTCCTTTATGGGATGTGCTGTAATTCTGATGAGAGTTAATTACATTTGCATAATGTGGATAAACAGCTTAATGCAGCTTAGCAACTCAGAGCCAAATTAGATCTGCCCATCTAAATTGGGCTTTTTATCACATGTTTCTTAGCCTTCTGTGCCCATGAAACCTTGGGTGCAGCCAAGCTAAGCATCAAGGTGGAAAAGTTCTTCATTAAATCAGTTTCTTTGTTGTACCTCATGCTGATGCACAGATCTAATGTGCCCTCACTTTTTATCTCTGTTATTGGAATCTAGCTGATGTGGCTCAGAATTGAGCTTTTTACACGAAGCTGTCTGGCCCTGGTCCTTCTGCCATGCTCCTTAGACCTAAGTAAGCAGTACTTCTTCAGCAAACCATCCTGTACTTGACTGGCAGCTCCTCTCTGTCCCTTAACACTTTCTGTCCTTTGTTAATGGTTGTTTGCACGTTTTGTCCTCTGTACTAGGCTGGGAGCTCCTTGAGGGCAAGAGTTTCATTCCATTCATCCTTGCCTTCTCTGTGGCAGCACAGTAATAATGGGATAAATGTCAGTCAATAAATGTCAGTAGAACAAATGAAAACCTTCATCTGGTCTGAGAGACCAATTAGGCACAAAAGAGATTTCGTCTGACAGAGAAGCCTAAAAAAGTGCAGGAAGGTACTATGATGCTTCCTTCTGATCGCAGGGGTGTAGAGTTGTGAAGGAGCTGACTTGTAATAGAAGGGGAAGAGCAGGGGTCCTTGGCTGCATCAGCACTCAGGAATGACAGAACACGGAAAGGGCATGTTTGGCTCTCCATCATAGCTGGTCAGAGATAGAAACATAAAGGGTGAAATGAACCCGAACATTGTCCCCAGATGACCATGTAGCTCTGCCTGGGCTCATGGCCTGTGGTGCTCTCACAGGGTTCTAGCTCCTGTGGTGCCCAGGCTAGACGCAGCAGGACAGGCTGAGCACTGAAGTGTGCTCTGTGGCAGGAGCCCTTGGTTCTGAGGGTGTCGGGGTGGACCATGTTGTTCTCGCCCATGATGACAGGGAATGACTTGTGATGATTAAGAAACTCTCCCAGGGAGCTTCGAGCCCTTATTTGGGGTTCAGCAAATCCCTTGTCTTCTGGCATTTGTAACTTCAGTTAAGTGCATGCACATTTGAAAGCCAGTAAAGCTACCTGCTCAGCCTGAGCGCTGAGTGCTCCTTTCTGGGACTCACCATAGTCTCCCAGTTTTAAATGGGGCCAGCAGATTTTCTCTCAAGTCTTTTCTCTGAGCTTTCCAATCAATAGCAAAAACACAGCCAAAGAACAGCCTAATTGTGGACAGGCATTTTGCCAATGCTTGATGGAACCAAGTAAATATTTCCATGAAACTGTCAGCACCAACTTCTTGCCCACAGAAATTTGAAGTCAGTTTTTAGAATGAGAGATGAATATGTCTGATTTTTACTCGTAAAGCTTTGCTGTCAGGCACTGAGAATACTCAGAATTTCAGAGCATTCCAAAGACAGGCAGTTTACCTAACTTCATGAGTAAGGTGCAGGGCTGTGCAGTGGGGAAGTTGTTTGTATCCTTTTCTAACAAAACTCCGCATAAGTCCACCAGCTCCATCCACCTAGTGATGATCTAGTGATATTCAGTCCAAATTGTATTTCTTTCTCCTGATATTGCTCCTTTGTTCTCTGTTTCGTTTTATAAGTAAAAGGTATGGTTGTGAAATCCATCTTGTGTGTCCTGCTGATTAATCTCAACATGACCCCAAGGAGCTTGGGCACAGGGGATGGATGATAAGGCCTTTCCATGATCAGCTCCCCTTTTGTTCCTTAACTGGTTGCCTGGCCTCCTCTGCTCGTGTTGTAATGACTTCTGTCATACAGGCATGTCTGAAAAGAGTCACAGTCAACTCTTAAGTTAGCCCCTCAAACAGGTGAGTGGATATGAGTATTGTTATTCACCCCTCACAGTAAGATGACAAGAATAAGCAAAAAACACGAGTGTGATGTCAGTTACATTTAGCAACTCATTAAATTGACATTTTCCTCATTTCTTATTTTACATGAAAGTACTTGTATCTTATTTAAGAAAAAAAAAAAAAAGGAGGTAAAATAATTGAAACCCAAAAGGGGGAACACTTGGGAATTGTCCTATTAATATTGCTGCATTTTTTTCCCCCTCTCACAGTTCTTTGGGATCATGCAGTGTAGTGATTTTCCTAATTCAGAAAGAAAAAAAGAATTCCACCTTGGCCACACTGAAGTAGCTAATAGGCATTTATATCCTTTTTCCATTAGTGCCCAGGCATCTATTCAAGCAGCTTTGAATTAAAGCAGTTAAAGTTGCTAATTGTATTGTTAGACGTTAGCAGTATTTCTGTCCTTTAGAAGGCACTTTGGATGAATTAAACGTGGCTTTCTCCTGAAAGGTGTGCCTGCTGCTTCTCTGGTGACCCCTGCTGATGTCATCAAGACAAGACTGCAAGTGGCTGCCCGCGCTGGCCAGACGACATACAGTGGTGTCATCGACTGTTTCAGGAAGATACTCCGGGAAGAAGGGCCCTCAGCTTTTTGGAAGGGGACTGCAGGTAGAGTCTGGGGATGGCTCGCTGGCATCAGCGTCCTACTCGCCTTACTCATTGGTTGTCTTTGCCAGTTACGCCGGCATTCAGTGCCCCCCACCCCTGTCTCTCTCTTTCAGCTCGCGTGTTTCGATCTTCTCCTCAGTTTGGTGTTACCTTGGTTACCTATGAACTTCTCCAGCGGTGGTTTTACATCGATTTTGGAGGCCTGTAAGTGCAGCTGTTTGACTCCTTTGTAAAGACAGCACCCAAACCAAAATAAGTTTTTGTTCGGCCTACAAAGGATTTTTTTGAACGCTTAAAAATTGATAGAAGAGAGAATCCTATAGGGCCAATGCATTTAAATCATTGGGCTTGAGAAGCTTAGGGTTAGGGGAGAAAGACCTTGACAGAGTGATGTCATACACAGTATTAATCAGCTACTTGGGGAAAGTTTAGGGAGGCAGCAAATTAAAATGTCATGTGAATAGTTATCTTGTTTAGTGTAAGCAAATACTGAGCTTCATGGATTTAGGTCCTTTAGTAACACTTTTGTGAACTTTCTTTCAAAGTCTCAGTCAAGCCCTTTTACACTTCTGAGACTTCATTATTCATCATAATTGATTATTAGAATAGGTATAGATGTTCTTAGAGCTAATTTGTTGCAAACAAAACAAAGGTTCAAAGAAAGGTTATGCCTATGGACATAATCACTGGTGAGATTTAGGCCAGAAATTGGGCTTTTGAAGCTTCATACTTGAAGCTTGCACCGAAGGTAAGAGAAATTACTTGTTGAATTTGCTGGGTGGGAAAGGTTATACCCGAAGCAAGCAATTATCAGCTTTTCAGTGTAAGATCAAACCACGCATCTGAGTCTTTCACCTCATAAACATATAAACCCCTTTCCTGCTCGAAAGCCAAGTTGGGAGTTAGCTGTTCAACCAAGTAGAGGAACTTACACAAAGAAAGTAAGGACAGCAATCTTAGAATTCCAGGCTTTTCTATGCTTTCATTTTGTAAACGTAAGAATTATATCTATTTCTCTTTAAATAATTTTAGTAATAACCTTCATGAGTCTTTTAAAAGGTAACTTTTTAAGTTGTCAAACTAAAAATGTAAACTTTTTTGATTAATTTTGCTTGGTGCAGAAAATTTGGAAAGCAGGAAAGCATGAAAGAAAATCATTCATAATCCTACTTCTCAGAGTGTTAATATCTAAGTGTATTTTCTTCTGATCTTTTTTTTCTGTGGGGTATATATATATATCCATTGAAATTCAGGCCATTTGTCTTCTAAATCAAATATGCGAACATGTTGTTGTCAAAACCCTTATAAAGCGTGACTAATGCAGCGTAGATGACAAGGAAGTAGTTGAACAAACAACACTCTTTGTGACACATGGGCCAGACTGAAATGTTCAGTTGCATGCCATCCTCAAGAGTCTTGAGTACGCTAACCATTTGCTTTCTCCTGTCAACAGCAAACCCTCTGGCTCAGAACCAACACCTAAGTCACGCATCGCAGACCTTCCTCCTGCCAGTCCGGATCACATTGGTGGATACAGACTCGCCACAGCCACTTTTGCTGGCATTGAAAACAAGTTTGGCCTTTACCTCCCCAAATTTAAATCTCCTAGCGTTGCTGTGGTTCAGTCAAAGGCAGCGACAGCAGCTCAGTGATGAGATAACTGTTGAGTGTGGCAAAGCGGCACCCTGGAGAGGCCTAGGACAGCAGCCCTGTAATGTATCTAGTCAGCTGCATGGTGCTGACTGAGCTGAGGAGTCCAACTATTCTTTCTATATGACATATACATATACTTGTTTATAAAGTAATCATCTGCCCAGGAAAAAAAACACAATGCAGTTTCAAGCTTTAGTCTTATGTGTTAAAATGTTTTCCAAGCCTTGGCATGAATTAGTGTTCTAGACTGCTTTGCACAGCTTGCACTTATAGTGACTGTACATATTGTACATCTTTGTACAGAGACATCTTGGCACCTCATCCCAACAAATCACATTTATAGAATGTAATGCAGTTCTGAGTGGCTTGAAATGTACAGAATGTTTTGAAAGTGTTTTATTAAGAATCACATGAAAATAAATGTATTACAATTAAATTCATTCTTATTGGTGACTTATGGAAATGAGCATCAATATTGGATGTATTTAATTCTTAATTTGTTTTCCATTCTGGAATAAAAAAGTATCTGCTGATAAGAGGTATAATAAGACCAAGTGCTAACACCATTGAATAATAGATCCTTTGGAAAAGATGCATGCCAGTGGATGCCAGAGGACCAGGCTAATGACTTGCGTGTGCTGATGTGTTTCCATTTGTATTTAACGTGTGTGTAGATCCTCCCCTGTTCATCAATCAAAAGGCATTTTCTAGACAGCTCCTCTCTTGTCAGTGTGCATATGCAAAGAGGGATGTCTCTAGCATTACTGGCTTAGATTCGCCTTCCTCTGACACAACAAGGCAAGGGCCTAGTTTTCAAAAAAGTAAAGGATACTTTGGCAATTTTCCTTCATATGGATATGATTCCAGTAAAAAATAAAATGCACACCAAAATGTATGCATGTAGTTGGATTTTCCTTCATAAATATACTGATAGTGCCTTTTATTTTGATTCATTATGGATTCTAAATAAATCATGATCAATTTCCTTCTTTTCTACTTTTATAGGAAATAATTTGATTTGAAAAGGGCTATGGTGGAATGAGGGGAGGAAGAAGGAAGAGAAAAGCTCCATCTGTGATTTAGTGGGGTCTAGGTTCTTCCTTATGAATCCAACAAACTACTTATTCCAAAAGTCACTCACCAAGGATGTGATTACTAATTTAGATCTCAACATGCATCTTGACAGCCACATCTACACATCACCATGGTTGTGATTTGACGTGTAGCATCAGAATTTGTTTACTTTAGCAAAGTGCTTTGGGAAAACATTATTGCTATTGCCAATGAGTCAGGGTATGAGAATGTATGCAAATATTTTCAAGGGGCAAGCCTGGAGATGGAGTGAGTCACTTAGTATCCTACACAGTGCTTATCAGTTGATGGCTGACAGCATTGCAACACAACCATAGGCTCTCTCAAGGCCCTGCAGGAACAAAGGTATTAGCTTCGAAAGCAAAGTTTTCAGTTTTCATTGGAATGGAATAAATAACAATACAGTTGTTTTGCTATTACCACCTGTTAAAAATATGCAAGTAGTCCACGGGTATGTTCTCTAAAAAGATTCATATAATAATATATATGTATGTAAAGTAAGGTATGAAAGATACCCTCTTTACCCTGCATCTCCCTTCACCACTTCCTGCCCCATTTTTTATATATATTACCGCATCATTCTTCAGAAAGCCTTTACTAATTTACTTTCCTACCGACAGCACATGAGAATGCCTATTTCCTTGCGACCTCAGCAAAAATGGATATTATCAGTCTTTTACATTTTAGGCAAATCATGACAAGTTAGATTACTCTTGTTTTAATTTTCATTTTCCTAATTACTAGTGAGAGTGAATGTCTTTTCATATTTACTGGTCATGTGTATATTTTTTTATCGTGGAATATATAGAAAGTACATGAAACATGTATGTATACACAGATAGACACACATGCACATATGTTTTAAACAAATAGTCATAAAGAGAGCATTCATGTAACCACGCAGGTCGAGAAAGAGACTACCTCATAAACTCCTCCATCTGTTCCTCCCCCTCATAGCCCACTCCCGACTCTTTCACACCATCTCTACTCTTCATTTCCTTGTTTTTCTTTATGAGTTATGCCTAAACAGAATATCTACTTCCTGGCTTTGAAACTTATATGAATCAAACTATATTGTATACTTTTGAGACTTTTCTTTTGCCAAACATTGTAAGATTCATCCATATAATTGTATGTAGCTATAGGTTGCTTATTTCATTGTATGGATACATTACAATTTATTTTTCCATTTGACTCTGGGCATTTTGTATATTTTGTAGTATGCATTTCTAAAAGGATATATACCTAAGAGCAGAACCACAGAGGCACAGAGGTTATTAGATTCAACTTTGCTAGATCATGCCAAAGTATTTGTCAGAGAGTCGCATTAATTTACATTCCCCCAAGGCTGTATAATGTTATCTCTTGTGGCTTTAATTAGCATATTCCATCAAGTGAGGCTGAATACCTTTCATATGTTTATATACACATCATTTTTTAAAAACACTACTAATTTATTTTCCTACTGACAGCATAAGAGAATGCCATTATATTTATTGGCTACTTGGATTTCATCTTTGGTGAGTGAAGTATGTGTTAGTCTTGTCCATTTTTCTCAGTAATTTGCAAGGGGCTCTTTATATATTCTGGATATTACTCCTTTATGAGTTGTGTTACAAAATCTTTTCACAATTTGTGGCTTGTCTTTTCACAATGTTTTTGATATATATTAACATTTTAATATGTTCAAATTTATCAATTTTCTCCTTGTGGTTAATTTTATATTTCACTTAAAATTTTTTTACTCTCTCCAAGTGATGAATATGGTTGATATTTCCTTTTTAAATACTTTATAGTTTTGCCTCTCACATTGAGGTTTTATCCTACGTGGAACTATTTTTGGCTTGTTGGATGAGGTAGTACTTTTGCTTTTTTATACAGTTAGTCTGTTCTCCCAGGACTGTTTATTGAGAAGAAAACTTCCGTTACCTACTGTTTTCAAGAGCCTTCCCCAATATACATTAAGGATTTTCTGTGCAAAGACTTACTTCTGGACTTTTTGTTTTTTATTGGCCTTTTCCTGTACCAATGTATACTCTTTTCATTATTCTAGCTTTTAAAAAAGTTCAATATATAGTATAGCATATCTTTTCACCTTGTTTTTGTCAAGAGCTTTTGACTCTTTTTGGTTCTTTGCTCTTCCACATCAATATTAGCTTGTCAATTTCCTCCCCAAATCTAAACAAACAAACCAAACACATTGAGATTTTAAATGGAGTTGCAATGACTCTATAAGCCATTGGAGAGAATTTACATCATTATATTGGGCCTTCAATCCATGAACATGATATATCTCTTATTTAAGTCTTTTTAATGTTTTAATGTTATAACCTTCAGAGAGGTCTTGTTCACTGTGTGTGTGTGCATTCATTCCTATGGATGTCATATGTTTAGATGCTATTGTAAACTATATCTTTTTTAAAATGTCCTTTGAAAAAATTTTTTCCCCACTTTTTATTTTCAGAAATTTTAAACATACAGAAAGGCTTGAAGAAGTAAAATTAATTCTCTGAGTACCTTTCAACTAGATTCACTTAGATTTTCCCCTATTTGCTTTATCTTTACAAATACATTATTTTCCCCTAAATCATTAGGAAGTATGTTACAGACATCATGGTACTTCATCCTTAAATATTTCAGCATACATCTCCTAAGAATGAGGACATTCTATAATCAAGCAATACCATTATCACATAAAAGATAAAAAATAACTTCATATTATCATCTGAAATTTGGTCTAAATTCAAATTTCCCCCAAAATTCCAGAAATGTCTTTTATTTCTGATGCAGAATCTAATCAAGATTGATGCATTATGCTTGGTTGTGCATCTTTAGTCTTTCATTCTGGAATAGTCCTCTGCTCTTTCATTTGTCCTTAACATTATAAGTCATTTGTCTTACAGAATATCTAGACACTTATATATCTATTCCCTTGTGGTATTTTGTCTAACTTGTCTCAATACTATAGATGGGAAGTTAGTCTAGTGGCACAGAATTCCTTTTTAACAGCTTTACTGAGGTATTCTTTACAGAGCTATGTAACCATAACCACAATCCAATTTTAGTACATTTCCATCACTTCCCCAAATGTAAAATGTATCAGTATTACTGTAGTACAAATGTTACTGTTCTCCACATCTTCACCAACACTGTATTTTTTGTCTATCTTTTATTGTAGTTATTCAGTGGGTGTGAAATGATACTACATTGTGGTTTTAATTTGCATTTCCCCAGTGACTAATGATATTAGCATCTTTTCATGTGCTTATACACATTTGTGTTTAAGTCTTTTACCTATTTTTTTTTAATCAGGCTTTTACCCTTTTATTATTGAGTTAAGACTTCTTTATACATTCTTTGAGTCATGTACCAAATTTGAAATAATTTTCTCCTAGCATGTTTTCTTAATGATATCTTTTGAAACAAGTTTTAAATTTTCATGAAGTCCCAATTTATCATTTTTTAAAATTGTATGGATCATATTCTTGATGTCATCTAAAAACTCTGCCTAAACCAAGGTCATCAAGATCTTCTCCTGTTTTCTTTGAAAAAATTTATATTTTAGCTTTTATATTTAGATTTATGATCTATTTTGAGTTAATTTATGTACATGGTGTGAAAGGCTTGAATTCATCTTTTTGCATTTGGCTGTCCAATGGTCTCAACACCATTTGTTGAAAACTTATTCTTTCTCCAATGAATTACTTTGGCGCTTTTGTCAGAAATGGATTGATCATACAAGTAAGGGTTTATTTCTAGACTCTTCAGCTCTGTTCCAGTCACCTATATCAGGGATTGGTGCAGCAATGAGAATCTAATAACTGATGATCTGAGGTGGAGCTGAGGCGGTGATGCTAGCACTGGGGAGCGGCTGCAAATACAGATGAAGCTTTGCTTGCTCGCCTACTGTTGTACAGCCCGATCCCTAACAGGCCACGGACTGGTACTGGTCTGTGGCTTGGGGGTTGGGGACCCATGATCTGTATGACTGCACTTATGCCAGTATCACACTGCCTTGACTTCTATAGCTCCATATTAAGTTTTTAAATAGGAAAGTGTAAATCTTCCACCTTTGTTCTTTTTAAAATTGTTTTGGCTAGATCTTTTGCATTTCTATATAAATTTTAGGTATTTGTCAGTTTCTTTTAAAAAGCTAGTTGGTATTTGGATAGGGATTTTTGTTGAATCTATAGATAAATTTTGGGTGAACTGCTCTCTTAACAATCTTGTCTTTCAATGCATGAACTTGGAGTCTCTGATTATTTAGGTCATTTAAAGTTTCAGCCTTGTTTTATAGAGGTCTGGTACTTCTTTCATTAAATTTATTCTTAAATATTTTGTTTATATTTTTATGAATGGAATTTTCTTAATTTTATTTTCAGATCGTTCAATTAGTATATAGAAATATAACTGATTTTTCTATATTTATCTTGTATCCTACAACCCTGCTGAACTCACTTATTGGTTTTGATAGTTGGGTTTTGTTTTCCATCTCTTTTTTGTTGTTGCTCTTCTCTGCCTCCTTTACTACTTTCTTTTGTGTAAAATAGATATAGTATAACATTTCAATTCCTGTTTTTACTATTTTAAAAAATCTTTTTTTTAAGAGCATTTAGATTCACTGTAAAATTAGGAAGATGTATAGAAATTTCCCGTATACCTCACCTCTACACATGCATAGCTTCCCCTGTTATTAACATCCCCCACCAGAGGGGTACACTGTTACACTCACTGAACCTACTTTGGCACATCAGAATCACCCATAGTCTACACTTTACATTAGGGTTCACTCTTAGTGTTGTACATTCTATGGGTTTAGACAAATGTATAATGACATGTATCTGCCATTATGGTATCATATAGAGTACACTGACCTAAAAATCCTCTGTGCTCTATTTATCTACCCTACCCCCATACACCTGGCAGACGCTAATGTTTTTGTTTCCATAGTTTTGCCTTTTCCAGAATGTCATATAGCCGGAATCATATAGTATGTAGCCTTTTCAGATTGGCTTTGTTCACTTAGTAATATGCAATTAAGGTTCCTCCATATCTTTTCATGGCTTAAGAGCTCATTTCTTTTTAGCAAGGAATAATATTCCATTGTTTGGATGTATCAGTTTATCCATTCACCTACTGAAGACATCTTGGTTGCTTCCAAATTTTGGCAATTATGAATAAAACTGCTATAAACGTCAAAGTGCAGGTTTTTATATGGACACATTTTCAGCTCCTTTGAGTAAATACTAAGGAGTATGATTGCTGGATCATATGGTATTTTCAGTTTTGTAAGAAACCACCAAACTGTCTTCCAAAGTGGCTGTACCATTTCACGTTCCTACCAGCAAAGAATGAGAGTTCCTGTTGTCCCACATCCCTATCAGCATTTGGTGTTGTCAGTGTTCCAGAATTTTGCCATTCTAATAGGTAAGTAGTGGTATCTCATTGTTTTGATTTGCATTTCCCTGATGACATATGATGTGGAGCATCTTTTCATATGCTTGTCATGTGTATGTTTTTTTTTGTGAGGTGTTTATTAAGGTCTTTGCCCATTTTTCAATCAATTGTTTTCTTATCGTTGAGTTTTAAGAGTTCTTTGCATATTTTGGATAACAGTCCTTTGTCAGATGTGGCTTTTGCAAATATTTTTTTTCCATTCTGTGGTTTATCTTCTCATTTTCTTGACAGTGTTTTTCACAGAGCAGAAATTTTTAATTTTAATGAAGTCCAGGTTATCAGTTATTTCTTTCATGGATTGTGCTTTGGTGGTGTATCTTAAAAGTCACCATCATATCCAAGTTCACTTAGGTGTTCTCCTTTATCTTCTAGGAGTTTTATAGTTTTATGTTTGGTTCTATGGTCTATTTTGAGTTAATTTTTGTGAAAGTTGTAAGGTCTCTGTCTAGGTTCATTTTTTTTGCATGTGGATGTTCAGTTGTTCCAGCACCATTTGCTCTATTGTATTGCCTTGCTCCTTTGTCAAAGATTAGTTTATTATATATATATGTAGATCTCTTTCTGGGCTATTCTGTTCTTTTGATCTGTTTGTCTCTTCTTTTGCCAATACCACACTTGATTACTGTAGCTTTGTAGTAAGTCTTGTAGTCAATAGTGTCAGTTCTCTTTGTACTTCAGTATTGTTTTGGCTATTTGTCCTTTGCCTCTCCATATAAACTTTAGGATCATTTCGACAATGTCTACAGAACAACTCACTGGGATTTTAATTGGGGTTACAGTAAATCTGTAGATCAAGGTGGAGAGAATGGACATCTTGACAATATTGAGTCTTCCTATTCATGAACATGGTATGTTTATTTAGTTTTTTTTTTTTTTATTTCATTCATCAGTTTTGTAGTTTTCCTCATATAGATCTTGTACTTATTTCATTAAATTTATACCTAAATATTTCATTTTGGGGGTGCTAATGTAAATGGTATTGTGTTTTTAATTTCAAGTACCACTTGTTTGTTGCTGGAATATGGGAAAGGAATTGACTTTTGTATCCCTCAACCTTGCTATAATCATTTATTATGTCCAAGAGGTGGTTCCTTTTTTGGGGCAGAGGGGTCACGTTCAGATTTTCTACATAGACAGTTATGCTATCTGCAAACAAAACCAGTTTTATTTCTTCCTTCCCAATCTGTTTACCTTTTATTTCCTTTTCTTGTCTTACTCTATTAGCTAGTACTTCCAGTACTATGTTGAAAAGGAGTGGTGAGAGGGGACATCCTTGCCTTCTTCTTCTTGGTGGGAAAGCCCTTCCTTTTCCATCTTAGTGGGAGAGTTTCATATTTCTCTCCATTACATATGATGTTACTGTAGTTTTTTTTTTTATAGATATTGTTTCTTAAGTTGAGGAAGTTCCCCTCTATTCCTAGTTTACTGAGAGTTTTTATTATGTTAGATTTTCAAATGCTTTTTCTGCATCTGTTGATGTGATCATGTGATTTTCCTTTTTTAGCCTGGTGATGTGACAGATTACATTGATTTTTGAATGTTGAACCAGTCTTGCATGCATGGAATAAATGTATGCAAGATACATACATATAGATGGATATATTGGTCTATAGTTTTCTTTTCTTGTAATGTCTTTCTTTGGCTTTGGTATTAGGGTAATACTGGCCTCACAGAATGAGTGAGGAAATAGTCTCTCTTCTTCTATCCTGAAAGAATTGTGGAGAATTAGTTATAATTTGTTCCTAAAATGTTTGGTAGAATTCACCAGTGAACCCTTCTGGGCCTGATGCTTTCTGTTTTAGAAGATTATTACTGATCCAATTTCTTTGATATATAATTTTATGAGTTTTGACAAATATGTCTGTCAAGGAATTAGTCCATTTTGTTCGTCTAGGTTATTAAATATATGGTCATAGAGTTGGTCATAGTATTCCTTTATTATCCTTTTAATGTCTTTGGGATCTGTAATGATGTTCCCTCTTTTGTATCTGATATTAGTAATAATTTTTCATTTTTTTTCTTAGCCTGGCTAGGGCCTTATTGATTTTATTGATTTTTTTAAAGAACCAGCTTTTGGTTTCATTGATTTTTCTCTATGGATATTTCAATTTCATGATTTCTGATCTAATTTTTGTTGTTTCTTTTCTAATGCTAAGTTTGGATTTAATTTGTTCTTTTTCTAGTTTCCTAAAGTAGAAACTCAGATGACTGATTTTAGATCGTTCTTCCTTTATAATATCCATTCAATGCTATAAATTTCTCTTTAAGCACTGTTTTTGCTATATCCCACAAATTTGGTAAATTTTTATTTAATTCAAAATATTTTTAAATTTCTCTTGAGATTTTTTTCTTTGACTCATGTGCTATCTGAAGTGTGTTGTTTTACCTCCATGTATCATGGGACTATCCCATTGTTTTTGTTATTGATTTCTGGTTTCATTACATTATGGTCTGAGTGCAGATATTGTTATGATTTCTATTTTAAAAAATCGTTAATGTGTGTTTTAAGCCCAGAGTAAGTTCTATCTTGGTGAATGTTTCACGTGAGCTTGAGAAAAATGTCTGTTCTGTTGTTGTTGGATAAAGTAGTCAGTGATGTTATGTCGTTGATTGATGGTGCTGTTAAATTCAATTGTGTCCTTACTGATTTTCTGCCTGGATCTGCCCATATCTGATATAGGAGCATCAGTCTTCAACTATGATAACAAACTCATGTATTTCTCCTTGCAGTTCTACCAGATTTTGTCTCACATAGCTGATACTTGTTAGGCATATACACATTAAGGGTTGTTATGTCTTTTTAGAGAATTAACCCCTTTATCATTATATAACACTC